>JAUESR010000211.1:14725000-15042500 GCA_030914345.1 Drosophila koepferae | reverse complement strand
CAGACTAAGAGATCTCTATGCTTAGCTGTAGCTCTTTCTGCTTCCCTCTATCTCACGCCATTTCTCTACATTCTCAACATTCATTAATTTTAAACAATATTACTCCTGAAACTGGGAACACGCAGAAAAGTACCTAGACTGATTTTATTCTCATCTAAATATCCTAGCCAAGCGTCAAGCTGCTGCAGCTCAAATTTCTCTCAGCCAGCGCCGACTTCACCAGCCTCAAGACCTGCTGAAGAACAAAATAGCTCCACAAGCCTTATCCATACGTTCTACTACCGCAAAATCTCTTTTCTTTACTCTTAGTTTTGTATACTATATTATAATTGCTTTAGCTGCACAATTGGCATAAGATTTATTGTCTCACAGCTACAAATATTCCGTGTGAAACTCGCTAAGATTAAATGAACATTAATGAAGCTCATGCAATGATTGATTACGTTGCACAGAGCATTGTGATAAACTCAATTGAACTTCCATATAGCTAAATGAAGATGTAGATGATGTGCTGTGAATATATTATTTGTGAATAATATTAGACACTTATTAGAGAGTGTTTGCTTATTTATATTTGCATTAAACTTCACACAAAGCCGCTATAATAAAATATATAAAATATGTGACTTGCTGTCTACAAAGTTAATGGGCTTATCAGAAATGTATCTATAGTTCAAGTAGCAAAGTATATATGTAACTAATTATTTCGACTTGCATTCAGTCTATAAATCAATATTTATTTTTACTTTTTAACATATGCCAATTTGTCTATTTTTCAGTTTATTCATTCATTTGTTTGTCTGTGTGTATATCAAAGATTATCTAAACGTTTCGAGCAAAGCGTTTTCCACTTCAAATTGCGCGAGTATGTTCAATACGTTTTCCCATTTCCCTTGCGTCTGTTTACGCTGAGCATTGCAAAAGTGCGGATGCAATAAAATTATTAACGCCTTAAATACAAACAAATTACAAGAGATTGGAAAACAAATGGAACGAAACAATGAAGCGAAACAATGAAACGAAACATTGAAAGAATGAAGAAAAGCCAGCCAAGGCCAAGAAATATAGTTTTTGGCCATAGCTGAGTGGGGGGAAAAACCATATGCTGAGCGGGCAACATGCATGACTCAGCTGCAGTAAATGCTCAATAAAAGATTTATAGTTTCAATGAATATTCAACTTGAGTGTGCTTAAACAACAGCTAGACAAGAATTGCTCAAAAATGAATGACTGTGTGAGATTTAGGCGAAACGAAGCAAAGCCAACAACAAATTTCTAAAGAAAATAAAAATGCTCGCACTTTGCATTTGCTGCTCAGAGCTCGTGTGTGTTCGAGTGTCTGTGTGTGTGTGCAACATTGAAAATTGCGAATGCAAATATAAACAAGTATTCAATGTTTACAGAGCTCAGAGACAGCTAGAGCAACGGCTATGGCAACAGCAGCGCACAGCGCACAGCACTCAACAACAACGAAAATTACGCATACGCCAAGGCGGTCCATGAAAATAAAAACTGCAAATATTTTCACTAATTCTCGGCACACACAAACACACACACGCACACACACACACACGTACATACCCCTACAAATAAACCTAATTGAAGCGTAGCAGTCAGCAATTATAACAGCTTATGGAAATATTTTATTCACATTTCTCAAATTCGCTAAATAGTTGAGAATTTATTTTGTTTTTTTTTTTTTTTTTTTTTTTTCATTTGCGTCTCAGTTTGATTAACATTAATTAAAAAAGTATGTTTGTTTAAAATTAGTTTAAATGAAAATATGTTAAGCTTTATGAGAAAGAAACATTTTTATAATTTAAATAAAAAATAAATAATAATAATAAAAATCAGTGAAATAATAGTGCAGCTGTCTGCAGTTTTAGATAGATTTAATAGCTAGACAAGTCTATTTAATATTATATAAATAAATAATATATTTTTTATTTTATATAATAATTATCAATTTAGCCTGAACTAAGTATATGAACTATTTTTTTTTTTTATATTCTATTTTTTGTTTCTTTTAATTTAGATTAAGCTCTTTTATGCTCATATTACTTTAATCTGAATTCTCATCACTTATTCGCATATATCTGAGTTTACTCTATAAGCTCTTTAAAAGAAATATCTTCAAGAAAGAACCAACTGACCCTTTAAAGTCTGAATTGCTTTTATATCTCTTATATATCTCTTATAATTCTGACATCTCATATATCTGACAATTGAAAGTTTGAAATGCATTTTCTTATATATATCAGTTGACTCTATGAGCTCTTTAAAAGCACCTCATATATATGTTTTCATCTGTTCTTCTCTTTCATTTTTTACCATCTATAAACATTGCTCTTTAGCTCAAGTTAGCTTCACCATATGCCACATTCAACATTCCGAATGCGTTCGCTCACTTGATTTTCTTTTTCACACAAAATTTGTTACAGATTCTTTGGTCCATTTCTTGGAATAGGCAGAAATCGAAGGCGAGCGAAAACATGTTCTGGCCAAACAGTTGGCCAAAACTGATTCAAAATGGGCAAACTTTTTGTTGGCATAAGTGAGGCACACAAATAGGCCAAACCAAAGAGAAAATCGAATAAGCGTAATTCGAGGACATTCCAAAATCCGAAAACTTTTTAACGTTATTTGAGCAGACAAATTTATTTAATAGAAAAATAAATTAATTAAATAAATAGAAAAATTAAATAAATTAAATAAATAGAAAAAATAAATTAAATAAAAAAATAGAAAAAAAAATTATTAAATAAATAGAAACAAATAAATAAATTAAATAAATTAATTAAATAAATAGCAAATTTAATAAATTAAATAAATAGTAAAAATAAATATATTAAACAAATAGAAAAAATAAATAAATTAATTAAATAGAAAAATTAAATAAATAGAAAAAATAAATAAATTAAATAAATAGAAAAAGTAAATAAATAGTAAAAATAAATAAATTAAAAAAATAGAACAAATAAATAAATTAAATAAATGAAAAGAAAATCTTTTTCATTCTATTTCCATTTTTAGGTAAAAGTTTCATAAAGATTTTCAATTTTGTATACAAATAAAATTTAAAAGTAAAAAAAAAATTAATACTATTATATTTTTAATTTCTAAATATGTAAAATTACAAAATTACTAAAATTACAATTACAATTGAATTATTTATAAAAAATTAATTTAAAATTTATTATATAAAATTTGCAATCAAATTAGAATATTTTTATGATCTCGACAGTCAATGCTCTTCCACAAATCGAAATCTAATTACTAATCTATTTAATATTTATTTATTATTATAAAAATTCCTTGCAAAGTTCTTTTTTATAAATTAACTTATTGAAGAAATAGCTGCCTCACGCTCACGCTCAAGTCTCTTGCAAGTCTCATAACCTAACCAGATCCCGAGATCTCAAATTTTCCCTTAAGATAACATGATTTTTGCATTTTAGCTGCCGAAAATATAATTTATTTTTAATTAATAAATATACAAAAAAAAAACTGGGGAAAATAGCAAAACCGCGAAAGACAAAAAACGAGTGAGAGAGAGAGAGAGAGAGTGAGAGGGAGAGACACAGAGCGAGAGAGAGAGAGAGAGTGAAAGGCGCCGCAACAGCTTTTTGGCTGGCTTTGGCATTGGTTCATGTAAGTCCTTAATTAACCGGCGATTAATTATTTGCCAATTTAACCCTCATCAACTGCTTGCCGTAGCACTAATTAGAAGCGTCGCCGCATGTGCCACGCCTACGCAACGCCCATACACTCTTGCCACGCACAAGCACACACGACTGCAGGGGGGGACCGGGACCTGCTGCCACTGTGCCGCTCTCTTCCCATATAGAGTATCATTTGAGGCACATTTATAAATGGCATCCGCAAAAAAAAAAAGAAAACTTCAAGGTAGGATGTCGGCTATATATGTGATATATATATATGCTATATAGGCCCATGCACACATACATATTTGTGCCGCTTTGTCTTGCCGTTTTGGGCCATTGTTTGTGGCACGTTGCCGAAGTTAAAGTTGCCGCAGCAACTTCTAATTAACTGAAAAGAAAGAAGAAGAAAAAAAAACAGCAACTTGGCCAAAACTTTGTATACTCGTCCGCAACGGAAGCTGGGCATATAGGTGCCTCTTGCTGTCGGTCACTTAATGAAGTTAGAGTGCTTTAAGTTTTGTTCACGTTTCATAATGTATTAAGTTTATTTCTTTACATTGCCCAAGTGACTATTAGCTCATCTTTCACATTTCCTCAATTTCCCATTCATTTGTAATTCTCAACTCGCTCAATTTTCCTAGAGAAAACATTTATAGGCCATCAACAACTTTAAAAGTTTGATCAGATTTAACATGGATGCTATCAATTATAATTATTTGCTCTGCTTCAATTATACGAGCTATAAATTACAAGTATTTGCTCTACTCTAATTATGTAAACAAAAAATCATGTTTTATTTTCAAATAAATGTGATTTACATTCAAAAGTCCGAGCGGGCATTGAGCAGTTGCTAAACCTTTGCTATAATATTCCAACTCATTTCCTCCCTATGCCTAATTCCTGGGCTAAGGCTTAAGTCAGCTCAAATATAGCAAATAAATGTAATACAGTTTTATGCCCAGTTATATGCATATGGTCAGCTGCTGCTACGGTTGTACCTGCTGCGATAGCTGCGTGAGCCATAAACATTTTTAATGCCAAAAAAAAAGAAAAACTGTGTTTTTAGGTAACAAAGAGAAACAAAGGATGGCTGTAGACAATGAGAAGCGTGTTAGGCAGCTCCCTCTCACTCATTCTCTCCCCCTCTCTCTCTCTCTCTCTCCCTCTCTCTTTTGCGCCTTGCTGAGCTATTGGACATTTCAATTAGGTTAATATGAACGCGTGCCTGCTAAAAGCATTTATACCATGTGGGCGTGGCAATTATTGGCCTCATTTCCATTTGCGGCAAACTAAAACTAATTACGCGGCAAAGCTCGCACTATCTCTCACTCTCTCTCTCCCTCACTCCCTCTATCACGCGCCCTCTGCCCTGTCACAACGCTCATCCCCGTCTCTCTCTCTCTTTCCCCCTCTCTCTGCCAGCATAGTTTTAAATATAAATTTCAACGCTTGAATGCGTTTTTCATTGATCTATTTAATGGCCATGCTGGTCAGCCAGAGATAAGCTTAGTTTATAGTGAATATCCCTAATGCATATATTCTCAACTTACTTTAATATCCTTTTGCCGTGTGCTTGATTTTGTTGTTGGTTTCTCTCTCTTGTTTTGTTTTGTGATTTGCGCGATTATCTCATAATTAAATTATATTCGTTCACATTGTCCGTTTTACGTTTTGTTATTGTTGTTCTTATTGTTGCACTTTAATTACATGAGTTGGCACAAAATTGCGTTTGCGCTAAACGAATTTTGGGGCGAAAAAAAAGTTCAGTTGGAGTCTGTGTGTGTGTGTGTGTGTGTGTGTGGAGGGGATGGAGCTGGGAACTGGGACTGAGACTGGCACTGGGGCTGCGGCTGTGGCTGGGGCGCTGCCAAGTGGTCTTCTCTCATTTACATTTTATGCATATTTTAATTGCTCGCAGGCTAAAAAATTCGAAGGCAGCTTTTCACTGTCCGAAACAGAAGCGAAAGAAAGAAAAAGCGACGAACAATGAAAATGGAGCCTGGCACGGCAGGAGGAGGGAGCTGAGCGGAAGTGAAGCGCTTGCTTTCTAAGTTTTTTGCTGTGGTCAATGCACTTGGCTAGGGATTTGGCCGGCGGCTGGCAGCTGGGGGCAGCTGATGGCACTGGAGGTTTTTATTTTTAATTGAAAATTAGAGTGAAACCTGCAGAAGTTTGTCCTTGAAGCAGCTCTAGCCTTGCACAATTTATGTACAAATTTTTGTTCCTCTCTCTCTCTCTCTCTCTCTCGCGCGCGATCCCCCTCTTTCTAACTCTGTCTTTGTTGTTTATTGAAGTTCAATTGGCGAAAGTTTTTCAATTAAAAAACCTGTGCAAAAGCTTTTATCTTTATACATAAATATTTTTTTAACGGGTTTTGTTTGACCAAATGGCCATTGGCAGCGGAGGCTAGAGTTGGGCTATGAGTGCTCGCAATGCTAACAGCTAATTGGTTTTTCTATTTTGTTTTCTTTTTTTTTTTCTGTGCTGATAAGAGTTGACAGACACACATTAATATTTATATATGTATATGTGTATGCACATAAAATTGGATATTGGCAAGCATTGTTGACATTTTAATATCAATCTCCATCAAGAGCACAAGATTATCGCTGCGGATGCAAATTGGGAATTGCGAATGGGCATGTGAAGGGCGGAGACAATGATAAATGCAAACGAATTCCATTAAAAAAGAAAGCAACAACAACAAGAAGAGACATATATAAATAAATAAATGCAATGCAGAAAGACATCAAGAGCGTATACAATCATCAAGAGTAATAAAGAGTATGCAAAGAGGAAGCACACATAAATTAAGCATATTATTACGCTGGCTAATGGATAACACCTGGTTTGGGTTGGGCGAAGGGGAGGGAAGGGGGCTTCGACTGTTTGACAGCGCCATCGAACCGAGAACACAACACAAGACCAAACATAAACAGATGAAGATGAAACACACACACACACATACATGCATATACTTAAGCGCACGTACACATGTGCATGTGTGTGTTTGAAGGTGGGTAGAGTGGAAGGAGGTTAGCACACATTTATTTACACTTCACTCAGTTGGCCAATGGGGCTGTCTGCTGCTACTGCTGCTCACTTCGCGCACGTTTCGCATTCAGCTATATTGAACTGTTTTCTCTTAATGTTCTCTTCTGTAGTCTTAGGCAGCCGCTAAATGTACCGTACGCTTTGAACTACAACGAGGAACTGAAATGGCAATTGGAATGCCGAGTGCCAGGCACTGCGAAACAGGCGCACACACAAAAGCTTCAGGCGAACGGAACGTGCTGGCATTGAAACAGAGCATAGCACCCGAGAGTGTGAGTGAGTGCACGCCACGTGCTGGGGGCGGTGTGAGTGCGTACGTACGTGCGAGTGAGTTAGTGAGAAAGTGAATGAGTGAGTGAGAGAGAGTGAGCGAAAGTGTTCTAGTCTAGTATGTTGCGCTAGGGACACTTGTAGCTCGGCTTCGGCCATGTTGCGGCAACACAAAATGTTGCTGGAACTATTAAAACTGTTGCAATAAACTTTTGTATGTAAACAATTCTTGCTGTTGTTGTTGTCTGTTTGTTTATTTGCTTTACGAACTGACAAAATAAAAAACAATTAATTTTTAAACACAAACGCTGCCGATTCTACGAGTGTTGATTTGTGGCTAGGTGTGAGTGTGGATGTGGATGTGGGTGAGTAAACACAAACATTAGGCCATCTGCAAGCCGATAAGATAAACAATCTGAGGCCGGGGATCAGGCGGCATTAACTAGCTCTATATACATATATATAAATATATCTGTATAGTCATTGTTGCTGCAGCTGTTTTACCCTGACACTGTGTATCAGTCCCGGGCAGCCAGCCTCGTCGCAGCGCCGAAGCGAAAGCGCCAATGAGCGCACAGCAACCAGGATGAGCCAGCGCGTGTGAAAGAGCACGAACGACTGAGCTTTATAGTTCAGTCCATTTCGCGCTCAATTGCCTCAGCTCAATGTTCCAGTTCGTTTCATTCCAATTTCATTGTGCGTTTGGCATTTGGCGCGCATTTAAAATGCATGTCATGCGGCGCGTCTGCTTTAATCATTTCACATGCATTCAATTCACCAACAAATTGCCATTAACTTCATTTCGCAACTGGCAACTGCCAACTGCAATGGCAACAACTGCTTACGAAACATATGTGGTCGAGGTGTCGAAAAAAAAGGTGTTAACAAAAATAATAAAAATAAATGGCATACATTAGAAGTGCGCTTTGGAGTTGAGAACAAAAAGCTTTGAGAAATTATTTTAAAAATGCCCTTATAAGCAGCTACTTTTGTGACATTAGCAAGACACGCAAACAACCCTTTTAGCTACAGCTAACATTTGTTTACACCTACGCACACAGCGACAGGCATGTCGCAGGCATCTCGCATGTAAATTCCTGGCAAACAAGGATTTAATGCTCTTTTGCGCCATTGTCGCAAATTAGGCAGTTAGATTTATGAACTGTGACTGAGCGCACACGTGACAGCCAGCTGCTGCTGCTACTCCTGCTACTCCTGTCACTCCTCCTGCTGCTGCTGCACATTGAAGATGCCATTACACAAAGACCCCTTTAAAGCGTAATTACAATTGTCTTATACAATTTACGTCGCATTGAACTGTAGCGAAAAAGGTTTTCATTAACATTCACATAAAAGCCGTTATTATAATGCTCAAACTTGGCAGCCAACGAACTTTTTGGGGCCCAAATACAACAAAAGCTTTGGGCCAACACACCTCGGCCCCCACCTTGCTCAGCTTTCGGCACGCAGGTGTCTTTATGCGTCTGAAGCAAATTAAGCATGATTAGGTAGCAAGAACAACAAGAGCTTTAAGAATGGGTTACTGCTTAGGCATTAGCATAGCTCGCTCGCTCTACCTCGCTTACTCTGCTTCTCTCTCTCTCTCTTTCGCCCAATCAATTTCAATAGTTAATAAGCTGCTGCGCGTCATGCGGCGTCTCTTTTCTTTGTTTGATGCCAGAGTAATTGAATCTCCTGTTGCGTGTGCCCAGCGGACTGCGCTTTTTGCACAAGTGTGCGTGTGCGTGTGTGTGTGTGTGTGCTGCATAAATTAATTGATTTACTAAGCACTCACTATGCGTGTGTGTGTGTGTGTGTGTGTATGCAAACCATGGAATCCTTGCCCCGTTGGCAGTCCTGTTGCCAATTAGCACGCGCGCTGCACACGCTGCGTATGCGTAATTCACGTTCAGCCAGCAAATCAACAACGTTTTATGGCCAGCCCAAGCAGCATGAATGGGGGAAAAAAAGGGTCCATGTTTAATGGGCCACAAAAACCCGAAAGAAAAACTTGAGATGCTCATAAATTCCTGACAATTTCAATGCTCAAATTGCCCTCATAAAAACGAGCTGAAAACAATCTAGATAAATATATATGTATGTATATATGTGGCTATATCTAGCGCAGCATTAAAGCAGGTGCTGAAAATTCAATCTTTGGCTACAGTATTTTAATTTGAGCTGCACTAAATCATTTGTTGTTTCAGTGGAGCTTAAAGGGCCAAGCTCAAAGCTCGTGGCTGCAACTTAATCTGCTTGTGTCAGTAAATTTTTGTTGATGCAGTTGCGCTCGTTGCATGACACCCCCCCCCCCCCTCGACCAACTCACAAAAAAAAAATGATAGTTGTTGGCCAGCAATTGGACCACAATATTTTGTTGCATGAATGCCGACTGCCTGCAACAGCCGAGCACGCGAAACAGACGTCGACGATGACAACTGTCATTAAAGTTGAATTTAAGTATCTGCATCTGTGTGTTAGTTGTATAGCTGCAACTGCACTTTCTACTGGACTTGTACCTGAGTATCCGTGTAGCTGTGTAGCTGTCTCTGCAGCTGCATTGCATTGATATATCTGTGTAGCTGTAGCTGCATTTTATAGCTGTATATGTGACTGTAGTTAATGTTATCTGTATCTGTATCTGATCTTATATACCTATGTGTATTGCCTGCAACTCTATCAATATATATCTGTATATTTGTGTGTATCTATATAGATATCTACGTATCTTTAGTCACTTTTTAGCTGAGTACCTGTAGCTGTTATCTATCTATGTTTTGGTATATGAAAATGTAGTCTATGTATCTGTAGGCAAGTATATGTAATTATATGTATATATATATCTGCATCTACACTCTCATTCTGTATCCTTTATCTAAGCATCTGTTGCTGTGATCTCTTTATGTTTCTTCATGAGCTAGGTTCAAGGGCATCTCGTAGTCGAGCATTCTCGACTTCTTACTTGTTGTATATGCAACAAAGTATTTATGATTGAATCTGTGTATCAATAGATATATATATATAATGTATAATCTAATTCAGATATATCCATTGCTATATAGTATTTGAAACTGTTCAACTATCTGGGGATAAACTTTCTATAACAAAGTATTTATCTGTGTACATCTATCAGTATCTAAAGGTGACTTCTATGTATCTGTATCTGTGTGTATGTAGCAGCTTATCTGTATATGTATCTTAATACATATCTGTGCATAGATATGTATTTGTTGCTTATGCTTCTTTTGTCTATATCTATAGCTAAATGTGCTGCAGCTGTATCTGCATCTTTATCTATGTATCTGTACCTTTGTATCTGTACTCTTTGTATCTGTATCTTTATCTGATGCTATCTTTGCATATGTATCTATAGGGATGTAAGCTCTGCATATTTGTATCTGTATCTGAATATATGTATCTAAATATATTCATAGCTACATTTTCAATATCTGCATCTACATATTTATGCTCATGTTTCTTCGGTAACTTTACTCTCATCAATATCTTCCTTAAAAGTCTTACTCTAACATATTGATCGCACATATAAATGCAATCCATTTGGGTATCGATATATGATTATCCATATATACATAGCTGCACTCTATGTGTAGCTGTTCCCATATCTGCATCTCAGTAAATCTCTCTCTCCATCTCTCCCTCTCTCTCTCTCTCTCTTTATGGATTTGTGCGTTTCCTGCTGTCAGCGCTGATAAATCCTGCTGTGCACACTTAATAGACTTGAAAAGGATTTTCATTCAATGTGTGTTTGCTGAGCATAAAACACGCTTTAATTATTTTTTCTGCATAAAATTCACTTTCTTTTCTCTGCTGTCTTTTTGGGTAGAAATTTCGAAAAGTCAATTCAAACGAAATTTTGCACACATATTTCTATGGAAATCAATTTGTGTCTCTTTACTTATTGATTTGTGTAAACGAAATTTTGGCTTGATGTTAACGAGATATGCGACCATTATTGAGGCTTTTCAGCCGAAATTCTCTTTGAGTATACAAATTGGAAATATAATACGAAGATTTACATAAATATTGAAGCAAATATAATAAATGTGAATAAAAAAGAAATACAAATTCCCATTTTCAATGGGTTCAGGGTATAATTATATTAAAACCACAGCAAATTCCTTTAATATCAATCAAGTTTACTTCTAGAGCAGAATTCACTTTCATCATGTTGAAAAACTAAACGAAGAACTATCCTGTCGATTGCAATCATAGTTTAAGAGACATGAATATTATTTTAGCAAATTAGAAATTGTTATTGCAAATGATTTCCCAATTGGTAGCGAGAGCCTAATGGCATAATGACAGTATGGGATCATATATAGCAGAATAAAAGTAATAATAATAAAAACAGAAAACAATGTAATCGAATGCCCTTTGGGAACTGAGTGGAAATGCTGTCAGCATTGTTCATTCTCGTCGCCAGTTTCAAGCACATGATGCATTGCATGGGGAAAGTGGAGTCGACGTGTTGTCGTCTCTGGACAAGGACAGCTGTTTGCCCAACGCTCGCTAATCCATCAACAGCAGTGCCAACAACAACAACAACAACAACAACAACAACAACAACAACAACAACAACAACAACAACAACAACAACAACAATAAACAATACCAATAAAAATTTCCAATGCATCCAACGGAACCACAACAACAACAGCAAACAGCAAACAGCTTCAGCTCCATTAGAATGCGACGCAAAAAAGAGAGAAAAAAAAAAAGAAAACAGAGAGAAGAGGGAAAAATATTCATATGCATGCGAGTTCCGTTTTATTTATGGCCATAAAAAAGGCGAATGTAAAAGCCATCTGCCACGCCCCCATGCCCAATGCCTATACATTTCTCATGCATTTTGGCATCACCTGCAATCTGAGCCGGGCCATCAAACGACAGGGTCTTCAGAGCAATAACAACAACAGCAATTTCGGTTTCATTTTTATGCTCCAATAAAGTTCAATCAAATGACATCAAACTGTATGTGGGCAAAGGAAAAGCTCGCACGATTTTCCGCAGAGCAATAACGCTTTAAAAAAAAAAAACAGAGAATCAAAACCAAAACCAAATAACTTAAAGTTCAGCTCACAGGCAATTGCAGTGCCGCCCACTCACTTCATAGCGAACTTTTATTCTTTTTTTTTTTTTTTGCCCCTTTGGCCTGGAGCAGTTCAAGAGGTCAGCAGCAGCCAAACATTGATGGGCAGCGACAGTGATGGCGGCAGCGACAGCGACAGCGACAAGGCGACCTTTGCCGACATATCGAACACACTGCTCTAACCAAACAACTAAAATAGACCAGGGAATACGTAAGAATATCTGATTGGAAACCAATCAGCACAGCGAAAAGCCAATTTGAGTATCAAATACAT
Source organism: Drosophila koepferae (assembly GCA_030914345.1). NCBI lineage: Eukaryota > Metazoa > Arthropoda > Insecta > Diptera > Drosophilidae > Drosophila > Drosophila koepferae. The sequence goes on along the minus strand of JAUESR010000211.1, from coordinate 15,030,127 downwards.
TTCTTTTTCAGCAGCAATCGAATAATGAAAATATAATATGATATGGGCATTTTTTTTTTTTTTTTTTTTTTTTTTTGTATATATTTTATAAAGTATGTAGTTTAGTTGACTTACCAAATAAATGTAATTCGATGCAATTTTAGACGGAAGGAGAGGGGCAGGCATATATATATATAGAGAGAGAGGGAGAAGGCAGAGTTCATAGAACATTAGATGAAATTCGAGTAGATTTTAGTTCGGGAATCTAACAAATATTTCAATTTATATCAATCGATTTCTTTCACATATTCCTGAGCTAAATCTCTGAGTTTGCTATATGTGACCAAAAACTGCAAATAAAAAAAAATATATAATAATTAGAGTAAATAAATATATATATATTTTTTTAATATTTATAAATAAAATATATACAAAAAATTTCAAAAATATATAAATAATGAAAATTTAATTTAAGTAAAATAATATATTAAATATTAAAATGTATAATCAAGAAAAATAATAGTAATATTAGAGACATTTAAAAATATTTAATATTCAAATTAAATAAATAATTACAATAAATAAAATAAATAATATTAAACAAATTAAATAATAATTAACATTAATATTAAAAAAAAGGACAATAATTATAATAAAGAAATTAAATTACACTTAATATTAATATTAAATAATTAATTATTATTTATCAAAATGAAAAAAATAAATAAATAAAATAAAAAATAAATAAATGAAATAATAATTAATATTGTTTGCGTTGGGGAGGTTTCGCTGTTGAGCCCAAGAAGAAGTAGCTGATATGTTTTTTGTGTTTATATGTATGTGGATTGATAGATATGTCTTTATTGTGCACGTGTCGTATATATTCGCAAGTAAAAATTTACAAAGTTCAGTACAAGGAAAGTAAAGTAGAAGTGGAAAACACGGGCTATGTTATTAACATGCATATGTTAATAGCATACGCGGGCGTAGAGCAGAGCTATGTTATTAACATGAATATGCCAATAACATAGCCGGGCTACGTAGGGGAGGAGCAGTTCCTGTTAATGGCATCTGGCATTAACAAATATTAATATATATATATTATATATATATATAAATGTAAAGAAAAAACAATAATCTTAAAAAAAAATTAAATATTTAATATTAAAATTGAATAAACGATTAACATTTACAAAAAAAAAGAAGAAAATAATAAAAAAAAATAAATAGTACTAATTAATACTAAAATTGATGAAAAAATAATAATAATAAAATCAAGCAATAATTGCTAAAAGTTCTCAAAGAAAATGCTACACATGTAAGAGACTTATAATTTAATCTATTTTGTATTACTAAATTCCTAGTCTTAAATACCTAACGTGAGCAGGATTTAGACTTTAAAGTAAACATATTTGTTATGCATATGCTCAGCTACTTGTTTACACTTCTGTCTTTGTCTTTTTTGTTACATTTTAAGCCTTTGTTAAGGATTTGGAAATTTTTATTGACAACAGGATTTTGTTTATAGGCAGCTAAGGATCAGATTTTTACTGCTCAAAGTTATGTTTGTGAGATAAAGCAAGCAGCTTAACGAATCATATGCAATGTTATTATTTATGTTCTGCTTATGAGTTTTTTTTTTTCATTCAGTAGCTAAATTTAAGATCATGGGACGTGTTTCAATATATTTGTATAATTTATAATCTCTCTAATGTCTAATATATAGTCTATCTATATAGTTGATATATTTATATGTATTTAATTTATAATATATAATATCTCTGTATATAGTCTATTGATTTCTCTATCTAATTTATAATTTCCCTATATAGTCCAAAAATATTTCTTTAAGTCTTTGTCTATTGTTTTCGCTAACTGATTTTTAATCTCCCTATATAATCTCTTTATATATAATCAATTAAGTGTTTATATTTTTCATAAATCTCTTGCTTTCCTTTGCTATGTTATATTCTAGCATGCATAAGGCATTTATATATATTTATAATTTACTTGAACACAGCACGTTTTCCCAGCAATTTCTCTGCTACGTAATCCCCTTAGCTTAACCTAAGACTTAGCCACATACAAATGTTGTTTATGACTTTATAAATTGCAGCTCAACTAATGACCTCTAATGATGACCCGCATTCTTGCTGCCACAATGTGCTAGTTCAAGTCGAGTCAAAAAAAAATATATAAAAACCCTTTAAATGCTTCCAAACTTATGCCAAGCATCAACTAAATCCTCAAAGAGCAACTCAAATTACAAATGAACAAATGCTGCTTGACCCTTCTCACTCTCTCGCTCTATCTCTCTCTCTCGCTCTGGCTCACTATGTGTGCCTAGCTCTCCCTCTCTCTGTCTCTTTCTCTTTAGCTTTTCAGCTTTACATTGTGCTCAAATCAAATGAAATGAAATCATTCTTGAAATTATGAATAAAAGCATTCATTGAAGTGGATTCATTGGCCAACTTGAATTTCGCTCAGTGTATTTGATAGAGCATTTCAAGAATGTTGTTGTTGTTGTTGTTGTTGTTGTTGTAGGGCTACAGCTGCTGCTGCTGCTTTTCATTTGCATGCCATTGATTGGCCGTCAGCTATCTCGTTTTTTTTTTTTTTTTTGGCTCATGCTAGGCCTGCTCCCAACTTTTATTCTATTCACTTTGTCTTCCTTTTCATATCTAGATGGGCGAGGCAAAGGCATGTCACTTTTAATTTAGCTAGCAATTTAATATACTATGCCTCTATATTTATATATATATAATATATAAGTAAATGCCTAGGCAACTGCCAAAGGACATTTGCAGAGCGCCTAAGGACACACTTCACTCAGCAAGAGGAGAAGGAAAGAACAAAAAAAAAGAAGTCTTTAAAGCCGCAATCTTCAATGCCAGCAATTAGCTGGCGAAAACCAACTGACATTTAATTGTTATTAATTGCCAAGAGAGAGAGATAGATAGAGAGTGGGAGACAGAGAGAGAGCGAGCTAAAGAGAGAGAGAGAGTGAGATGTTAGATAGCTAGAAATTAAGTAATATTTATGTAATTTTTGGCCAGCGAAAACTCAACGCAACGCAATTGAGCGCTGCCCACGCACGCCTTTCACATTTGCCCATTCGCCCTTTCAGCCCCTTCATGGCAACCATTAATAAAACGGGATTTGCAGCAGGACACAATGCCAATGGCAGGACACTCGAGCAGCTCCTGCAATTAATCTCACACGTTGCTCTGTCTGCGATTTCAATTAAAGTCGCCTCTAAGGCAAAAACTTATGAAGATGAATGCCATTCGTCAAATGTTTATCAATGGGGTAGGCAGCCCTGCCCAGCCACGCCCCCCACAACTGCTGCCTACCTGCCTGCCTGCCTGCCTGCCTGCTTGAGCTGTCCTCTTAGAAATTGCTCAATTACGAAATTAAATTTAATGCCCAGGCTTTTGATCGCACTAAAAGCTTTAATAACTGTAAATTGCTTTCACAAAATTTTTGGCACAGTCCCGGGGCAAATGCGCCGAGCCCAGAGTCAAGAAGTCCCCAAACAAAAACTCTCAACTCACTCTCACTCTCACTCTCACTCTTACGCTCACTCTCACTATATTTGCCTCTCTCTCACTCTCACTCATACTTAGACTGTCCCTCTCTCTCTCTATCTACCTGCATAGCTAGGTGTAACCTGTCGTCGGGCTTTTTGGGCTTTTGGTATTTCGCTTTGCTCTCGACGGCGCGTGACCAAATATTTTAAGGACACTTCGAGCAGCACTTGAAGCACGAATTCGAATTGAAGCGTTATCGAGCTGCATGCCAGGGCAATGTTATATACACACACACACACACAGGCATATACATACACATCAATATATAAACAAGCTCGACAAAAATCCAATTAAAGTAAAAAACTTGAGAACGAAAAGCGCCGCGAGCTGAGCCATTAACTAATTCGGAAATCGGCTTAAAAAAAAAATTGGAAAAATTACAAAAAATTTTTGCACCTGCCCAAAAAAAAGAAGTTATAAAGAAAAGGGCTACCTTAAGGGCAAAAAAGCCGCTTAACGTTATTTGTGAGCGCCGCTGCCTATGGTAAAATCGCGTGAAAATCAGTTCGCATTCATTTTCCCATTTCAATATGCTGATAGCAGCAACAGCAGCAGCAGCAACAGCAGCTTTATCAACTTGCCTCTAATTTAATGTAATTAACACATAAGCAAATTAATTCATCAACTCATAAACTCTGTTAAATTTGCAAATTTTTAACTCAATTGACGCACAGCAAATCATTTATTTCGACAGTCTGAAACAAAAAACAAATTCTAAGACTTTAAAAATAAATAAAAAATATATTTTAAAAAAATTAAATAAATAAATTTAAAAAAAAAATAAAAAAATATGCATAATAATAATTATTTATATTAATAATAATAAATAACAATAATATTTATAATGAATACAGAGTGAAGCAAAAAAGAATCGAATTGGGACTTTCAATAAATAAAATAAATAAATAAATACAAATACCTATTGAAGACAACAGCCTCAAAACTAATCAAATTAATTAAATCTTATTCTCTTAAACAAATAATGCCATTAAATGCCAAAGCATTTGCTGAACCGACTTTCAGCGCAGCAAATTCCCTCTTTGTTCTTATTTAGGAAATGTTTTTCATTACTGCGCTTCAAGCGTAAAAGTTTTTTGCGCGCCCCTAAAAGATGCCCTACAAATTTGCGTCCATTTTTTGTCCAGCGTGCACGCAACAATTATTTAAAGCATACTTTTGCGCTGACCCACAAAATACAATGCGATTTGGACAAAGCTTAAAGCGCGCTCTCCGTCTATCGCTCTCTGTCTCTCGCTCGCTCACTCGCTCACTCGCTTTTTATCTGGCATTGTGATCGTTGTTCCCGCTGCTTTCTCTGTTTCGTTAGTTGCTTTTCGCACTTCACGCTGAGAGGTTTTGCGTTCTGTTGTTTGTTTGTTTGTTTGTTGTGGCCGGTAATTAATCAAAATGAGCACCGGGTAAGGTCAACTTTGTTTAGCTTGCTTTTGCCGCATGCAATGAAGTAATCAACATTAACTATGTCTTATTTCTATTTACCAATCATTTTTTAATAAACAGATTACTGAATAAACCAGTTCTCTATTATGCGCCACGCAGTCCGCCCTGTCGCTCAGTTCTGCTCACAGCCGCTGCCTTGGGACTCGAACTGGATTTGCGGTAAGTTTTCGATATCGAAAATAGTTTCACGTCTTTCATATGCTGTTTGCGTTTGAATAGTTCGAACCGGTTCTTTAACTAACAGTGTTATGTTATGCTAATATTATGTTATTAACAGTTGCATGGGAAATTCGTTTATTTAGCTAGGCTTTTGCATGCATTTAGTTAAATTAAAAATTTGATTTATATGAAAATGCAAAATAATATTAAAATATTAATATTAAATAAATGTGAACATTATTATTAAATGTGAATGTTAATAAAATTTAGTATAGCAAAATAATAGTAACCAACTCTCTCTCTCTCTCTCTCCCTCTGTGCAGCATCGTCAATGTAAAGGCCGGCGAGCATATGACCGAGGAGTTTCTCAAGCTCAATCCACAGCACACAATACCCGTGCTGGATGACAATGGCGTTGTGGTGAGCGACTCTCATGTGATCTGTAGCTACCTGGCGGACAAGTATGCTGGCTCGGACGATGCACTCTATCCCAAGGATGCGGCGCAGCGCCGACTGATCGATGCACGCCTCTACTACGACTGCGGACACCTCTTTCCACGTGTGCGCTTCATTGTGGAGCCTGTGATTTACTCTGGCGCTACACAGATACCCGATGATCGCATTAACTACATGCAGAAGGCCTACGATGGCCTCGAACACTGTCTGGCTGCAGCTGGCAGCTTTCTGGCCGGCGATAAGCTCACCATTGCGGATTTGTGCAGTGTGGCGACGGTGAGCACTGCGGCGGCTTTTGCGCCCATCGACGAGGCCAAATATCCCAAGCTAACTGAATGGATAAAGCGCATGAAGGCGCTGCCCTACTACGAGGCTAACAATCAACAGGGTCTCGATTTGCTGGTCAAGCTGGTCAAGGGTCTGCTCGCAGAGCGACAGACCTGAATGGCCGGACATCAATCAATATTGGCAATAATACACGAGATGTTTTCCTTTGTCTCCCACTCACTGTGTTTCTCTCTCTCTCTCTCTCGCACACTCTCTGTTTCTGTCTTGCCCACCCTCGATGCACAATGAGTTTCATTGAGTTTCATTTGAGCTGCTCGTTGGGTTGGGCCAAGTTTCTTGTGGCCAGAGGATATATATAATAGGAGGCGGGCAGTAGGAAGTGGCATCGAAGCACCGCTACGCGCATCTGTTGGCGAAGTAATGGTAAAAGTTTTTTTTTATGGGCTTCAGGGCTAACAACTTGCTGCATAGACTGTTTGAGCAAAATATAAGCCAAACTTTTTGGACGTCTTTTTTTTTTGTTGGCCGTTGTCGTTGTCGTTGCCGTTGCCTATGCTGCTTGTTAGTCATTGATTACGAGTTGTAAGTGATCGCATTTATAGTTGTTAAGCTTGTTAACAATGTCCTGCGGCCAAAATGGCAACGCTTCACTGTGATTGATTCCGTCAGGCAGCGCGACAACAAAGACGATAAGCGAGTGCTAAATCTCCGCCTGACTTTAATGAGGCCATCAGCTGATAATTATGTGTCTGCCTTGCTGTGGCAGGTGAAACGCGTTGCCAGCTGCACTTTTCTAGCCATAAAACGTTTCTCTGGCAACAGCAACAGTTTGTATGAGACAGCGAGATTTTATGGCGACGCCGGGAAGTATGCACTAAAAAGTTTAATGCGTGCTAACCATAAACTCGAGCTGCTTTCTTTGTTGTGCGAATTACTAGATGTATTTAAGACTTGTACATTTATGTTATAAGCATTAAGTTAGTGTTTAAAAAATTATTTTGTGATAGGTGGCATATAAAGAAGTTTAGTTTGTACTCGTCTTAGAGCTAGGCCAATCAATCAATGATTTTTTATACCTCAGCCTGAAACTATGCACTATAAATTTTAGTCTGATCTAAGATAAATCTCTGCTGTTTTGTGAATTATATCACACTTTGCCATTTTTACACCTAACATTTACTTAAAATATATACATACGTTTTCTTAAGCACTTAAATTAAGTCTCTTAAACAAGAAAAATTCTGCAGCCACAAAGGATTCACGATTTAGCTCGCGGCATTTTCTGGCGCCGCCCGAAAGAATGCAACAAAATTTAATGTGATTTACAGAGCAGCTTGAGCAAACTTTGGCAGCTTATTGCTAAACATAAAAGATTAAACTTAATAAGTTCTGTGTACACAGCGAAATTCTAAACGCTTAATAAGCTAGTTACCAGTAAAAACAAGTTCAATAACCGCTCATTAATAAGAATCTGCCACCAAATACCAGCCACTAGCTCATAGATTCCTCAATTATTTGCACCCCCTGAAAGTATGCAACAAATTTTTGTATACATCTTCAGCTCAATTGCAGCTAAGCAAACTTTGAAAACACTTTTGATTGCTTAACGAAAATCAACTGAAATGCAGCGCAGTGCTTAATTGCCAGCTAATCAAGTTCATTAGCCAGCTGCCACACGTCTGGCAACATTTTAGCCATTGCTCGCCAAGTTAAGGTCCAAGTTGTAAGTTGCTTTTGTGAACTGTAACACCACAAACTTTTGGCACTTTGCAGTTTTATTGTTAGCCACGTGAAGTTGACAACAACTTGACAACAACTTTAACAACAAATAGCAGAAATAGCTAACTAAAGCCACGAAAATTGCAGCAACAACAGCTGCAGTAAGTACTAAAATAAACACGTTCCCTTCTTTTGCTTTTAATGCACAGCACATGCAATGTGACAGCAGCTAGAAGAAACAAACACACACACACACACATATATATATACTGTCAAAAAGAGTTAGTCAAACACAACACACACACACATACACAAGCTGACATATGCACTCTGGCATAACCTATATTAGTTTAGACCGCATTTTAGTATCCACAAGTGCAGCAGCCTAATGGCAGCGCACACACACGCACACACATCCTAGCTCACTTACACACTCACACACACATACACTCTCTATGCCGCTGCCATCGTTATTTGTTGTCATTTGATGTTGCACATGCCATCGAATTAACTTGCCACGCGGCCAGAAAACAACGCAAACAGTTTTTGGCTCTTGGCGCATAGTGGAAAAACTTTTCCATTTTCATTTTACGTTTTTCGTTTTTCGTATTTCCTGTTGTTGCCACAGCGTCAAAAATTGTTGTTCGCCAGTGTCGGACCGCACTAAAGTTTGGGTCAACTTTCTGTTTCATTTTTGGGCACACACACACACAATGCTATTAACCCCACTGTTTTGTAGCTTTTGTGGTACCTCGTCCTTTATGCTGGATTAAAATTTAATACTCTCTGCACAACAGTAAGAACAACAAAAGCATAAATACGTGCTTCAGCAGCGGCGACTGTCAATTACACTGCTGCTCAAGTTGTTTTCAGCTGTTGTTGTTGTATTTGGTAAAGAAAGCTAGTGGATAACTTAATTGTTTTAATTAAGGTCATGAAAATATTGAGCAAGTTCATTTAAATGTATTTAAATTTAACTAAATTCGCTTGTATCTCGATAAAATTCTCTATTAAAAAACTTGGAAAATAAAGTTTTAAAATGCTTTTAGCCATATTATGGCTAAAAACATAAGCGTTCCTAAAAATATTGTGAATAGAGTTGTAGAATGTATGTGTTAGAGTTAGATTTTAAATTATATCTTTATATGTTACTTACTTTATATCTTTATCATTATTCTAGATATATAGTATATAAACTCTTTAAGCACTTCAAGCAGCAGCTCATCTCTAATAAGTTAGAGTATAGATAAAAAAATTGGCTTAAAAAAACATAAAGCAAAAGTAAAATAATAAAGCCAAAAAAAGAAAAAAGGAGAGATTTGCAGACGGCCCTGAACAACTGCATAATACTCGTTTACGTGAAATCAGATGAGGGATATATATTTGCATAATACAGGACAAGGTCTAGAAACTCTAAGAGGAAACTATACTGCTACATAGAGTTGATATCAAACTGCCTACTCCTTGCCACGCCCCCACAAATTCAACTCTCAACTCTCTACAAAAAGTTTTCTTTTCACATAGACAAATGCATATACTCCTTTCGTATTCTAAGCAAGCATAACGAGGTTTGGCTGGCGAGTTAAGTAAAGTCAACACAATGTAACCGAAACTGAAAGCGAATTGGACTTGAACTGAGCCAACACAAAACAAGCAAAAGAATAACAAAAAAAAAAGAAAAGAAGAGAGTGAGAGAGTGAGAGAGAGTGAATGAAAAAAAAAGAGGGCAGTCGTATTGGAACTGTAGGCGTGACCGGGCTGGGCTGGACAGAGCGAGTCCTTTACGTGTTCGCTTCGCCGTTGCTAGCCATGATTAATGATGCCGTTGTGGGCTCGCATTTCCGCTTCGTTTAAAGTTGAAATGTCGTTGGCCAGCTGCTGTTGCCAGTTTTGTTAGTCAAGTTATTATTGTTCTTGTTATTGTTATTGTTGTTGTTGTTGTTGCTGCTGCTGCTGGGCTTATCATTGTTTGCCTTTTGTGGGTTGCGGTTTGTTTAACATTGAAATTAACTTTAGCCATCAAATATTTCAATTTCATTACAAATTTAGCCATAAACTGCAATAATATGTGCCATCTATGCCAACTATTCAATGCATAACAATTTCTGCATTCACACACACACACACACATATATATATATATATATATATATATATATATATATATATATATCAATGCTTCCTCTGTCGTATAAAATGCATCTACAATAATCTATAATGGAAATTTCAATGGCTATAACGAGTTTTGTATGCCAGCTCACATTTCCAATTGGATTCTGATTCGCTTCGTTAAAATCTGATTCGAATGCCAGCAATTATTATCGCCCAAATTGGCAGGGGATGTGAGGGACAGAGAGAGAAAGAGACAGAGAGAGAGAGAGAGAAAGAGTATGAGAGTTTGGGGGACCTGTTGGGGTTGGGCAGGCAACTACATGATTCTGCTCTTGAGCTGCTGTCGGGCAAATTAAGTGAATCGAATAGAGATGAGCGCTTTGGAGATTCTTTGCGATAGGCAAAGCACGAATATTTATATTAAATTAGATTTATTTTATATTTAATGGTTTTTGAGAGGCAACAAAAGTATACTAAAATGATTAGAATATTATTTAAATTTGTATATTATATATGTAAATAAAAACTTTAAAAACATATTGCATATTTCTGTACGCATGAATGCTTTCAAAATTCAAACAGCATTCAATTTCAATTTAATTTAGTTTAAGCTTTCAGTAGTTTTTTTAGTTTTTGTTTACATAAATATATATGTATATATTTTTTTTTATTAAATTATTAATTTTTATCATTATATTATATTTTTTATTTTATTATTTCTGCAATATTAAAAGAAAAACTAAAATTCAAAAATTAATAAAAAAATACAATTTTTTTAAATGTATTTATAAAAACAATAAAAATAAATATTTGCATATTTAGAAATTAAATTAAATTCAATTTTATTTTAAATAAATTTTAGAATTACTATAAAAATATTTCACATAAATATTATCAATATATTTAATATTAATTATTTTCACATAAATATTATTTATAAATTTAATACAATTTATTATAAATATATTGAAACTTGTTATATATGCATTTATATATTTATCCAATTTTAATATATTTAAATTAAATAATATTAAATTATTAATAATAAATAAATGTAAATAATATTTAAAGCATTTAAAGCACGTTTCCTGCTTGCATCTGCTCTCCCATCCCTAGCGTAAACCTCACATATGTGGAAAACAAATAGCACATATGTGAGCTGTCATAGCCCATGCATAGATTTTCATTGTTACTTGAGCAGAATTTTGAAACGCGCAATGACACCTAAGTGAAGCACTGAAGAGCTGCTCTCACACTCTCTTATCGAATGCCATGCCATGGCTGTGCCGGCTGGAATTAGTTTGTGCTGCTGCTCTCCTCTCAGGTCAATCAGTTCAATCGCTATCATCTTAATGGCAATAGATGCCACTTAATGCAGCTGCAACTGGCACGAATTGCTAATCAGAGCACAATGCGACGTTTAGTTGTAAGCAAACAGCTTGACAAACTGACAGACAGACAGATGGACAAACTGACAGACAGACAGGCAGACATGGATGGACTGGCAAAATGCTTAGTGATTATGCTGGTCAGGACAATAGGCAGAGGAGGACATGGTCAACTAACAAATGGATGTTGCATGCTGGAAGCAACTGGATGCTGCTGCTGTCTGTCTGACATCCGCCATCCGCCATCCGCCGTCTGTTGTCTGATAAGCGCAAAGTTTTCTCGCATTGTGCGCAGGCAAATGCAATTCAAATGAGCTCACTTCCATAGCCAGGGACAGTCGGTTATTTCTGACAGCTTCTGTCGACCTACAGGCAGATACACACACACACACACACACAAAGACACACACTCATACAGAATACTCGCTGCATTCATTTCATGTGCTTCATATTCGATGCACGCTGATTGAGTGCTCTGCAATTTGAATGTTGTCAGCAGCAGCAGCAGCAGCTGCAGGAGGAGCAGCAGCAGGAGCAACCGCAACATTTACAACAACATAATTTGCATAATTGCACTCGCTGCAGTGCAAAACTTGATCAGAAAATGAAAAAAAAAAAAAGCAGGCGTCCATTATGTGATTAAATCTGCTAGCCCACATTCAGCAGCCACGCCCATGCACACAGCCCACTCTTGCTGGCTGTCAGCTACATTTAATCAATATGCAATGGCAACAAAAATACATCGATACTAAATAATTGAATAAATTTTATAATATTCAAAGAGAAAAAATGATTTAATCAACTAACAGAAATATTTGTCTAATTGGAAAGTGTTGAGATAGAGAGAAGGGGACATTGAGTGAGGTCAAAGAATGAGAAAGGTAGATTGAGGTTGGAGAAAGCGAGTGAGACAAAGAGTGGAAGAATGGGAGAGTCAATGAACGAGAGGAGATTGAAATTGGGAGAGAAAGAAAGAGAGAGCGAGTGAGAGAAAATGGCAAATTGAGTGAGTCCTAGATTAACAGCGAGTGAGGGAGGGCGGCAGGTAGAGAGAGAGGAAAATTTAGTGAGCCAGAGAATGACAGAGTGAGATTGGGAGAGGACTAAGATATACACATATATATATATTTACATTTATACACATACATTTATACATAGATATATATTATTATAATATTTAAATAACTCCATTTAGCTAAATTCTCTTTTAAGCATCGATAAAGCCATTTAAGTACTCTCTATGGTCCCAGTGGTTATCGCTTCAACGATATCCAATTAGTGTGAACGCTTAAATACTCACAAAGCTCATTAGAATAAATATGCATGAATAATATTGTTCTTTTGTTTTGGCCAAGTTATTCATATGATAATAATGCAAATGCCATTAAAATATGTCTGCGAGCCTGCTGCATAATCTATCTCTATCTCTCACGCTCACTCTATCTCTCCTTCACTCTCTGTTTGTCTCTTTTTCTATGCTTTGTTTATTCATATTCATATTCATATTCAGTTTCAATTGTAATGCCTATTGGCATGTGAATATTATTTGCTTACACACACACACACACATGTCTCTATTTACATAGGCAGCTTTTTGTTTTTGTTTGCTCGAGTGCGGAAATTGCTCCAAATGTTCAATAAAACTGCAATAAACTCCAGTAAATGGCCATATTTTGTCACACACACTCGCCCACGCACACGCACAATAAACTTTTCCAATTAAAGCGCGCTTGAAATGAATTATCTTAACCCATAACCCAAAAACCCTTAAGCCTAATCCTAACTCGTATCGTCTGCGTTAAATCTAAACCTTAACGTGGTTCTCAACTCATTCATTCATGTGGTTAAAGTCGGGTTTCGCTGATTACCGGGCCCAAAGGGAGGCAGACAGGCAGACAGCTTCTGCTTGTGTCGTCGTATATTCCCGCTCGAGTAGCCCCACCTCCTTCGTCCTTTCTTGCCTCCTACTTCTGGTTGCTAGTCTTGCCTTCCCCTCCTCTTGACTTCTCCTCTTCTGCTTTTGCCTCCATCTTCTACCTCTTTGCTTGTGTCGCCTTCTGCTCTTATGTTATCCCCTTGTCTACTTCTATTGCTCCCTTGCTGGAACTGCTTGCCATCTTGAATCAGACTCCTGTTTATTCTTCCTGTTTTCTCTTTCTCTTTCAGTCTTCCCTTGCCCCTACATCTTCTTGTCTTTCTCCACCTCTTTCTTCTCCTCTTGCCTCATCCTATTGCTTTCTTTTCTAGCCTCTGCCTCTCGCTTCTCAACCTTGCCTCCTTCTTACCTCTTCTAACCTAAACTTCCTCCTCTTCCACTCTCCCATCGTACACTCTACCAACCTCCTCTACCACCAACCTACTCTTCTAAGCTTCTTCTCCTCTTAGCTCTTGCTCCGTCTTTATCATATCCCCTTCCACTTCTCCATCTAGCCACTTGCCGCTTTCACGCTTTTTGGTTCAATGCGCTTCGTATGGCTGCCGCTGCTGTCAGGTTTAAGCAATTAACTTTGGCTGCTGGCTGCGCATTGATTAACAGTTTAGGTGTATGTGTGTGAGATTGACTGTGTCTATGTGTGTGTGGCAGCTGGCAAAAAGCGACAAACCAAAAATAGAAAAAGCCAAAAGCCTTGTTGATTGCTTCATTTGATGCCTGATTAACGCTGCATTCTTGTTGCCCACAAAATGCATTTAGACGAGCGCCTCAGAAGTAGAAGTAGAAGTAGAAGTAGAAGTAGAAGTAGAAGTAGAAGTAGAAGTAGAAGTAGAAGTAGAAGTAGAAGTAGAAGTAGAAGTAAAGTAGATAGTAAGTAAAGTAGAGAAGTAGAGTAGAAGGTAGAAGTCAGTAGAGTAGATGTAGAAGTCGAGTCGAAGAAGTAATAGAAGTAGAAGTAGACAGATATAAGTAGACAGCTAATTCTCGAAGTAGAAGTAAGTAGACGTAGAGATAGAAGTAGAAGTAGAGAAGTAGAAGTAGAAGTCCGAGTAGACGATAAGTCGAAGTAGAATCGACGTATAGTCGAAGTCGACGTGAAGTGTAGAAGTAGAAGTAGAGTTAAGACAAGTAGAAGTAGAAGTCCAGTAGAAGTAGAAGTAGCAAGTAGACGTCATCCGTCGCCGTCCCGTCGAAGTAGCCGTAGCCGTCGCCGTAGCCCGTTCCGCCGTCCCGTCTCCTTCCCGTCGCTCTCCGTTCGCCGTCGCCGTCGCGCCGCCGTCGCAGTCGACGTCGCAGGTCGCCGTCGCAGTCGCGCGTCGCCGTCTCCGTCTCCGTCGCCGTCGCCGTGCCGTCGACAGTCGCCGTCGCGATGTCGCGCGTCGCCGTCGCCGTCTCCGTCGCCGTCGCCGTCCCGTCGCAGTCGCCGTCGCCGTCCCGTCGCCTAGCCGTCGACGTCGCACGTAGCACGTCGCCGTCGCCGTCTCCGATCGCCGTCGCCGTCGCCGTCGCCGTCGCCGTCCCTCGTCGCCGTCGCCGTCGCCGTCGCCGTCGCCGTCCCGGTCGCCCCGTCGCCGCGCCGTCGCCGTGCCGATCGCCGTTCGCCGTCCCGTCTCCGTCGCCGTCGCCGTCGCCGTAGCCGTCGCCGCGCCGTCGCCGTCGCCGTCGCCGTCGCCGTCGCCGTCGCCGTCGCCGTCGCCTCGCCGTCGCCGTCCCGTACGTCGCCGTCGACGTCGCCCCTCACCCTGTGTTCCCTCTTCCCTGTTCGTAGCTCTCTCCCTCTCCCCGTCCCGTCACGTTTAGCTTTTGTTCCCCGCCCCCTGTGTTTCCTTTTCTCTCTCTTTTCTGCCTCTTTGTTTCTCATATATTATACAATATGAATACGCATTAATTGGCAAACAAATAAGAGCCAATCTGAAATTCCTTTCGTTCTCTGTTCCATCCAATTTCTATTCGATTCTGTTCAATATGCCTGCTGCCCGCGGCTGCACTGGGCAGCGCTGTTAAGTGGATCTCCTCTGTACAGAGCTCGACACTACAATATGCAGCAGCTACCTGTGTGTGTGTGTGTGTGTGTGTGTGTCCCGGGCAACCTGTGTAACATGCCTGCACTCTGTAACTGGCTCTTCACTACCTGCCCATTTTCTTATCACTTTTGGTACATGCGCCCATTCGTGTCTCTGCCTTGTTTTTGTTTGTCTGACACGCTGGACAGGACTGCATGTATCGTGCACCTGCTGTTGCTGTTGCTGCTGGCTATAGCCACACATGCACACACACACACACACACAGGAAAAGCTATACGTTCTCTCTCTCTCTCTCACACACATACACATGTCTAATTGGGCGACTTATGCGCTGTCGCTTTTTGGCCCACATGACGTATACGTGTTTTGCATTTGCTCCAACATTTTTGCCAGCTTTTGTAATTTGGTTTTTAGCACAAAACGTGTTCGCCTGCTGGCCACAGCAACAAACTAAAGCACATGCAACAACAACAACAACAACAATAGCAACTGCTTTGGCATCTGCTTTTAATTAAGTGCGTCTTGATGTGAGCTGTCAAAGCCTGCGCCTCTTGTTGCCCTGTTCTTTAGCAATTTTTATGAACAGGTAGGCCACGCACTCTCTCGCTCTCTCATACTTCTCCTCCCCTCTCTCATTCTTTCTCTATCTCTTCGAGCATGCCTAATAAGCTAACGTCATGCTGTTGTCAGAAGTGATTTAATTATCTTTTGATTTCATTTTTGACAAAAGTTTTGAAATGCAAATCAGGAGCAACAGCGGCAGCAGCAAAAGGAAAATCATTATATATGTATATGGTATCTGTCAGCAATTTTAAGCCTTGCAGCATGTCTCAGCCTAGAGGTGAGCCAGCAGAGCTTAACGAAGCGCCAAGGCGTTGCTATATTTCAATACAGCTGCGTTTGCATTTAAAGTGGAACCAAAAGCTAAATGTGTGTGTGTGTGTGTGTGTGTGTGTGTGTGTGTGTGTGTGTGTGAAGGTGTAAGCTAAAGCTGTGTATGTGCATTGGTCTGTGGGTGTGTGAATAAAGGACACGTGAGAAGCTGAGCATAAGCCAGAGCCAAAGCTAAAGCTGAAGCCAGCAAAGGCCAGCTTGAGTCCATTATTAAGTTTCACTGTATGTGTGTGTCCGTGTGTGTAACTGTGTGTGTGTGTGTGTGTGTGTGTGTGTGTGTGTGTGTGTGTGTGTGTGTGTGTGTGTGTGTGTGTGTGTGTGTGTGTGTGTGTGTGTACGTGGGCATGTGCGTGTCTGTAAAGTTATTAAAAGCATTCAAAACATTTCGGCAGCTGACGCTGTGGTCCTTAGCAGTACAGCTTGTTGTCTGCGCTGTTGTATATAGCTTATACAAACATAAAACAGCCGCCACAGTCTGCCCTGGCACGAGTACACCTACCCTGCCTCTACCTCTACCTCTAGCTCTAGATCTAGATCTAGTATATCTACCGCTACAGCTAATTGTTTTGTTATTAGTTAAGTGTTGTTATTGCTGTTGTTGTTGTTGTTGTTGTCGCTGTTGCCAGAAATGAGCTCATGTGATTAAAGTGAAAGAAATTATGAAAGTTGTCATAAAACCAGCAGAAGTTTCTGCTGATAATGGGAATGGGATAATAAATTACTCAAAAGCTTTCCTGTTTTTGGCATTTGGCAAAGACAAATAGGGGGAGCTTTAGCTGGAATTCGTCAAACATATTATCTTTCAATTATCGTTTTGTTAAAATTATTATGGTTTTGTTAAAATGTATGTAACAGGCAGAAGGAGAAGTCGCAGACCCCATAAAGTATATATATTCTTGATCAGCATAAAAAACTAAGTTGATTGAGCGCTGTCCATCTGTCCGTCCGTCCGTCCGTCCGTCCGTATGAACGTCGAGATTTTGGAAACTACAAAAGCTAGAGAGCTGAAATTTATATATTCTTCTATCCTATATCTATCCTCAATCATTTAACCTCTATCTTCTTCTATCCCATCTTCCATACTCTTCTCTCTCTCTCTCTCTCTCTCTCTCGCTTTCTCTTCCATCCTCCACATTTCAGTACTGCAAATTAAAAGCGCTTTAAATGACATTTCGCATAAGGTTAAAAGTTTTCTTTTTTTCTTTTTTGTCATTTCAAGGTACGTAACATAAAATTGAATATTTATGGCAACATGAACCACTCGCAAACTGTAAAGTGAGGGGGCAGTAAGCCAAAGGGAATTCGGGGGCATATGCATGGAAATTATTGGTGACAGTCTGTGTTGCACTTGTGGCAGTTGAGAGCAGTTTTCATTTGATTTCCATGTGCGGTCGCCACGCTGGCAAACGAACATGAATGTTTATGTTGCCAACAAGTTCCGACGGTTTCTGCAATTGTAAAGCCGTCAGCACCCGCATACACGTGAAAGAGGATGCCGATGGGGATGGAGATGGGGTCATATTGCCGCAGCAATGCATCAGAGGAAAGCAACAGCAACAGCAACAACAACAACAACAACAGCAGCTGCTGCTGCTGGTGCTGAGCTAACGTTTGCCAACTTGTTGCCGAGTTCAGTTGCAGCTGCTGCAATTTTGCGGCTACGTTAGCTATTGCTTTATGGGCTTAAATCCTCACCCATTCACGCTATGGTTGATCCACCTCTCGCCCAACTCAACCCATCTCAAATACATTCCCAACCACTCTCATACCAATGTGGCATGTGCTGCGTATGAGTTGAGCCAACATGAATGTTATTTCATTTACTCAAATGTTTTTCTTACACTCTATTTGGAGCACGATGAAAGGGTATATTGATTTCGACTTAAAGTTTGTAGCTAGAGAAATTACAGATAAGAAATTATAGATAAGTCTCCGAAATACCAAAGTATAAACAGCTGGACTAAACTATATAATCTTATAAAAGTTTGAAATCAATCATATTTTTATTATAGAACTAGTCGAGACGGCTCGACTACGAGATCCCCTGAACCCTGCAAAAAAGTGATACTCTTCTTCTTTACGCACTTATGACCGCGTGCTCTGCTAATTGCGCAGTTGCTGCCGTGGCTTGGGGGTGGGTTGGGCTATACTTTGGACGCTTATAACTCCATTTCTAGATGGACGATCTTCATGAAACTTTCGAAATATATTAAGAGTACATAAATCTATCTATGTGCCAAATTGCAAGTCTCTAGTATTTGAAATGCGTTTTTTTCAAATTGGGGGCGGAGGGGGCGTGGCATCCAAAATCTGAAAACAACAAAATCCATAATATCTATCTAAATATGTAAAGTTGAAGTCTTTAGCTAAAACGGTGTAGAAGTTATTCCCAAAAAACCTTTAAAATGGAAACGAATTTTCGATTTTTGGAAATTCCCATTTTCAATGGGTTCAGGGTATAATAAAAGCAATGAACAAAGTTATATATAGACTGCTCGACTACGATTAGACTGCTCCGAGATAAATATCATTGTTTCCCTTTCGAAATCGTTAAGAAATACACCTGATCGTTGACTTGAGCTCTCAGTTGCCAGCGATCAGTGATTCAAAGCACTTGAGGCCGGTTCATAGCGAAATGGACGATAAATATCTGACGCCCAAGCAGTACAGCCGCAGCAAGAAGAACGAACCTCAATTCAATGCTGTGGTAGCGAGTATGTATGACTCAATCATCTGAAATTAGTGTGCTCGTCATAAAAATATCTGCTCAAGATAGAAGTTTTGTGGCAATCTACCCTAAGTTGGCTAACGTGCATGTGAACTTTTCAGATCTCCATTGATATTTGGAATTGAATTATTTATTATACATAATTAACAATCAATTTAGCTATGTTCATCTTCTTATCGGGTGGAATGAAAATTGCCTGGAGCATTGGGTTTAACAAAATGGCCACATTGGTTCCTCTACATACGCGATTGGCATGGTTTATTGGCGCCATCGTTGGAGGAGTACTCAGCTGCTTCATGGCTAACAAGATTCCCAAGAAAATTGTCTTCGTAAGTAACCACACGTCATTGCCTCAATTTGCTAATGTCACCTCTCAATCTGCAGTGTTTCAGCTCACTTCTCGTGCTGATCGGAGGAATTATAATGGCAGCCACGATCCACAACATCAGAGCTCTTGAGGCGAGCCTCTATCTGGACGGAATCGCCAATGGATTAGCGTTTGCTCCAGCGATGGCATTGGTCGGCGAGGTGTCCCTGCCATACAACCGTGGAGTGATGGCTGCTTTCATTGAGCAACTTAACTATATGTGTGGCTTCTACACTCAGATCAGTACGACACTGATCCCATCGTACAACACCTTCAACGCTGAAAATATGCAGGGCATACTGTCAGCTGTCTGTGGACTGATTGGACTAATCATTGGCAGTTTGTATTGCATTGAGTCGCCAGTGATATTGCTGGCCAATGGCAACGAGCAGGAAGCTCTTGATGCATTGCGCCGTCTGCAGCGCCCTTACACGATGACCTCGGAGACTTTCGCACAGATGGAGGAGCACAAGCATTATCTGCAACAGAACAGGAACATCTCCACTGGCCAGAGCATTGTCCAGGCCTTGCCAGCGTTTGTCCGTCTCTTCTATCTGCGCGCCCTGAATGCTATGAGTCTTTCTGTATTTCTGTTTTACACCCTAATAATCTCCATTCTGCACAACCTACCTCAATACGTAATTTTGGGGCATTATATAGTATATAGCTTCTGTCGCTGTCTGGCTACCTGCATCACCAGCTATTGTGTGAAGTCCGCAGGTCGCAAGAAATCAACGCTTCTGGGTCTCCTGGGCTGCGGTAGCATGTCCATTGTAATTGCAAAATTAAACCCCGACTTATCAAACATTGACTACGATGCTCTGTGTATCCTTATACTTGCTGGCATTGCTTTCCAAGTATTTGCTGGCATTGCCTTCCCGGGCACTTCTGCCTATCTGACTGAGGCATATCCACTTGGCGTCAAACAACCTTTCATTGCCTTCACTTTCATTGCCGAAATTCTGATCTATATTATAACTTCATCTATGACCTATAGCTGGACACTCTACTTTAGCATTTTGGCCGCACTTTGCTTGATTGGCTTCCTGCTGGGCATCTGGTGCCTGCCAGAGACCCGGGAAACTACGCTACGCGAGGCACAGGACAAGTTCAAAGGCTTTCTGAGCAAGGGCTTTTAATTTAATTTTAACAAAGTGCTATGTTCTTGCAACATATATGTACATATGTATATACTTTATGGGGTCTTCCACGCCTCCTCCTACCTATTACATACATTTAACAAAACCATTATACCCTGATTTCCCATTTTTAATGGGCTCAGGGTATATTATTATATTATTAGGGTTGTTGAAAATATTTCAAAATATAAGTTAAGGATACGTAGTAGGCTGGATTCTACTATCAGACATGAGAGGAGAATACAACGTACGGAGCTATTTCTATTCAGTTTATATTCGGATGTGACATAGTTTAGACCTATTATTCCAAATCATACAAAGTTATATTAAATATATCGTTCCATGGAATCCAAGTGTATTTGTCTACGTGGGAATATAACTCAGTGCACATAATCGCTACTCACGTAGTGTGTGTGCGCTTAACTTATATATATATATATATATATTTTTTTTTTTTTTTTTTTTTTTTTTTTTTTTTTTTTTTTTTTTATACCCTGAACCCATAGACAGACGGACAGGGCTAGATCAACTTATTTTTTATGCTGATCAAGAATATATATACTTTATGGGGTCTGCCACGCCTCCTTCTGCCTGTTACATACATTTAACAAAGCCATTATACCCTGATTTCCCATTTTCAATGGGCTCAGGGTATAAAAAAACATTTTGTGTTCATTTTTTTTTTTTATGTTATATATGTTTACTGTTTTGTATTGTCCATAATGATAGAAAACCCATCCAAAGTGTTCATCGTGTGTGGAGTAAAACTTTACCTTCTGCGTGTTTGTGCGTTATATACTATATATCAAAATAAAGTAGAAAGTGTGTACTAAAAGTTAGTAAGTTTGCGGCTTTTTGCGCCTCTTGCGGTACTTTGCATTTGCAGCTCAGCTTTTTTACATATAGTTCAATAGTGATCACGTATACGCATTGTTGCCCTATATAGGCTATTTTTGGAGTCGTGGTCAAATGACTTAAAACTTTGTTTTTATATTTAGAGTGGTATATTTATCAAATATACCAAGTTTCAGCTCGATATGTGCAATATTAGACTTTATGCCAATTTTTTGGCAATTTTGCCCAGTGTGCTTTGGAACGACTTGCTTCGCCAATAAAATGCGTTGTTTGCGACTCACGGGTTTTTTTTTTTTTTTTAATCTTTGAGTACCTAATACTGGTTATTATTATAAAAAATAGTTATTCTTATTATTCTTTTTATTTTTTGGTCGGTATGTAAAGTTATTGTGGGAAAAAGTTTGAAAAATATCGAAAATATTGATATTTTTAAAGTTGAATATCAAATATCATTTTGATATTTTTTCAAAACTTAAAATATCATCGATACGATATTTTAAAAATATTCGACAACCCTATTAAATAGCCTCTTTATCATACATTTCGATAGCAACTAAGAGTGCCTCTGACAGTCGTTAACACCCGCTTTGTAAAATTCTCTTTTTTTAGTGCTTTGCGACTCAGGGGCTTTTGTGAGTTGATGAATTGGTTTTGCGGTCTTCCAGTCAAATGAACTTGGTTCTGAGCTTGGATTTTATATTTTTAAACCATTTTTTTTAATATAAGTTGTATATACGTATATATATATTTATTTGAATTGGAATCTTTTGAACAAAAGCCGATTAAAAGCAAAACACAGACAGAGAGAGTGTGAGAGAGAGAGAGAGATAGAGCACACATTCACATACAAATTCATTAAGTTGCTCATTTTACCAAACTAATTTCGTTCAAATGCTCAAATGCAAATGTATTTCGTGTGGTTTTTGGGTTTCCTTTTAAACGACATCCTGCAACCCGCTACCCGTGTTGACCAACAACAACAGCAATAACAAAAGCAGCAGCTGCCGATAAGGCAGTCAAGAACCGAAGCACAAAGCTGATGTAAAATTAGTGCGCACAAATGTGTCCCAAGTGCGTGAGCCAGAGCCAACCGAGTGTGAGTAGTGTAATCATGTTGCTGTCCCTGTCCCAACAACAACAACAATAAGGACTACGAGGCGAAACACACAAGAAAAAAAATGATATAACGGCACATTTGTAATTTGTTGGGCAGCAATGAAGTTGACGCTTTTGGGCGGTGCGCCTGTATAAAACACATAGCACTTACCCATCGGGTTGTAAGTGATGCCGCCACCGTGTTGGCCGCTGCCGACCCACATCTCCGCCCACTCGCCCATTGCGCCTCTCGCCTGCATAATTTATGCGAAATCAGCGACGCAAACAACCTGCATGAAGAACACAGCGCAGCTACCCACCACCCACTAACACACCACGCCATCAATCCACCTCTCTCCATCAAAACCCAACTAACATCTGCCAGCGGCGTCTGCACGTAAAATGCTTTATCCACGTTTCATTGTCGCCCACAAACAAAACAAAAACAAAAAGAAGGAAAAAAAAAACGCGAGCAACAAATTTACAAATTTGGAAGAAAAAAATTTCAACGCTCAGATTTCATACCTGTCACAGAAATAGCAGATAAAGAGGAGCTGGCAGCAGAAGCAACAGCGACAAAAGCGCCAGGCCAAGCGCCATCTTCAGAGCAAAAGGAAAACTTTGCCTTCACTTACGCGCTACCATACGTCCCTCTCCCTCTCCCACTCCTCTCTCTTACCTTCTCTCCCACGCTCTCTTTGGTGTGTTTGCGGGGCTTATGGATAATCACCTTGAAAACAGAGCAGACTTTAAGCTGAGCACCAAACGTTGTTTTATCGCACTTTTTGCTTTCACTTTCGTATGCTGCATGCGCCTTTTCTCTTCTTATTTTTCTTCGGTCTACACTTTGGCACTGTTTATTTTTGCATAATTTTCTTTTATCCTGAGTCCAATGTATTTTTCATATTGTGCTTACCTGCTCTGGCCAGCACTTACTGCTACTTCTCCTGCTGCTTCTGTTCCTTCTGCTTTATCTTTTTCTGCTTCTTGTTGTTGTTGTCGCATTTTGAAACTGTCGTCTCGACAAATTTGTTTACTTGTGTGCGTGTGTGCGTGCGGCACATAATGGCGCAAAGCCAACTTTCAAAGTATGCTAGAAAGAGAGAGAGAATGGATGGAGTGGAGTGGAGATAGTGTGAGTGTGTTAGTAAGTTTAAAGATTTCGACTCTGAGCTTTCAATTTGATATCTTGCTCATTATACGAAAAATTGTGTACATATAAAACAACGAAACATTTCATTCAACTTCGATGCTTTGTGTATTTTTTTTCCTTCTCTTGACCAAATTCAATGAGGCCAAGTTAGCGCCCCTAAATGTTTTCCTCATAAAAACAACAAAAACAGTAAGTGAAACGGAAAATCGTTTGTACCAAATTATATTATTGCCATAAAGAAAACAGAGAACGAAAAGCGAATCTTTTTACAAACTCGTTACGTTACGTTTCTTTATTTTATTTTTGTTCCCTCTTTCGCTTTTTTTTTTTTGGCTGCCCAAAGGCCGCTTAAATGTTTACTTTACTTTATTTCTTTTACTCTGTTTGTTGTTATTATTGTTTTTTGTTTTTGCTTATGCTTTCAAGGCAAATGAGTTTCAGCAGCACAACAAAGTTAAAACTAACTTGCCGCTGTCCTGTAAGGTCCTTAATGTGTTACGAAAATATCAAACGTAATGAGGGTCAAGCCAATGTTTGGGCATTTGCCTGTGCGGCGTTTGGCAAACAGAAAGGGGGAACCTTTTTATATGGACCAGTCCGACCAGCTGCGGCTACTACTTGTTTGCCTAGCCTGAAGCAAGTCACCGAAGAGTAAAAGTGGCCACAAAATAAAACAAGCACTTTAACAACACTGCACAATTCTACCTTTTAAGTCTAAAGAGTTTGTGCAGATAAAACAGATAAAACAATCAATAAAGAATTTATTTTAAAGTCTTTAAACCGCATTTTTAGTTTTTAAACTTAGTTTCTATTTATAAATCCATACAAAATATAAACGTAGAAATAACCAAATATTTGAAAATGGCGCCTATAGTGTCTTGTTATCGAGAAAATCCGATAGGATACCCATCGTTAACGCAAAATGAGCAACATAAGGCGAAAAACGTAAGGTTAGCTTTGCGTTATTTGCACAAACTACGCTAAGTTGGCGGCACGCAGTTTAATACTCACGTTAAGTTGTCCGCTTCACAACACAAATTGGAATTTTGGTTTATGCAATTGCGGTCGCACTGACGCGGTCAAATAACAAACACACAAAATAAATGTAAACAATTTGAGCGAATTCGCAAATCAAAATTTTAATGTTTAGCTACAAACTGCCTTGCGGGGGCTTTAAAACACTAACGAAAGTCACAGACACGGGCATCATCTTTGATCCACCTGTTTACGAGCAGCGCTACTGTACGGCCATTCAGATTTTGGAAGATGCGCGTTGGTTAAAGGAAATCAAAAAGGTCACCGAATTCGGGTACGTATTGCCAAAACACTTCTCTCAACAAGTTATCACACACTCTTGATGAATTACTAATTCATTTACGCAGTTGCGCGGAGATGCGATTCTTTCAGCTGATGCGACGCATTGAAACCATCGAGAACATTTTGCAGGTTTGTAATTCGTATTAGAACACAATTTCGCGTTAAAGCTTACTACGTAGCTGATAGTGGTGGTAATAACAAACAAGTGATATTTTCTGGGTAATTTTTAGACATATAATTTCTATTTATTTTATTTATATACGCAGTTTAATTCCTAACTTAGACTTAATAATTAGGATTTATGCAATAATAACCTTTCATCTAGTTTTATAGTAAATACTTTTTTTTTTTTTTGTTTTTCTTGTAAGGGGATTATCATTTAGGTAATATAACCGATATCCGGATGAAAACTTAAATTGAGAAACTTAAAAAATTCTTTCAAATAAAAACTAATATTAAACAATAATTTGCTATCAAGGCCAATAACCTATACATATATATTTATATAAATGTATATATAATTAATGTCTGCCTGTATCGTAACAATTTCTGCTTAGATTGATGTATAAAAAAGGAAAAACAGCAAAAATTACATAAAACATTGTCTCTCTATTAATGTATATAGTGCACTGAACAATTTTCTTTATATGAATACACGATGACGTTGATCGGATTTGAAATTCGCTTGCAGTTTTGATCATAATTTCTGCTCTGAACTTAACAATAGTTTATTCTCTAAAAAATACTTGAAAAACGCAGCATAACTGTTATTTTATATATATGCGTGTATGTACTATAAGTATGTATCTATATGTAGTTTTATTTTTTTGCCAGCTTCAGTTGTTTTGTTGCCTTCTTGCATTACTTGCTTAACAGTTCCGCTCTTCAATATCTAACGTATCGTACCGATAACTTGATAACTCGATAACTATCACTTGCGACAATGCCTGGACGAAGCGTTGACATTCCGCCCCTTGCCATAGCTGTTCTCATCATCGTATTGCCACCCACTGTAAACATCGTTCTGCACGTTATGATGTGTGGAATAGTTGTTCTCCACATCCGCTTCAGTCTTATATAGACAACGACGCGTGCGCCGCTGTTTCCCTTGATCATCCGCCACCGCCGCTGACACATTTCGACTGGACTTGAGCTTTGCAGTTTGTTGTTCCACCTCACCGGTGGCAGATGCCATTGTCGCCGTCTGGTGATCCTTGCGAGTGGCGCAGCCACGTTTATTATTCCCACCCACTGTTGTCAGGGGTGTGCCAATGATTCTATGTGCTGCCTGTTGCTGTTGTGTGCTGTGGCTATTGATGTTCTTCGATTTGTTACTATTGCGCTTGCGCGTTGCACCTTTGCTCTTGCTCAGCTGTAGCACCTGTTGCCCTTGACTCGCTTTGCTGCTGCTGCTGTTCTTGCGCGGTTGACGACGTGCACGACGCAACTGCCTCGATTCCGTTGTACTTTCACTATCAACGCTCTGCTGATCCACATCCATCTGGATACATAATTAAAAGTTAATAACCCTCTTTTTCATATGAACTGTATGGGGAGATATACTTGCCTCTTCGAATTCACTTACTGCCTCTTGTTCAGCATCTTCTTCGGCTTCTTCTTCATCATCATCCTCCTCCTCCTCTTCATCTTCCTCCTCCGTCTCTTCCGGCGACTCAACAGATTCACCTACCTGCTCGTCTACATCTTCGCTGTTGTGCTCCTGCACGCTCAGACCCTTTTCCCTTCTGCTCCGCTCCACAGCTAATATCGCATAGGTCGGCCTGCCCTCGTATCGCCTGGGCAGACGCGAATGTAGCGGGCAGATGACTTCCTCACGCTCAAACTCCTTCACTGCACGTTCGCGCGCTATCTGATCTGGATCCTGCGATAGCACCTCTGCCCAAGAGAATTTCAACTTTTTGGCATTCTTCTTGTTGGACTTGGAGCGCAGATTTTTGGGTGACACTCGATTCGTCAGTGAATGGTCTTGGAATGGTGTGCTGTACGTCGAATTACGCGACTGACTGAACACACTTTTGCTATTCAAGTCGAATATATCGCACTTGCCAATGCCATCCACTTCGTCTTTAATGGAGACACGCGTACGCTGGATGTCATGACTGCTCAACTGCATCTGGTTGCAATCGTAGCCCAGACGGCGATATTCCCTCTTAAAGATATTGCGATAGCGCTCATAATTGGGCCGCTCCTGATAGGCCAGCTGTCCGATCTGTTGCAGGAATTCACCCAAATATTTAGGAACCTGTTTGCCATAGAATTGTCGTAGCATTTCGCACACATCCGTCATGAATAGCTCCTTGGCGCGATGCACCTTCTCCTGCTGCTGCTGCTGCGCCACATCCTTCCACGGCAAATAACCTTCCGACCAGTATAACAAATTATATCCTAAACATTCCAGATCGCTGCGACGCGAATGCGCGCCCAAATGTGCATCTCGGGAAGTGAACTCCAAGGTGCCATCATGGGCACGTCGCTGATCCATAATAAAAGGTCTATGCACGCCACGATCCTGATACTTAGACGCCAGACCGAAATCGATCAGGAATATGTGCTCTTCCTCCACCGGCAAAAATTGATATTGTGTTGCGGTGCGCTTACTTCTTACTCCTCCATTTCGTGGATTCTCTATGACTTCGGCTTTGAGCTGTTTCTGCTTGGGTTCCCGGCGACGAGTGGCCATGCGATTGGATGTGCGAGCGCGTGTACCACGCTTCGCCGCACTAGCGCCACCCGAACGTCGCGCAAACGCAGGCACAAATTCATCCGAATCATTGTCCGAGCTCTCCGCCGACTGTTCACTCTTGGCATCCGCCTTCACTGGATAGCCATCCTCGTTGAAGAGCTCCGAGTAGCTGACACGCTTAGCTGGACGCAGATAATGTGACTTGACCATCTCTTCGTACATGGAACTAGAGTTGCAATTTTCATTGCGACGACACGAGCGCATAGGATTCGAGCCACTGAACTCGACGGCATTTTGGCGCGGACGTCGCTTATTTTTGTTTACCGGCGTCTGATAGATATCCAGGCTGTTGCTATTGTTACTATTTGTTGTGGCGCCATCATCGAAATCCTCATCTTCATCCACATCGTCGACATCCTCTTTGATGGCAGAAATGCCCTTCAGCGCATATTTGTTCTCATTCTTAATGAAGTAGTCATCGTCGTTGGTCTCCTGCTCCGAACTGTTGCCACTATCCGTTGTCTGTTGCTTCTCCTCGTAGTGCTCCTCGTAGTTCGCTTTGCCACCCGGCTGCACCGCCTGCCGCTTCAGATATTTACACTTGGAAATCATCAGATTCTGTGCTTTAATATCATTGTGACAATAGCCCTTATCATGCAAATGCTCCAGCACATTGATGATGTGTATAGCTAAGACTAAAAGTGATTTTTGTGCCACTCGCGCATTCTTGATCAATGAATGCAGATCCCGATCGTAGCGAGGCAGCACCAGAAACCTATAGCGTCCGTCTCCAAAGTAATGTGTGCCCGATGCAATATAGCTAGGAATACCTGTGGGCGGACCATGGCTAATGCTCGGTGGCAGCTTCTCTATAGCACAAGCCTCGTTGCCATCTGTGACAGCTGTACAAGTAAATCAAGAATTAATCAATAAATAATATATAATTTCTACTACTTCTGCTACTTACACTCCGTAGTCTGATTCGTATTGATGAGACAGTGTATTTCCACGAACAACGGTCCATTCGAGTGCGGCTCTATTTTGACCACATATTTAGCAGTTTCAGAGCTAACCGGGCAAACGGTGTCATCCGATGCCAAAAATATTTCGCCAAAGTTGCCCTTGCCTATGGTTTCAATAAACATAAACAAGTTATTTATATCAATCAAATCAATTCCATAATTAATGCCCACCTATGGGACGTCCTAAACGCCAGGCTTTGGACAGTAAATCCCTCAATATGGTGCCATTAACCACAGAGGGACGTAGAGTATAAACTGGACGCGGCGATTCGGTTGTATTGGAATTATTGTGATCACTGTAGCCACCGCTGGCGAACGTTGCCAACGATAACAGAGAGGCACGTGGATTTGACTGGACTGGGCACTGGTTGCGTGCTAGATGCTGTTGTGACTGCGGCGGCTGCTGTGGTGTTTGCAATAATTCGACATTCGCTGAGCCCGATGAGGAGGAGTCCTCGTCATCGTTCTCATGCCAATTAAATTGATTTTTTTGTTCATCGCTCAGACGCTGACATTTCTCCACCCGGGAGGCTTTAACGGCTGAACGTTTGCGTTTCCGTGCACTGCGATCTGATGGTTGAGTTTTGGTGGTCTCCGTTTGCGGTGACATTCGTTGCTGATGATGGCTGCGCTCTGCTGCGATCCGTTTGCCCATGTTTTAAACAAGGCGGCAGTCGTTGGAGGAACGCTCCAATTTTTTACTATTTGTTAAGTTTCTCCCTCTAGTGAATTGATCGGCCGGTCAGTTGACAGATTTATTCAGTCAGTCAGTCTCAAGTTAACGCAGACGGTGCGCATAAAGGAACGTTGAATTTGAAATTGAGTTTTGTTTGTTTGTTTTTGTGTATTCCCTTTTATTAATCACGTTTTGCTTTGCTGTTGACATTCGTCTTGGCTGTATGGTAAGAAGAAGAATAAGAGTGTCACTCATCTATTTATTTTCGGATATGTTTCAACAACCAGCAAATCAATCATACTAAACAATTATCGTTTTGTCTTAGTTGCTGAATAAATTTTATTGTTTTTTTTTTTTTCATTCTTTGCTATTTTTTGTTTTCCCACCACTAATTCAGGTTTCACGCTCTATTGTTTTGAATTTCGTTTGTTGCGCCGGCACAATGTGAATGGAACGCTGTCGCTTTAGCGGAATGGCAAAATTATGGACACGGGCGGCCACATGCATACATATCTACATATGTACATACAGACAGACATACATGCACACGCACTCACACCGCTACACACTTGCATATGTGTTGTTCACACAAACACAAAACAAATAATTTTAACAAATCTCTGATAATTCCCCCACGACAATTAATCACTATTGCTAAAACTGCACAAAAACACAATACATATATAATTTATACATAGATTGATGCGAATTTCACATTCATCGACAAAACACACGACACTTATCAAGCGCCATGTCTGCGACGGAACGAATAAATAAGAGAGAGATGGCAGACAGTGGCTTGCTTGAATGGAAGGGAATATTGATTTAACTGGACCGCCGGCACAGACCACAGCTTCTTTACAAACTCACTTTATTTAAAATTTAATCATTTTCATTTCTCGTCTAAGCACACGCACACAAAATTCATTCCCATTTAGTTAAACGTTTGCTTAATTTCCATTTGTTACTTTTCAGTATGTATTTCTTTCACGTATTACAAGTTTTCTTCTTCTTGTTTTCACGTTGTCTTTTCCCCATAAAATGCAATGCCAGAAAAAATTTTCACTACGCGTATCGCGAACATATAACTAATGCTTACACTGTTGCATATATGTGGTCAATTACACATTTCATTAAATTTTAGCAATTGAATAGATTTATTTAGATACTCAATTGATTTTCACAACAAATTACATATTCTTCGTGCACTGCTACCCGTGCCTCGGACACTCATACACACACACACACGCGCGCGCACATACACACAGACAAGCAGTCTAAAGTGACAAGCCAATGTTTCATTACCAAGTTGTTTCGCCATTTTGTTTCGACCCGTTTCTATTGGAGGTGATGCCAGACTGCTGTGGTTTTTATTTTATTGTGAAACAATTTGCCATTCACCCAGTCGGTTAGATTTAAGAATATATTTAAATAATTTGACTAACGTTTTTATTTACAGGTGGACATTGATCACGATACCTTAAAATCGAATTTAAGTCGCACAAATCCGTTGGTTAGCGATTTTATGAAACAAAGACTAGCACCTTTGCAAGTTCAAGTGCTGCTTGGCAGCGTTGCAGATGCAGCGGAAGAACTAAGAAATACCGATGCTGTTATAGCATTAGAACTGTAAGTTTCCATTTGTTCAATATATATAATTATTTATTATCCAAATATTTTGCAGCATTGAGCATGTCTATGAGGATGTGCTGGCTAAAATACCTGTAAATATTTTTGGTTTCATGCAGCCAAAAATTGTGATTTTCAGCACGCCCAATTCGGAATTTAATGCAATTTTCACACGCTTCAATCCGCTGCTGCCAAATGGATTTCGTCATCATGATCACAAGTTTGAATGGACTAGGGAAGAGTTCAAGTCTTGGTGTTTGAGCATAATTGAGAAGTATACTAATTATATGTTCGCGCTGCTTGGAGTGGGTGAACCGCCCAAAGGCGATGAATCTGTTGGCAACGTTTCCCAAATAGCACTATTTGTTCGCAAGGATATCTTGGATCTGCCCTTAACAGAACCACTAATAGTAAAACCGTCTCTGGATACTGTAGGGAATTACAAAATATTACACACTGTTGATTTTCCTTGTAACAAGGATAGCCGCACACCAGAGCAAAAAATCTGGGCTGAAGTCGAAACTCAACTTTTTCGCTGCACTAGGGATGACGATAATTATGATTGTGAAAGATATTTATTTAAGCTGTCTATAGATGAACTAACGCGACGATTGTCATATATGGGCGCAACGCGTGAACTATTGGAAAAGCTATTGGTAGATCATAAGAAGATTATTGAAGATGATTTTGTATTGATAGAGGATGAGCGAGATGAGGAGGTGGAAGCCATCGATTGGGCGGATCCAGTTTATGAGCAGAGTGAGCAGAATGTAGTAATGGACGCGGAGGTAGAGGATGAAAATTGGGATATATGAAGCATATATATTTGTTAAAGTAGATATTGACGCAGCTTCTGTGAAGCTCTGTTTGAGATGAACAAAGCCAATGTAACTTGACGGATATCTGTATGAATATATAAAACATATGTATATATAATATGTTACTATATATAATAAATAAATAAACAAAACAAAAACATAAATTTTTTTTTAATATATGAAATTCAATAATACAAAAAACGAGAGCTGGAAGATTTTAATGAATCAAACTATTCCAGCTTATCTACTGATTCCATTTTAATTTACTCCAAAAATTAATTAAAGCATAACAAAAAAATTTAAAAAAAAAATCAATTAACATATATTTGCCATTCCTTCATCTAGGGAGAATATAAAGAATTATAGCTATATATGTATAAATTCGTATCTCTATAATCCCAATCTCAAATTTTCAGCTTTTACTTTAGCTCTTCCCTCCCACAAATCAATTCCCAAATCCAATATACTCTTTTATGCCCGGTTGAGGCGAGCATTAAAATAAATCTGCAGTTTAAAAATCTCACATATGCGATATACATACATACATGGAGAGTTATATAAGACACGCATACTCCATAGGCTAAGTGCTGCAGCCGCAGCCGCAGCCGCAGCAGCGCATAAATCAAATGGGACAATTCCGTTGAAGGACTCTCTTTCTCTACCTCTCTCTGTTTCTTTCGCCCAGAGGGTTGTTTTGGGTCAAAACTATTCAATTTTCGCAACAAATACAGACTCCTGCTCCAGTCATACACCCACAGATAAGCCGTGCAACTTAGTTATATATATATATTTTTTTTGGGAATTGAACGCTAGAAAGATGATGACGATGACGAGGCATCCGCTTCGCCGTCTAGCTTGGCACCCTTCGTTGCACGGAAATTGCTTTTGTTTGGCTGACTAGAGGGTGGCTAACAGACAGGGCGACATTAAATATACATACACATATATATTCATGTATGTATGTGTGTCCTGCAGTAAAGTTAATGGAGTTGATGTCGAGTCAGTTGCAAGTGAAACGAGCTACAGAACAGGCAACAGCACAACAAATTGCCATAGCAGCTACTTTTACCTGGCGTGCCAACAAATTCATAAACATTCACTCATTCACAATAGCATTCATTCACATACCAGCCTTCACTCTCTCTTTCTCTCTCTATAACACTACCTTGAATTCTATGTCACATATAAATCGGAATTTAACTCAATTTTTATTACATTACTCGTTGGCTGTGTGTGTGCGTGAGCGTGTGTGAGTCTTTGTGTGTGTTTGCGCGGTTTTCGCGTGTCCTCATCCATATATATATATATGTATAAATCTGTATCTTAGTCGGTTATATAGGTAACATTTATAGTCGCATAGCTTAGTTACTGTTAAGCTTCAGCTTCGATATGGCCGAAGAGGAAGGTGCCAAGGAGGGCGATAAGAAAATCGTGCACATCTATCCGCTCGTCAAGGTTTGCTCTCACTCTCAAGCCAACTTTTAAATACTCTAATGCACCTTTTATACATTATAGCACTCGGATATGAAGGAGGAAATGCGTCACGAGGTCGTCGAGCTGGTTGTCGGCATGTGCGAGAAATTCTCTTCCAATTATGAGGTGATACATATCTTAAAAAACAATAGATAATTCTTATACAAAAACTAAGTTTTCGACTTTTAGGCATGATAGACATACATATGTATAGTAACGCAGCAAATAGAATATATATATACTCAAATTAAATTTGATAAGGATTGATGGTAAAAATCAACAAAATTTCGATATAAATATTAAATTATGGATAAATTATACCCATGTGAGCTATTTGATATAGTTAACTAATGACGAAAATTTACAGTATATATATAATAAGCATAATTTGATCTAATGGGAGATACATATAGCTATCATTATATGGCATAGTACACCCAACCGAACTACTTTATAGCATAGTCATATTTCAACCATAGATATTCCTCTATTGAACTAAGAACATATCCTATCCGTTCTTACATATATTAATAATATCTAATCCAGATCTTTAACAAAAACTCCATTCTTATTGACAGACTTGTGCCAGAATGATAAAGGACACCATGGACAAGAAATTTGGCATCTATTGGCATGTGGTGGTCGGCGAGGGATTCGGCTTCGAAGTGTCCTATGAGACTGAGAACATAATGTATTTATTCTTTGGTGGCAATATGGCTATTGTGCTGTGGAAGTGCTCCTAAATGGAGTAGCTCAACCAGCCCACCCCCAGCAGCTCAACTGACAGACGTACCTAGAAAACTACAAATAAAAATGGAAATTTGTTGGAAATTCCCTCAAGCAGTATATTGATGTATGTCTCTAGCATATACATATATTATAGTTAATGTTATGTATTAAGTTAAACTGAAATGTAAATATGGCCAGAAGTTAAGGATGTGTGTGTTTGCTGTTTCATTGCCATGGCAACTGCAGCAAAAGAAACAAGAAACAAAACTATATATAAATATTAAAAATATTAATAAAAAAAAGTTGGTTAATTTGCAAATATGAATTTGAAGGCTTTTCTTTCTTATCTTTTCTTTTTAGTCACAAATGGTTGGCTTATAAAAATGTGTGTTTGTACGCGCTTAAAATAGTTTTTTTTTTTTTTTTTTTTGCAATTAAGAATTTTACAATTGTTTTATGCATAGACATCTTCACGATCAGCGCCGGCACCATCGCCGCCATCCTCCAGATTTGAGAAGAGTAGGAAATGCGATGTGCGATGCAGTTCGTGATAGAACTCCTTCGGGTTAGCCAATTGCAGCTCGTATTTCATATTCGGATCGTGTCGCACGCCCATGAAATTATAATTCCAACTACTCTGCGCCGGAACCATAAAGAATCCAAGGAACTTATTGGACAGCAACATTTGAACGCGTTCATAGTGCGATGGGAGATATCCCTTAGGATTATTGCCCTTATCTGTATTCTTGGAGCCCCATTCGAAACCGGACGGTGTTAGCTTGTAGGCCGTCAGGGAGCACGAGCCGGGCGTAAACGAGCAAGTAATCACAATTGTCTTCTCGCCATCCCAATTGGAGTTCTCCTGCATGATCTTGGCATGTGTGGTTATATCTTGCGGCGATAATTGCGGCAATTCATTCGGTTGCGTGTGGATCCAACCAAGTGGCTCCATATCCTTCAGATATTGATGCGTGGGCAGGGCATTTGGTAAATTGATTGTCTGATGCGTACCCCATTGCGGCGGCATCACAATGCAACGAATCTCCTTCACCTGCGGATTATCCGGCGGACTCACACCATACAAATAGCCAGCGATCTGTGCACGCAAATCGGATATCGTGACGAACTTCTTCAATATATTCTTTGGCAAAATATATGTATAGCCCGTTTCCTTGATATCGTCGGAGCTAACATAGATGTGATTCGTACGCAAGTGCAAATTCGTAGCAGATATCGCACGTACACGCCATTCGGTCTTCGAGCTAAATGTTTGCGTCTCATAGTTCGAGGTTGTCGACGTAATAATCTCATCACCGTGTTTGTTCGTCGTGCGCGTCGTTGTGGCCGTCAATTGATTCTGTTCCTTGGTCTGTTTCTCAATTTCAGCAATCTGTTGACGCTGCGCAGATGGTGCACTGATCTCCATGCCCAGAATGATGTCACGAATCTCAGATTGTGTCAGCGAGGCAACATTCACATTGTTCTTCTTGCCATAGTCGGCCAGAATGAGATCCTTCAACTGCACCTCAACCTTGATCCATTCCTCGTCCGTTAACGTTGGCCAAATGTGATGCGCCTCCGTTATGGTTGTCTTATCCGGCTTCAATATGATCTTCGTCCGTTCCGTATTGACGTGCAGGGCACGCAGTATCAGTATCAATCGACTGAATGCAGTGTATGAAGATATCGTCTTTAGCCAATCATCGTACAGATTAAACAACACCATTTGCGGCTCGGTGGCTTTTAGAATCAAATCACCAAACTTCTCCACCTTGAGACAGGCCTGGAAGGGTAGCTGCAACTCCGAACCCTTGATGACAATATTAGGAAAGTCAAGTAAATGCACCTCAAGCGGATCCAACATGCCTTTGCGTGTGACAATAATCTGTTTCGGCTGCTCCTCAACGGGCAGTGAACGAATCAAGGCAGCAACCTCCTCAGCCGTCTTCCATTTGGCCAGCTGGCCCAAACGCTTCTGACCCGCCCACACGGACGTGTGAATGATCTTCAAGAACAACTGTCCAGTACGTGGATTGAAGATGAAGATGGCACCATTGATGGGCTTTGTGGTCAAATTACCTTCAAAGGTCTTGTGGATCGTCACGCGATATACATTCGTATCATCCACAAACCAAATGATTTGATTCGAGAAGAGTTCACCATAATTCTGGGAGCTAAGATACGGTTCAGTGGGCTCCGATGAGTACAGCTGCAAAGCCTTGCGTATACGTTCGCGCAACACATAAAGCGCCGGATTGGCCTTCATAATCTTGGCCATGGCCTGCTGGATCAGAGTCTTGCAGCCGGGGAACCAATTGCCATAGGCCGAGTGCAAATTGTAAGCCAAATCGATGGCGATGAGCACACCCGTCGGCGATGGATAAATGGACATGTTATCCGTGGTGTAATCAAGGAACTTTGCCCTGGCATAACGCTCCACATCGTGCGAATCGTAGTCGCCCCAACGCAACTGTATATCCAGCCAATATTTCTGTGTTGTTGTATTGTCCATGGTGTCCTTGGTGTCTGCTAGCAGCGATGGCCGAGAGACATTCCATTTGTAGGCAGGGAACAGCAGTATATCAGCACACGAAGAGTTCATTTTATATGATTTACGCGGATGTATTGTCTCCTTTTGCACCGTCTCAATCTCAAGAGCGTCCAGCTCCTGATCGAACACTTGACACAGATCCATGACAATGGACTCGTGTATTTTTTGCCACAAGTGAGCACGGAAGATTTGAATCAACGAGATTTTCAGCGTGGGAATTTTGCCGTGCATGAAAATACCCGTCAGATCCAACTGCACCTGGAAACCGACATAAACGTTGGCACGATTAATTGTAGGTGACCACCAGAGGGTAAAGCGACGATTGGGTATCTGATTAAGACCAGAGCGCTGAGCATTTGTCAGTTTCTTGTACTTCATGGACTCCTCAAAGCCGGACGCTTTCTCCCAGAACAGACCCTCCCACGTTGGGAAGTAAGTGCCTTTGAATAATGTATGCTCCAAGATGCCTTCCACACCGCCCAACGCCTGTATCATATCTGTACGATAGTTGTTCAGATTCCACAATTTGCCATCGTGTCGCTGATGTGTCCACCAGAAGGGATTCTGCTTGAGCACCTGATACTGTTTGAATTCTGTACGAATGCGCCAGCCCTTGTCGTAAGCCAGCGTGTGACGATCCTTCTGGAAGAGCGTATTGATACGCGGTATACCACGATCCCAGCTATCCTCTAGATCCTCCAGCGTTAAACGACGATTCTGTGCATTTGCTTCCTGTCTTTTTAGCGCATACTCTGCCCAAACACGCTGTGAGTCAATAAATTCACTCTCCCACGGCTGTATATAACGATACAGATTTGGTATAAGCTGATCCTCGTCATGCGACATGCCTGTTAAGATTTGCCAGTTAGAGAAGAAAGGGATAAGGTTTATTGCTTCACTTACCGGAGCGGAAATGCGTAATGCCCACGTCGGTCTGTTTGGACCAGCGCAGATCAGATTGTGGGATTAGCACATGACCCATGCTCAACATACCCAAGCCGCCCAACTCTTTGGGCGTATAGAACACCACGGGCGGGAAACGCGAAGGCATTTTGGAATTCAAGCCAATCTTGATACGCGTTTGTATCTTATTTTCACATTTAACTAACAAATCTAGTAGCTCCTGTGTATTCACAACAGCCTCGCGGAAATAAGTCATCAGACCAATTAAAGCCGTGTTCCATTTGTTGACAATCTGCAGGAGTAAGATTAGATTAAACACTTCCTTTAATCATTTCTAATTGGACTCACCTTTGTAAATGTGGTCGAGCCGGAGGCCATTAGAATTTGTCGCACACGATTGTGGAAACGTCCAAGAGACTCATCATCCACGCGCAGGAAACACTGAGCTGTGCGCTCTTTTGTTATCTCATTCTGCAAATTCCAAACGCCATCGCGATGTGTAAACTCCTCGTTTTGTGTGCGGCACTAAACATGAAATAAAAGAAATAAATCAAATTATTAACTGAACTTAAATAGAATTGGAAAGTAAAGGAACCTTTGGCAGAATGCGACACTCGAAGCCGCTCATGTTGAATAGCAGATTGGGATTATCCTTGGAGTAGACCGAGACGAAAGTGCTCTCCCAGCCAATTGTTGTTACAGACCGCGGCAAACGGTTTTTGATATCCCAGAACACAGCACGGCCCCTAGGGAAAAGAAAGCAAATATTAACAAACAATACCAAGAAGGTTTGGCAGCATAAACTTACAGATTAACATCGTGCTTCATTAAACGCATTCTCGCATCGCGTGGCCAGCATTTTTTGTTATTATAGCCCACAATATTTTCATTGTTCGGATCTGGATGTTCGGTCAGATAGCGCTGAATAAGATCGCGAGCTTCCTCAGCCGAAAATCTGAAGAACAAATGTATGCGATCCACATAGCGACAGTACAGTCGAATGGGATGCGCCGTTTCTGTGACTGCATCCTGGAATGTTAGGAAATCGTTGGGCATTTGTGGTGGTCCAGCCATTTCACTGGAACGATGCAGACCCAACACCAACAAATCCAAAACAAGTCCATAATATTGGGTAATGAACGAAGAGAATTGCAGGCCACGAATAATGCCATAACTGTTCGTATGATTCATGTCCTTGTAGTTAATGACGACGTTATTCTTGGCTGTCATATAATCGGCAATATTGTGATCCACAATGAGACGCAGCAGACGATTGAGCAAAGTCAAATCGATCTTTTCGTAAAGCTTCTCAAACCGAGATTCGAGCAGAACATTACATTCGCCCTCGCCCACGTCCCAGACATCTTGTAAATTGTTGATGCCTATGGAGAGAAGAGCAGAGAGTGTTTAGAAATTGAACTCTAAATTATGGATAACACTTTTTCTTATCTTCATATTGTTGCTGTAAGACATCACCTTCGGCGTGAGGTTTGCAACAAGGGGATGGAATCATAGCTCATCACTTTGCCACAAATCACACGCCCAAAATGAGCAGAAAATATAACACTCTGAACATCTTGTATGCACTATCAAAACCTCTGCCTCTACCTTGACACCACTTGTAGGCCAATAGCGGTGGTGGTTCCGTATCGCTGGGCTTGATCCATGGCGGAAACAGTCTGCGTTTGTCTGCCTCATACCACAGATACTGATCCAAATAGGCATCTGTGATCTTCTCCAAAGGCTCCACTTCGTAAACGGGTATCAAATGGCTATACAAATCCATGAACTCAATGCCCACCTGAAAAATGAGAGGAACAAATGAACAACTAAACAAAATGATGAAATATAATTGGATCCCACCTCTTTGAAAGCACGCTGCGTCAGCAGATGACGTTTAATACGGGACAATGCCTCATGAGGATTATCATAAGCCTGCTCAATCAGACCCAGCTCCTCGCGCTGACTTTGATTCAACCGCGATTTTACGCTGTACGCTTCCTTCAGACGCTCCAAGGCCAAAATCAGAAGCTTCGTGTCGTGCTTATAGGAGAGCGGCGGGAAAGGTATGGGTGCAAAGCGACGCGACTCCAGCCAATGCACTGTTGTGGTGTATATGGCCACCGCCTCTTCGGGCGATATATAGGGTCCGTCCTTGAGGTAGTTATGCTGCCGTTCTTGTTCGGCTTTCAAATATAAGCGCGTCAAACGACCCAAATTCTTTTTGCACACAGTCTTGTCGACAGTGGCACCACGACGTATGCGCTCACGATTGTAGTGAGCCGTGTTCGTCCACCAATCGGCTTTCATTTTCACATAACGCAATATCATGTTCTCTATAGGTATAGGCAAACCGGGCACCTTCCACGGTATGTTGGCCTTCCAGCAGCGCCATGCCTCCGACAGATGCTGGAGTATAGTACGTGCCTTATTTTGCTTAATACCCTCGGGCATCATGTCCACAATATCGTGCATTACTGAGGCACGCAGCTCCAAATCGAAATGGGATTCAACACGTTGCTTGGTCACCGTCTTGGCCACGCCCTTCGAATGACGACCCTCGAATTGACGGGACAACAGGTTGCCCAACCAGCGTTCCAGCAGCGGTGTAATGCCACGCATAAAGAATAACCAAACACGCCAGCCAGGCGCCCAGAAGCCACAGCCCGGACCTTTGCCTACGGGTCCCGTATTGAAGCGATAGTAGATCAAATGCTTCAAGTCCTTGCACATGCGTATCTGTCGCATCAGTTTGTATTTGTAGCGATACATGCCCGTTAGCTGGCCCACATGGGCAAAGATATACTGTAGGCCATCAGCTAGCTGAAAGGCGTCCACGTTGTTGAGGCGATACTGTACATGCGAGTCAATGATTAGCTTAGTCAGACGCAATATCTCACGGCACAAATGGAAAGCTATAAGAAATATCAGTGAATATCCAACTAACAATATATCTGATTATATTTAATTACCATTGCCGAAACGAGACTTTTTACGCTCTTTTGTGGTCAACGTCTTTACCGGCTTCAAGTTAAAATTGTAGTCCAAATGCAGGTAGTTCAGATTCTTACGATGAATAAGTAGATTAAGCATATTATAGCCCTGGCGACACACCTGTAAACCAGCCTCAACCCAATCCAAGGTGGTGGTTTGGAAGAACTTGGTGGCTTTGAATGAACGGAACAAATAGCTGCAAATGGAAGACATAAAATCATAATATATTTATAAATTACTTAACAATTATTTAATTAGTTAACGTACCGCTTCTTCTGTGGCTTCGGCTTGCGATGCTTAAGTGCATTGAGCACATAGTATTTAAGCAGCTTCTGATAGCTGACGCGCACCTTGACCGGATGACCAGGTGGACAATGTTCCTTGTACCAGCACTTGACAAGCGGCACATCGATAGCACGACGTGAGCGACCCGAGCGCATATTAAAGGGACGCGGTGCCCACAACAGCGCGATGCCATTAGCTGTATTGTCTGTATAGAGCGGCGTGTCCTGCAGAAAAGGCTGCACATCATCGGGCAATGTAAAGTCCTCGTCATCGTCTGGCATAGGCTCTTGGATCTTAGAATTAGCATTACGATGCGAAATGGGATTGATTAGAGGATCAAAATAAAAGGCAGGCAAATCAGGATCCTCAGTCTTGATATAGACAACGTTGGGTGTATGATACCTAGAAAAATGAATATAGAAATTATAAATATCACATAAATATCTATAATTAAGAATTTAAATTGTCATGTCTTTGTTTGTATGCAACTATCAGCAGTTAAAATTTAGTCTACAAAATAATAACAAACATTTACATTGCACAGCCCATTTGGAGACAATCGCTAAATTGGTAGTAAATTGGGCGTGGTTTTTTAATCTAACAAGGTATGAAGCGTTGTCAGCAAAGATTGTAAACTGGCAACTCTACGGCCTTGTAGTTTTAACTAATTACATATTACGTATTAAATAGATTAAGTTATTTACCAGCTGAGATGCACAAAATGTGGCATATTGTTGTACAGATATGGAAATGCAATGCGATACTCAGTTCGTATGGGTTGTCGTATAATAACTTTGTTAATATCATTGAATTCATTCCAGTCCTCATCACTGCAAGTAGATAATAGTTAAAACATATTCAAATATGTAATATGATATTTACTGTTCACTCACCCAACATTATGATCTTTGATGAGCGGCTCAAACTTGGGCCCTCCAGGTATGGCCATGTTGAGCGCTTTGGCTGTGAAGAAACTCTTTGGATCAAATAGATAAAAGAAATTATTGTCAACCAAGTCGGTGAGCAACTGATTTGCCAGACGATAAAGCGTAGCCAGCTGTGGCAACGACAGGTTCCATTTGCGATAAGTAGAACCATTCACAAAGCTATGAGAAAGTATAAAAACAGTTTGTTTTATTAAGTTCTATTGTTTTTAAAGCTATTCTGCTTACGGCGTATCGACTAATGGTCTATGATCATAGAACCATTTGTAGACAGCATTATCTTCTTCGCTGTCTAGCTCAATTTGTATGGCCTCCAATGGCTCTACATCTAGCACGTTGTCTGCATAGTCCAATGGCGGCTCCTCGTCGTCAAAGGGCGGAAATCGCATGCGCTTAAAGTGACGACGATCGCGTTTCTCGCGACGCATCATAATCCACATAGTGCTGTAAAATGTTTCCTTATGATAAGCTTAATTTATATGGAAGTTACTTTTATTAAAACTTACCCCCACTGTGCTATATAGACGGGCTCAATTACCCAGGGTATCTCATTGACAAAGGTAATGGCGCCTGTTATGTGGTAGAGCACCTGCACATCTCTTATTTGCTCCCATGGCATAGGCATATTCTCGAGTAGCTTCAGCACTGCATGTGGCATATATTTGAGTGCGCCCAGATAGACACGCTTATCGTGACGATATTTGCGAGAGGTCATGTCACCATGATCGCGTATGATCTTGCGTATATGCTCCGGCGGCATATCTTCTTTCTGTGTATCAATAAAGCCGAATTTACGTTTTTCAGCAAAGCGCTTCGACTGCAAATGCTGCCACTTGAGAGCCTTCTCCTGCAGTTTATCCTCAGTCAGAATATCCGGTTTCGGTGTCGGAATCTGGCCTAGCTGTGGCTGAGGCACGCCCTGTGCCGGTGCTGGTATACCGTTGGCATGACCCGCAGGGGGCAATGGAGCACCCGGTGGTGGTATTTGCTGTATCTGGTTGGCCATCTGATGCTGGGCATGCAGCTGTGCCTGCTGTGCATGGGCCGCTGCATATGCCTGCTGCTGGGCCATAAGTTGGGCGGCCCAGGCATTTGGCGGTATCATATACGGCGGTATAGACATCGCTCAGTCAACTTTAAATCGATAAATGAAAATGCATACACATATTAAAGAAAGAAAAAAAAAAAAAAACAAATTATACACACGTTTGGTTTACGCGGAAAAAAGGCAAGAAGCAGAGCGCTGCCGCAGCAGACGTCGCCGCGTTTTGCTATTTTCACCACAGCAATTTTAGTGCAAAGAATATGTGCCGCCCATAAATTTTAGTACTTAAACTCTATAGAAAACATATGGATGTAAAATAATTACCTAATTGAACAATTTCCAGCACTTTTTATTGGGTTTTTAACAATTTTCCGGTACTCTTGCAAAACGTTTACAATGCGGCAGACATTTTTCAGAGATGACCCGATATTATTTGCAAGTGAATATCGATAGACGATAGGTGGACTGGGGCTAACACAAATTAATCGGAACTCAGACGTTAGGCAAACATAGACTAAGAATCGATTTCAAAACAAATAAAAATAAACTAAAGAAATCCCCCAACCATGTTCTAATTGTAATAATGAATATTTGTATTGCTTATTATAACCTTTTTGATGACTTGCACGTCAGATATTTGCTTACTGACGAATAACTGGAATTTTTCGATGTCAAACGCGAAGCAGGTTCTCTTAATTTTGTGATTAGTTTTAATTATTGCATGAATTCTGAAACAAAACAATTTGTGTGTAATATTTGACCCTGACGCATATGAATACAAAACATTATAA
Organism: Drosophila koepferae; assembly: GCA_030914345.1. Classification (NCBI taxonomy): domain Eukaryota; kingdom Metazoa; phylum Arthropoda; class Insecta; order Diptera; family Drosophilidae; genus Drosophila; species Drosophila koepferae. The sequence continues at coordinate 14,986,909 of JAUESR010000211.1, read as the reverse complement.
ACAATTCACACACAATTGACGACTTCTCCAGACTTATGTTTGACCAATCAATGAGCATCATATGAAAAATCAATCTCCGGCTATTTATTTTTTTTGCGCACTATATAAAAGATCTGTTCCAGGTTGTCGAACAGCACAGTTCAATAATAGCAGAGCTACCAAACAGAACCCATATTTGAGCGAGAGGCGTTAATTTGCTAAGAAAAACAACTAATTTCTATTGCTAGATTTCACAAATACGAGTAAATATTAACAATGGCAAAGGTAAGAGATCTATATAGAAGTCTAAGTTTATTGATTTACTTAACTATGCTCTATTTCCAGTTCTTGATTGGCTTTCTATTTTTGATTGTTCTAGTTATGTGTGCACAAGCGGCACCATCAGAGGTAATTATTTAATTAATTTAATTCTCTAATTTTTTTTTTTTTTTTTTTTTTTTTGAATTTTATTTTTAAACTAATATTTTATACCTTTTTATTTTAATTTTAATTTTGGTTTTATTATGTATTATTTTCCTTTTCTTTAATATTATATAATTTTTTCACTTAAAAATGTTCTCTTTTTGTTATTATAAATTTTTTATTCAATTCAATTTATTCTATATAGAGCATAGCAGTTGCTGATGCCTCTGCCGAGGTCGATGACCTCTCTACGGCGGATAGCATCGGCATTGGCTACTATGCGCCCTCGTACTATCGTCCCTATTACGGCGGAGGCTATGGCGGCTACAAATATGGCGGTTATAGCGGCTATGGCTATGGCGGATACAGAGGCTACGGACGCTACTATCGCCGACCCATTTATCCAGTTTGGGGCTGAGATCAAAACACAATACAACGGACCGTTAGCCATATAGATTGTATATAGTATATATATATGTATATATCACCTGTATTTTGATATATGTACATACTTATAGCACCTACTACTCAGTTACTAACAAATTAATAAATATTTATTTCACTGAAAAATTATAAATGTTGTTTCAAAATATACAATTTAGTTTAAATTAATCAAATAGACTATGAAACGAAAACTATGCTATGAAGGATTTTAGTTAAAATCTAAGTTCTTGAGATTCCATATATGCATATAGTATAAGGTCTCTCCTTATATTATATATATTTTATTTTATATATAATGTATGTTATTCATACTTATCTTCTAACATTGTATATTTGTTTTCTTAAATTTCACTTAATTTCTAAATCTCTTTACTACCCACATTATATCACGTGTCTTTCTTTATAAAATATATATTATTAAAATACTTGCTGCGCCTTTCACTCGAACACTGTGTCAGCCCATAAAATAAAACAACTACGAGCATTGCAGGCAGCTCCAACCGACTGCTACATCGTTGTTCACGCTTAATTTATATAAATCTATTTTTTGTTAGATTTCTCTGAGAAACTCGACAATCCTTAAACTATAATTATAGAAGATATACATACATAGCTATCGTCGTTCCCTCGAAAGACGTCAATCCAAAGAGGAAAGCCTGATTTGATTTTTTCCAAGATGTATTCGTGGAACGTTAGTCTATAGTAAATTAATATTATTAATATGTAAATATGTAAAATTTGATAAAAATGGTCGATGTACGTCAGCAAATTAGCAAACCAATATGCTCTTTAACGTACATGAGCGAGCATAGAAAACAAGTTCAGTCAGTGTTTCTTTTGTTTTGACACAAGATGACGTCATAAATGCTTTTGACCCCACAACAATTAACGCCAACAACAGCAAAAAAAAGAAATAAGTTAACAATTATTACTTGATAAAAAAAAGTTTTTATTGTTTTTTGCTTTTTTTGTGCTTTTGCACTGATTAACGTAGTTGGAAAACCGGATTGTAAGAGAGTCTTTAAAGCGCTTCCGAAGAAGATGATAATAAAAAAACATTTGTAGACTACGCGACGCGGCGCCTTCTACATAACAGAAAGTGTTAGCCAAGTTGTATATATATATAAATATATATACACCATATACATATATCAAGTTGAACTCTGAAGCCCTCTCGAACAGATTTACGACACACACAAGCTCCAAGCGTAATGAGTGCAGTTCAAAAGGTTCAAAGAGAAAAAATTACAACTTTGTGAATTTCGCTAAAATTAAATAAAAAATGTTGAAAATAAATATATATGTATATATATTGTTTTTGTAATTTTTAAGTATTTTGTTTTATGTGGCAACGAAACATTTGTTATGTGCATTAAACTAAACAAAATGTTAGGTTAAGATTGGTTTAAAGCCATGTTAATATTTAGATTTATAGATATATATATTTATGAGAGGGCGGCATGAAAAGTTGGCGAGCTGAACAAAATATATATAAGTAAAATTAATTTTTTACTATATATTAATTTTATTTATAATAATTTAAGTTTCCTTTTTGCATTAGTACACTCTCTGCATATCTCTAACTTCGCTAACTTATTCGTACAGCCCTCGCACATATACATATATATGAAGCTTCTAATGATGCCGGCGCGCATGTCCCTTGTGCGTTTGCTTCTTGTGATGTGCGGCCTTCTGATGCGAATGCTGTGAATGATTGTTCTTGGAGACTTTGCCGTTCTTGGGCAGCTTGTGGCGTCTGCCATGACGATTCGCCTTCGAGTGATGTGGAGCGATTGGCACATGCACGCGACCATGATTCACGTTCTCCTTGTCCTTGGGCTTAATGTGATGTTGATGCTTGTGTTGCTTTACGGAATTGTGATGATCAGCTGCTGGAGCTACCGCATGATGCTTCTGGTGGTGCTCGGGCAGATGCTGTGGTGCCGCAACCAGATGCTTCTCTGCCTTTTCATTATCCTCGACTGGCTGAATGGCCAGAGCAAGGGCCAACAACAGTGTGGCAATAATAAAAACCTAGACATTCAAAATATATGTAAAAATTAATATTTATAAAATATAAAAAATAATTGGTTAGGTCTAAGGATATTTGTTAATATTAAATAAAAGGATTTCCATTTAAATAAATATATAGGTGGAAAAAAGCATGAAAAATGAAACTTAAAAAAAATACATATTTAAGTATTAATAAATAAAAAAGTAGATTTAAAATTATTGATTAAAAATAATAAATATAAAAAAAAATACAAATAAAAAACTACGCACAAAATTGGTGATTTAATAAAGTTAAATAAAATTATTTTATAAAACTAATCGAAATATGATGTTATTCAAATTTAATAATGGAAATATTAGTTTATACAATCTATATATTTTTTAAATTTATATATAATTTTAAAAAATATATTTAGATTTTTTTTAATAAAAATAATATATTCAGAATGTGTTAAAGCAATTTCAATGTCTTATCGCGTGAAAAATAGTATTTAGTAGAACTCAATAATGATAGTACATGGAGGAAGTTTTCGAAATACCTGAACAGAAGAATAGCTTACTTTCTATGTTTATTTGAATTGTTGGCTATAGTTGATTAAAAATATATCAATAAATAGTTGAACTTTGTCCATCTAAGATAGTTGAGCTGTTTAACTCAATAAGAGCTTAATTCAGTTTAGGCTAAGCTGTAGCAGAAGTAACACATTGAATGAAAATCATCTAAAAGAAATATGTATATATTTATAATAAATATATATTTCATATTATATATCGACCTCATTTATTGTAACTTTATTAAAAAAAAGAAAGAAAAAAAAAAAAACAATCGAAAATAATTTCGTCAATAAACTTTTAACATATTCCATCCGGTTCTGGATTGAGGCAGCTGCTATCTTAGCGGATAAGATAACGATATCGGCCCCTTTCCTTCACAATCTCCCACTCTCTCTCTCTCTCTCTCACTGTTTCTTTCTCTATGTAACTTACCGACTTCAGCATGATATCTCCAATATTATTTCAGCTCTACACAATTCACGTTTAATGTGTGCACACGCAGACGTTCGAGTGTCGACTGCTTTCGGAAACTCTTCCGCTGCTGTTTATAACGTTATCTTTTATATGACCAGTGAAGCAGCTCTCCAGCCCCTATATCATACATATACACACTCTCACAGTATGTGTTGTATTGCTCAAAATGAGTTTGCTTGTGTGTCATTTTATCGACTATAAAGAGCGAAATGTAGCATATGCTACAGTTTATGAATTTCAAAGCAAGTAGATCGTGAGTTATAGATGGGTTAAAGCTATAAACTCAATTTCTAGGTAGTCCATTTCGGCTAGATGTGACGCATGACTTATAGACGAAGTTAGATAATATTGATAAAATGGTAATAATCAAGAAGTTCAGGTAAAACCTATAACTTGAGCCAGCTGCTCCGCTTATCTCTATCTATATATAGAGATATATGATATATACATATATATATAAATGTAATCCACGTCAATATATCAGCATACTTATCTGTCCTTCGCCATAAATATATATAAACTGCGAAAAGCCTTTTTGAATTTGAATCGAATTTTTATTGCATATAATTGATAAATTATTGAAGAAATGAAATGAAATTAAATTAAAAAACATAAATTCATATTCGCTTGCTGTTGTTTGTGTGTATTTAATCTATTGTTTATAAGTTTTTATTTAAAGTTTGAATATATATATGTAGATATATTTTAATATTGGTTATAAGTTTTATGTAGTTGTTTCTTTTTTAAATTATTATATAAATATATTTTGCTTGCTTTCGAATGCTTCTTTTCTTTCATAATAAGAAAAAAATACAATAATAAAATATTGAATATATAATATATAAAATGAGCTTGCTTATATAAAATACATATATGAGTGAAATTTACCAAAAAAGAATATATTACGAGTTAATAAAAAAAAAAAAAAATTATGAAACTGAATTGATTATTTTGAAACAAAAATTAAATACAAATAAATTGTGAATAGAAGAAAAACAAAGAAACATAAGAAAACAGTAAATAATATAATAATTCACAAAAAAAAACTTAAGAGTAATACAAATATAATTTTTTTTTGCGTTTTTTCAATAGTTTTAATGTTTTTTTTTTACGTTTTTCTTTCAATTTTTTTTTTTTTGTGATTATATATGTGGTTTGTAGAATAATTTACGACAAGTTGGAGCTTGCTCTTAACGCGGCTAACACAATGTCGCTACATAAAAAAAAGGGAAAATGTTGAACGTTGACAAAGAAATTTTAAAAATGATTTCAAAACGATTTCAAATGTTTTCTTTTGAACACTTTCGGGGTCACTAGGTGTGGGTAATTTGATATATTCAGAAGCATTACTACGTGGATAATGGGGGCAAAAAACACTAAGATATTTTTGATAATTGTGTTGAAACTTTAGATAAAGTGTGATTAAATTTGTTGTTTGTTTTGTTTTTGGTTAATTTGAGTGGCTAGATAATATATTGTTTGTGTTGTAAATCGTTTTGACTTTTTAAATTGCTTTGTCAACGTTTGATGTCCATTCCCCTACTCCTCGATGGTATAAAGGAAATAGTAGTTTTCATTATCGTTGACAGCTGCTGGCGGTGCCTTCGGTGATTTTCTCGACAGCGGTTCGAAGCCCATAAACAGGAATGCTTCAATTAGACGTGCACATTCCGGTTGATCCTTGCGCATGACCAAAACAATTCCGTCGACCTCTAACTTATCCTCGGCGAACTCCAGCAGCGATAAGAACGTCTGCTTGGAGCCACCTGGCGGCAAGTCAGTGGGAAAAGCGACATACAAGATGTTATTGGTCGGATTTAAGATCGACATCCAGGTGGTTGACAGATCTTCGGTAACGTGCAATTTGATAGCGATTTGCACGGGTTGATCATGCTGCAAGATCTGACGCAAGACCTCCTGGCAGTCATCCTCTGAACATATTGAATGTATGTCATGCGACTCCGAGTCGGAGCAATCCGACGAAGACGATGAGGATGACGATGCCCGGGAGCTGGCCTCAAACAAGCTGCCGCCAGCCGAGTCGACCGAAGACTTACGGCTGTAGCCTGTCAAATATAAAGACGAAGTTTTAATTGAATTCATTGTAAACAGATTTTATATATACTTACCCGTTAAGAGCGATGCCCTATCGTGATCTGTTCTGTGGTGGACAGGGACATCAGGACCACCACAGAGGCCCTACGCCGAGAGAGATGCGGTAGGACTCATTCGACATGGTCGTAGCGCAAGACGAAGTCGAGATCGTACGGAGTTTACCATCAGAGCATCCAGCAACTCCGCTATCGTTAAAATCTCTTCTAACGAAGCTACTACTAAACATTGGGTCGCTGTGAAAGATATAAACATAAAAGAAAAAAACCAAAAGAACACACAAGCATTCACATGTTAATATCAATTAAAATAATTCGATCGGATGCCTTATCGATTTTGTAGTTCAACTCCAGATTAATATTACCAATTCATTTTTAAATGGAAATTTAGTGGCTAAGCACAAACAGCTTTACGGCGCAAAAGCCTTTGAAAAACTAACATACGAGTCTAGAATGGTGCATTTTATCAGTAAAGCCACATCAAATTAAACACATTTTTTATGACGCAGACTTGTTCAGAATGTTTATAAAGATAAGAATGTCCGTTATCTGCAATAAAATATCTAAGAGCGGCGATAACACGATATGCCTGCCCGATAACAAAATTATCGCGACATCATGTCGCATTAATACAACCCTGCGCGCACGCAGACTTTTTCACCACAGCATGGCGGGTTTGGCAGCTGTAGCACATACACTCGCACACATTCACTCGTAAACGTTTGCGCAAAGAAAAAACAGCGAAAATTTACGGCATCGGAGAAATACGCGTTGAATTACTGAATTATAAACAAATAATTAAATAAAAACAATTGCAAAATGTCGATTGGAGTACCAATTAAAGTTCTGCATGAGGCTGAGGGCCATATAATCACTTGTGAGACCATTACCGGTGAGGTCTATCGCGGCAAGCTCATCGAGGCGGAGGACAATATGAATTGCCAAATGACACAAATTACGGTTACCTATCGGGATGGACGTACGGCAAACTTGGAAAATGTTTATATACGCGGCTCGAAGATACGTTTCCTCATACTGCCCGACATGTTGAAGAATGCTCCGATGTTTAAAAAGCAGACCGGCAAAGGTCTTGGTGGCACAGCGGGCCGCGGCAAAGCAGCAATACTGCGAGCACAGGGTGAGTCGACATTTTCAATATACTTATTCGCCGCATCGTGTACTAACGCGCGCGTTTTTCCTGCGTTTCACAGCTCGTGGTCGAGGGAGAGGAACGGGCCCACCTGGAGGAGGACGAGGCGGTGGTGGCCCACCTGGGGCACCCGGTGGTGGCGGACGCGGCGCATGGCAAGGCGGCCCAACAGGCGGACGTGGACGTGGAGGCTTGTAAGAGAAGGCAGTTACCGGGAAAACATTCTACTAATATAATTTAAGGGCATTTAATCTTAGCGGGCGGGACGCATAACAAAAAACGAAAAATGTTGAAAATCTTATTATATATTGTCAAAGAAAACGATATAAATGAAACTTGAATTTCAAAACCGTTTGTTCTTTCTTGGCCTAGATGGGTGGAGAAAGGAGAAGAAACCAACACCCATTAAGAGGACAAACTACAAGAACATAAATATAATATATATATGTAGTTTATGAATATATATCGTCGCTTTTCGAATATTATACAAAGAGAGCAATTCCATGACAGTATTAAAATATGTATATAACTTGACTGTCGACGGATAGCTCTCTTCATTTCGCTATTCGCTGTAGTGAAGGACGAAGGACATTTGGCAGACAGAGAACAATTTAATAATTTTGGTTTAGTTTCGGGTTAGTTAGGGCAACGTCGAATATCATACAAAGAGAGCAATTCCATGACAGTTTTACAATCTTTACTGGACTGTCGACGGACAGCTCTCTTTATTCACTTATTCGCATTTTCGCTACGATTTCAATGGTTAATATATAAAAACGGCACAAACAATGAATAAAATACAATAGTCTGCACACAATCATCAAGAATACGGTACGCTTTAGTTACTACTCGTACAGCGTAGATACAAATGGAATATACCCAAACCATGTGCCGGGGACCGGCACAGACAGAATATACATGTATATATATATACATATATATGTATATGCATTTATACGAACATTTCTATGAATATATTATTGCTGCCAATTAAACAACAAACTGCGCACTTGGCAAAGCGCTGCGAATTGAGAGCTTTTTTTCTATACTTCTGAGTGAAGAAAGCTGGGCAGCAGGAAAGTAGCACAGGGTGCCGCCATCCGGCATGTTAAATTAACGAGTGCAATTGAACAGCGCCTCCCACCGGCTCTCTCCATTCACCATAATGTGTAATCGATGACACGTGCAAACATGCAAGTGCAGTTAAATTGCTTTCAATTAAGCAGGATACACATACAAATTTATATATACATTTATAAAACCCACCTACCCGAATTTATCCTCTGCTGATAGGGGAGAGTCTGGCTGCTGTTCTTGTTGTTGCAGATGCTGTTGCATGTTAACGAGTGCCATCACTAAACTCTATTACAACTTTATATATGTATATAATATGTATGGTTGTATGTAGATGTGTTTCTTTTTATCACAGTTAAGTTTTCTTCTATTTATTGCTTTGATTCCGCTATCACAGTTATATTTGTTTTTAAACAAACTTCTAGAAGTTACATCGAAAAGGCTTGTGAAAGGTATATGCCTCTCTCTCCCTCTCTTTCTCTGTGTTTTTGTTTGTTTACAACAATAAAGATTTGTGCCTGTATTTGCGTTTATTTAGCTGCTAGCTGTACCGCACCGTTAAACGTGTGTCCGTCAACTGAAAGCATCCCACTGGCTGAGGCATTATTTATTAAAAAAAAAAGATTTAGTAGCTTCCCGACACAGATACACTCAAACACATAACTGCATGTTAATGCTAATGCCTATGTGTGTGGGTGTGTGTACAATTGCTTACTTAGGCTATATAGGCACATATGTATATACAGTGGTACAGTTTAGCTTTTTCAGAAATAAAACTACATTTGGGCCTGTTTTTAGAAATCTCGTTCTGAAGGTTAAACATTGATACTACCTCACGTCGAAAAAAAGAAGAAATAGAAAGAAAAAAAATAATAATAATTACATTAGCATTATTGCTGTTTCAACGGTTTAAGTGTATACAAATACACCCAAACATTTAGAAAGCTATGAATAGTTTTGGCGCCTGTTTGTTTCTTTTCTTTTTTTTAGAATTTTGTTTACCAGACAAATTAAGTGGGCCAAAAAATGCGATATTCAAATAAGAATATAGATAAAAGCATATGTAGATGGATTTTTGCCGTGTTTTAAGCTCGCTAATAACAATTGTGATCAGCACGTGCACAACTTTTGAGAATTAATACAACAAAAATGGCAAATCAGCAAAAAGTACGTTGCTATAAATAGATGAAGCAAAGAAAACAAAAACGATAACGATTAACAAACAGCTAATCGATGTCTGGGTGAGTGACGCGCTGTCTGCAAAGGCCGTCACCAACATATACACATGCACATATAAATATACATATGTATGTACATACATATATTTATACATATGTAAGCAAGTGTGCGAAAGCTTTTGTTTTCGCACATTTACACGTGCATTCATATTTAAAAACACGTCGGACCATTTCTATGGAAATGCTATTATAAATGTATATTTATGCAAGTATGTGGTTCATTCCACGATTTACACTACACATTTTAATGGAAATTTGATCATTTAAAAACTAGGTGACATCACGTGACAGAGTTAGCCTATTATTTGTTCAGTACATTTTTTACTTTTGTTTTAATACCGGTAAAACCAAAAACAAAATACTTTCAGCCTATAATCTAGATAACTTTTGAGTACAGATAATGAAATCTATTGCCGTATAAACGAAATACGTAAATGAATTGCTTGGGTAAACACATTAAATGAATGCAAACTGCTGCATTAAGCTGTCCGTAAATATGAATAGACATTAGATAGAAAATTCTGACTGAAAGCAAATATGTGGCGCAATAAGCGATGCAAAGATACACACAACTTGAGAGATTTAATGCATGAACGTACAATTTTTTTTTTTTTTTTATATATTTTCATTTTTATTGTAGCAGCGATAAGCGAGCTTGATAGCTTTATGATGTTTATCATGCTGATAAGATAATGAAAACGTGTAAAGTGGCACCAAATGCAGCCTCCTTCAATTTTCTGACCTTTCTGAGTCAGCAGATATTTTGTACGTTTTTTTTTCCCATTTTATTGTTCTACTGAAAGCTCTTCTCATTGCTTCATTAGTCGATTGACCCAATATTGAGCTGTTCTGGCAACGCTTGCCGCACATATACAAAGTAAGCCAATGAAAACACGCTCTCTTTCTCACACACACAGACACACATTATGTATAACGCTCACTTGCCACACAGCTGAGTTGCATGGCGAGTGGAAATTTCCATTGTTTGTAAATATGTACATATGTACATGAATTGTTCGTTCACTTTGTATGTATTTATGTTTGTGAGTTCGTAGTTGTTTTCTTTGTGACGTAATGTATGTGCACAGTGGATCAAATAATTTGGCTATAAAAAAAAAAAAAAAAAAAATTGCACTAACCGGATGACAAACAGCAGCAGAGACAACAACCAACAAGAACAATGGGTAAATATAAATGACGCAGCTAACAAACAAACCGGTCTGATTGCTCTTATTAGAATTTTTTAGCTTCTTGCAACTACACAAAGTCATAGGGTCGAGATATTTTTTTATTGTTGTTTATTTTGGCAGCGAGATAAGCAGAAATAATAAATAAGCTTATGATGAGGGCACTCGTCGGATATGGACATTAAGATAAGAAACATGTACATACACACAATATTTACCGCATTATAACTGCAATTACTAGCACAAAGCTCCGTTTGTTCGCATGCAGACGTCTAGAAAGATCCAGACGTCGTATCGAAACACAGTTGCATTGCCTGACAACTGCAAACAGTTCGCTGTATGATATACGGTAATTGTTCAAAAGTTAATGAGAATTGAGAACTGAAAGCGAATGACATTTAAAACGACTACAATGAAAACACAGTTGGTACACACACAAACAAAATTTCGCATGTACATGTATGTACATACTTATGGTGTTAGTTCAAATTAGCTGTAACGGTAAATAAAAATTGCATTTGTGTGTGAGTGCAACAAGCGTTGCCCGACTTGTTCGGTTGAACATGTCAACAAAACAATTTGCCCTCAGTTGTTATTTTGCACGCAATTTTTAGCAATCAAGCCTTAATTGATTCGCGCATGAACAGCTAATAAATATTTATCAGTGTTCCTTCTCTCTCTGTATATGTATGTATGTATAAATTATTCGTCTCCATTTCTGTTGTGCCTTGGGGCGAGAGCCACATACATATGCATGTATATGAGGCGTACAAGATGGCTGCTACGAAAAGAGAAAGAAAACAAAATAAACTACGCAAAAAATAAAGTAAAAAATTACATTTCAAAAAAATCAACATCATAGATTATATTTTTTGAAATCAATTATTTACTTTACCATCCGTTTTCTTCATTTATCTCATGTCTTTATTTGGTTATGTAGACTCGCACGCACACACACATGCATATCTGCATACTTGATATGTTTGTATGCGCGAATGTGTGTTTGCATACAGCACGTATGTATGTATGTGCTAAAATCTTACAGTTACACCACCACCATCACCGTATCGAAATTTGTTAGCTATATACACTAAAAAACTACAGCACTAAATAACTTTATATGTATTTATTGGCAACCAACAAACTACATAATTATATGCCACCAATGTGTGCACTATTTTCCATTTTCTTTATTTATTTTTTTTTTTCTTTTTTTTTATCATTCACTACAAAATCGATTTTTTTCACTATATCTCTTTGTATGGCTTGAAACCATTACTTACAGTTTATTATTCATGTTTGATGGCATTTTTAAACTTAATGGTTGCAACTTAACGCACAAAGAAACAAAAATATTTGTTTTAATAAGACAAATCTGCTCTTGATTAGAGACAAGCGTTTGTGAAATCCGCACTTATTAGTTCGACTGCTGAATCGTATATGACACGAATAATTTCCAAACCAATAAATGAAACCTATCACTGAAACAATTGTTTTCTGGGCCGATAGCTACAACCGATGAATAAGCGTTTTCCTTACAATGAATGTTATCGAATGTCAATAAAGCTTACTAAGTTAAAATATTGCTGGAGTAGTTTGTGTGTCAACTCAAATCAAACTCTTCTATAGCTACTAGATATGTATATATAATAATCAATCTTTGAGTGTTTTTGGTTACCTACTCAAACTTAAGTTTCCTAAAATTGGTAAAGCAACCTACATAAAATTTGCGTAGTGAAAATGTATATTTTGTTGTATCGATAACAAGCTATTCTCATAGCCGATAACGATTTCGTACCATAGTGCAGCATTGCTCGTCAATTTTGTGCGTTTCGATTTAGGGGAAAAGCAAATTTAATCTGTGAAATAAGCCTAAATCCGCGTTCCTTTTAAATTAAAAATCATGAGCGCCTTTCCAGGAACGTTCGCGTTTGACGAATATGGCCGGCCTTTTATCATTTTGCGCGACCAGGAGCAGCAAAAGCGCATCACAGGCACAGATGCCATCAAGGTAAATAAAAAGTATAGTAATTTTTTGGATATACCAAAGGATATTAACTAAATGTCATTGGCAAAATGTAATTTGAGAGTAGATTACGATTTTGAAAGCATAAATAAATTGCTAGGCAGTGCATATAATGACGCATCGTATGCCGAATATTCCAGATGTTCTTTGCAACCGGCGTTTGCTGCATATAAAACCAAAAGTTAATGAATAAGAAGTAATAACATATTTGTTTTGTATTAAATGAAGTATTGCACTTAGTTTGTGCTTTGTACCACTATAAAATAAGATAATGTAATTTTTTACCGTCACTTATGCATTTTGAGGTTAGAAACGATGCACAGATGTTGCCTATCAGCCGGCTGAGTCACGCGCATTAATTACCATGTAATTTCTAACATGTTCTTTTTGGCTTGCAGACGCACATTATGGCAGCAAGGCAGATTGCCTCAACGCTGAAGACCTCTCTGGGTCCTAAGGGTTTGGACAAGATTATGGTCAGTTCCGATGGCGATGTCACTGTCACCAATGATGGTGCAACCATAATGAAGCTGATGGAGGTTGATCATGAGATTGCCAAATTGATGGTGCAACTGTCGCAGTCGCAGGACGATGAAATTGGCGATGGCACCACCGGTGTGGTTGTTCTAGCTGGCGCTCTGCTGGAGCAGGCGGAGGGCTTGATCGATCGCGGTATACATCCGATTCGTATTGCCGATGGCTTCGAGCTGGCCGCTCAGTGTGCTATCAAGCAGTTGGATGCAATTGCTCAACCCTTCCCCGTGGATCCTAACAACAAGGAGCCGCTCATTCAGATCGCAATGACCACATTGGGCAGCAAGATTGTTAATAAGTGCCATCGTCAGATGGCTGAAATGGCTGTCGATGCTGTGCTCAATGTGGCGGATATTGAGAAGAAGGATGTAAACTTTGAGCTGATAAAAATTGAGACTAAAGTGGGTGGACGTATGGAGGACTCCATGCTTGTTAAAGGCGTCATTGTGGACAAGACCTTGAGCCACTCTCAAATGCCCAAGGAACTGAAAAATGTGAAGCTGGCCATACTCACCTGCCCATTCGAGCCGCCCAAGCCAAAAACCAAGCATAAGCTTGATGTGACGTCTGCCGAGGATTACCGAGCACTGCGTGAATACGAACAAGATAAATTTAAGCAGATGGTCAAGCAGGTCAAGGATGCCGGCGCCACTTTGGCCATTTGCCAGTGGGGCTTCGATGATGAAGCCAATCACTTGCTGCTGCAGCAGGAATTGCCCGCCGTCCGTTGGGTGGGTGGCCCAGAGATTGAGCTGATTGCCATTGCAACTGGCGGACGTATTGTGCCACGCTTCGAGGAGTTGACACCCGAGAAACTGGGCACCGCTGGACTTGTGCGTGAGATGGGTATGTCTTAAATTGAATCTTGTAGCATCCATTCTAATCTCTTCATATTTACTTGCAGCCTTTGGCACCTCCAAGGACAAAATGTTGGTCATTGAGGAGTGCAAGAACTCCAAGGCTGTCACTATTTTCTTGCGCGGCGGCAATGCCATGATCATTGCCGAGGCCAAGCGTTCCATACACGATGCTATTTGTGTTGTTCGTTCGCTGATCAAAGATTCGCGTATTGTTTATGGTGGCGGTGCTGCTGAGATTAGCTGCTCCCTGGCCGTAGCCAAGGAGGCTGATCAGTTGTCCACATTGGAGCAATATGCATTCCGCGCTTTCTCCGTCGCACTGGAAAGCATACCCCTGGCCTTGGCCGAGAATAGCGGTCTGCATCCAGTGGAAACCCTGTCGGAACTGAAGGCCAGCCAAGTGGCTGAGAATTTACCCAGCTTGGGCGTTGACTGCATGTTGACTGGTGATTCAGACATGAAGAATCACAATGTGGTTGAATCCTTGCACTCGAAGAAGCAACAGATTCTTCTTTCCACACAGCTGGTCAAGATGATACTCAAGATCGATGATGTGCGCTCTAACAGCAGCGGCATGTAATGTGGAAGGAATCCTCTACACACATCCAAACACATTCAGTTCTCACACACACACACTCGCGCACACACACCTCTTCGCTATGCTCTGCTTCATAATACATATATGATTTATATATATAAATATTTGTATAACTCTGTATTAATTGTTTACTGTTTATTAATCGAACACAATTCTTTGGAAAAGAAACAAAAATTCAACAACTAAAATACAATTCACTAAAAACAAATTTTGAACTAACTCTCTATTAAACCTTCTTTCCATTTATGCTCGCCAACTGTTGGCGATTAATCTTGTCGAAGAAGAGCAAGCCGGCGGAGCGTTCTACCGTCTCGGGCGGCACCTGGAACACTTTCAGGGGCGTATCATTGCTGATCACCTGGTTGGGCATCACGTATGCCTCCATGTGCAGTTTCTTGTCGGCCGTCTCGGCCACAATTACCTTGTAGAAGTGGGTGGGCACGGCAACGGTATTGGCTCCAATGACCTCGTACTTGACATACGATTTGCCATCGTCCGCCTTGTGGGGCAGGTAGAGAGGACCCGTGCAGACATAGACATTGGGATGGTTTTGCGTCAGCTTACGCACATACATCTCCAGAGAGTTCCAGGCGTCACGATTGAAACCTTGGCCAACTTGTGGCGCCATGTTGGAGAGAAGGAAAGTATCTTCACAGTGCTTTTGATGCAGTCGATGATTGCCAGCGGCGGCCATATGACCACGATCATAGCCGGAGCGCCGGTAATCGGTGTTCTGTGCGCGAAAGAACGGATGTATGCTTTCGTCTTGTCTAAATTCACATTTCGCTCGATCGACTGCATCATTTTTGGCCACCGACGCGGCCGTCAGGTGCTCGAAGACCCAATGGGGCACACGGTTGCGTCTGTCGTAGGAGAGCACGTAATCTGAGTGGGAGCGTATATTGTCCATGCCGGGAAACCCGTATTTCATAATCTCAGCTATGCGTGATGGCCGGGCGGTCAGATTCACTTCGTTGGCAGGTATCAGCTCAGCGGCAGAAACAGTGGAAAATACTGGAAATCCAGGTAAACGTGCGAATTTGTGTTGACAATATTCATCTGCGCTGTTCTGACGTCGCTCTGTGTAAGTACCCAGGTAAAAGGCGCTCAAGGCCGTGGCGCCTATGGTTAGCAAGTTTTTCACCTTTATGCTGGTCATTTTAATTTATAATATTTACAAATAAATGTCGAACGCTTATTGCACAATTCTTACATTGCCAGCTGTTTCAAAAGGCAGTATGACCGTAGCGCAAGAAGTAAAAAATACGATAACCGTATGCAACAGGCATAAATTATCGATAATATGGGGCTTCCACATTTTCAAATTTCAAAGAATGGGTGACCGCATTTCGATAACTTGAAATGCCCAATATTACTATATTACCATATGAAGCAAATTTGTTAACAATAAGATGTTTGGCTAAATTCTGACTAAATATATGTAACAAATGCTATATAATTATATAAGTAAGGATGTATACCTGGGTACTTGAGAATTATAAAAATAATCAAAAACAACATTCATGAGCTATCGATAATCTGGGGTTTAGTTGGTAAATCGGGTGAATTCAAATTTTCAAAAATTAAAGTATGGGTGACCGCATTTTTGATGATTGAAAATATGCCATATTCATAGCAATTTGGCGCGTACTTTAGCTAAGCAAATGTGACAAATAATAAATAATTTAATAAATATAGAAGTGCAGTGACATAATTTATGTACACATAAACATAAAAAAACCCGCACAAACACGCGACGCAGTTAACTAAGTTATTTATTATATAAACTTAAATGCATAAGTACAAAGATTTATCGTCGGCACCAAAGTTAAAGAAATTAATAAGTTAATTGGTTTTTTTTTATTATTATTTTGTTTGTGATTACGACGGCAATTTGCAATCAATCTCAATGAAAAATCACAGCGACACATTTGCAAACGTGTGTGTTGCGGCAGACAAACGGTGAGAACATCATTTTCGTCATTGTTAGAACTAAGTGAAGAGAAGGGAGTAGTAGGTGGGCGCAGGGGCGCTGGGTGTCAGGGGTTGCGGGGGCGGAGAGGTATCGTGTCTTATGGGAACTACTTAATTAGGCCTGTAGCGTGTCAGCGTGCTCAGCACGTCTCCTTGTTGCAATCAACGAAATTACTAAATTCGGTGGCATTGGGCGGCCCCTCGCTATATAGATATGTGACAGGCCATAAACGGGCCGCCGCGAAATCGCTGAGACTCTGCAGACCGCCGGGCCGCGGCGGATGCTGTGTGTATTCGCTGCTAGCGGCGGTTGCCTGCAGCTGATGTGGCTTTGGCTTTGGCTTGGATAAGCTGGAGTGTGTTGTGGGCTTGCTGCTATTGCGGACATCGGGATAATAACGATCGCTGCACTTGCGCCACTGATCCGGCTCGTCGCCCACAAAGCACCTGAAAAGGTGAAGGGTTAGGAAATGAGGATTTCATATGTTAAATGCTAGCCAAGCTCTTACCACGCATAGTCGAAGCCGCGACTATAGCCACATGGATGATCCGTTTTGCAGCAATAGTCCCAGGCGCCAATCTCTGAGCCTTCCGTTTCACAGGAGTAGAAACCGGTTAAAAGATTCTTCTCGCAGGGACTGCTCCTGCGGCAAGGTTTGCCGGTTACTGTATAATGACGCCAAGCGACATCGCCTTTCGGTTTTCGATATATCGTAAAGTTAGTCAAAGAATATCTCTCTTACTTAGTATAACATTCAGTTAGTATAAATATATAAAAGGGGGACTTAATACTTGGATTCGTCTGGGTTATGGGTTATAGTATTGCTACCCGGATTTATCAGGGTTATAGGTTACAGGTTAGGGTAATACAACTACTATACATGCTAGTAGACATTATATATATATACATAGACATACTTCCAATTATAAACTAATTATAGATATATTTATATATCTAAATCTAAAATCTAGTTTTGGGGTTATAGACAATTGGGAATTGATTCAAACTCTGATTATTTACACAATGATGGACGTGCAACAGGTTAGAATTGTCAGTTTACCCGGTTCCCGGAATATATCCATGCGCCGATCATTATTGACCCGTGAACCCCCGATCGTGTTCACCTTGTCGCGGCAGGTCCAATCGAACGGATTCCAAGCGAATAGCCAATAATCACGCTCTTTGGTGTGCCTATAATGCACATCCAGCTTGAGCTCCGTTTGATCCAGATCAGACATTTCGCAGTTAAAGGAACTAGACTGCGAGCTGTTCAAGAGAAGAGTTCAATTACAGTACGAGAGACCTGAGCTCCTCTGATCTTACCCATAGCTAAAGGCATAGCATTTGAACTGTGTTGTGTCACGCAAGCGTATGCATTCCTTTTTACAGGCCATTTCCGAGGGTGCTGTGATCACCTTCTTTATCGCTGGAGGTAGTAGACGAGCCGGCGAACCATAGCCCAAGTAGCACACTAGAAAGAACATGCAACTGTAATTAGCTTTAAGAACTCTTGCGATCTTGTCTTAGTTCACTCACATTTCTTGTGCTTCTCATCCATTATGGGCTGTATTTCACAGCCATGTCCATAGCTTGCACGCTCAAAGATATCAAAGGCTGCATCCAGTATCAGATGCCGTTCCTTGTCCATATCGCGCACTGGCCAATCACTCAGCTGGCAATTGTCTATGACGCCTGCGTGTCGCTGTTGCCCATAGCGAAAGGCGAAGGCGCGACACGTAAATTTACTGGAGCGTATGCACTCCATCTCGCATTCACCCACGGTGCGCACTGTCAGCGAGTCTCGTACAATTGACTTGAAGAAGCGTGTGGCATCAATTGCACGGAAGAAACATTCTGTGGGTGGGAAGAATAGACAATGGGATTAGTCTGGAGAGATTAGGGCAAGGGATTAGCCTAGCAGTTGTCATGAGTTGTCTCGCTGAATAAAGAGGGAAAATGAAGGAAAGCAGCTCAAAGGATAATGCAATGTAGTTTTTCTCTATTCCTTAGTGAGGATTAGTCCCTGATCGTGTTACATGCGGAATGATAAGAGATTTATCTAATTACTTCTCTTTTTCCGAAAAGAAAGAAAGAGTCTAGCAAACTGTATCGTCTAGTTGAATGAAGAAAGGTGTGATACGCAGCTTAAAGAAGAGATTCTTTGACTCTGATCTTCTCCATTCCTTTCATACTATTCTAAATGCTGGGAGTCTGGTCCCAGAGTTGCTCTTCTCTTCTCTTCTTGTCTGAGTTAATTTTAGGTTCTCCATCTTCCAACATCCGAAACTTACGTGCATTTCGTGGATCAGAGAGCGCTGTGCTGGGCCCATCGCTGCGTCTTGGCGGCTGTGACGGTGGCTGCCTGCACACATCCATATCATCGGCCATTGAGTATATATCGTAGTCCCTATCTGGCTCTATATCCACATAGTAGTCGAGCATATTGACGGGTCTGTCGCATAGCATGCAATTGTCGCGACCCGCTTGATTGTATCGATAGCTGAACGTGTGACAGATAAAACTGGGCCGTTGATCCGAGCACAAGCGTTCGCATTCTGTGAGCGTGGGCACATTAAAGGCATGCTTCACGGCTGTCTTGTGCAGGCGGAAGCCCTCACTGGTCTTGGCAGAGCATTCTGAAAGGATTAAGATATTGTAGAGGGATTGTGGCAATCCCCTTGAGCACTTCACTTACCATCCGGTCCTGGTCGTCTAGTCCATTGTTTTCTGTAATCATTGCGTATTCTTGGATAATCATGATCATAGCTGGAGCCGGGATATCGCAACACTGCATTCGATTCCCTGGGCGGCTCGCGATGCGTTGAGCCCAGATCAAAGTAGTTGAAATCGTGTTGATCCTTGCGACGCTGTGACTCGAAATAGGAGCTTTGCTTATTGCCATAGCCGCCGCCGTAGCTCTCCTCAGCCCCGATCAAATAGGGCACAAATTTATTTGGTTTTTTGTATGACGAGCCCGGCGGGCCGTCTCGATCCAGATAATTGTGAGCAGGTCCCGTGGCCGGTGGCCCGGGGCGACTAGTCTCGTGTGGACGATACGGTGAAAAATCATGACTGGGACGATAGGAAGGCCGATATTTGTCTATGCGATCCGTTTCAGGGCGTGGCGGTCGGTAAGCGGAGCTGTCGTAGCCCGAGCTGCTGGGCAGCGTTTCCCAGCGATCGGGTCTGTAGCGTGATGGTGGCTCCGGTCGACCATAATCATGACGATCTATATAATCGGGACGCGAATGATCGCCAAAGCTGCTGGGCGGCGTATGGCCATAGTAGCCAGAGCCTGAGATAGAGCCCGAGCCATGTGAGGAGAACTCATATGAGGAGGACGAGGAGCTGGATGAATGTGAGCTGTGATAGTCTGTGGAGAAGGGTCGATGCTCGTAGGAGCCGCTAGATGGCGCTGATGGACCGCGATAATGATCCACAGCCGTGCTATGCGATGCAGGAGGACGATAACGATCACGATCACGATCCCTGTCTCTATCACCATAACCTCCACCGCCGCCGCTGCTGCTGCTGGGCTTAAAGTAAATGGGATTGCTGCTAATGGGTCCCTTGGAGCAATCTTGGCAAGCATTACGTCGACAGCTAGTCGGCGCATTGCGATCCCTTTCATAGTAATCATAGTCCGGATGTCGCAACAGATTCGAATCTCTGCGATTGGCGCTCGAATACAAATCCATTTGAGACAATGGTATCTCAATTAGCTCACAATCCCCTTGTCCATGCCCCGACGGATCCAGACGATAGTTAAAACCCTCGCACATAAAGCGCTTCTCGTGACCGCATTCCCGCATACAATCCTCCACACGCTCACAGGATATCGAACGGCGTATCCAATGTGGTGCTATGCGCTTGCCAGCCAGCACACGCCGGAAGCAGGCTGTAAAGATGAGAAGAAGCAGAAGAGAAACAAAACGAGATGCAGACAACAAGAAAAAAAAAACCGAAATAACAGCAGCAAACACAAAGTGAAGCAATCAGAGATCTTGGCGCTGGCTGGCTGAAAATCAGTGAAGCGCGTCCAAGATCGGTTGCCTCTACATGATGTTGCTACATGTTCTGCTTTTGACATCCGCTCTTTTTGCTGTTGCTGTAAATTATGTTCGAGTCATGTTGCTGTGAAGTCGATTCCCTTTGCCCCCTCCCCCTCCACCTCTCAGCAAGGTCTTGCTGCTGAGATTAGATCTCGTGGAGTGTAGAGGTTCTTATTTGCCAAATTATGCAAATTACTTTAAATATGCTTCGCAGTTTTACTTATTTTACTTATTTTTGTTTTGGCCATTGACCGAGTTGTAGTGCGGCGCCTCGCCCAAGCGCAACCTACCTTTGGCATCCTCCACAATTATAATTGTGCTGCTTATGTCGCTAACCCCAATGCCGCTGCCTCCGCTGCTGCCGCTGTGTCTTGTAGGACTCACGAATTTGGCTTGGCTGCCGCAGCTGGCATAGAGCAGCAGCAGCAGCAGCAACGGTTGCCATAAAAGCATTAGTGAACGCATTGAAACGCGCGCACCGAACCACTAAATCCACACACAAAATTGTTTTATATTTTATTTTATATAATCGAGCTAGGGTTGGAATTCTATTTAAATTTTAGTTTCTTTTTTAGAATTTTTTTTTTATGCTCACTGATTACGTAAGTCGCGTTTTATTTCGGGTTTTTGAATTTGAATATCAAGCGTAGCTCACACACAGTCTATCTCTCTTGCACGAACGCGCTCTCTCTCTCTCTTTCACTCTACCCTGCACTTGCCACAGGATTCTAATTAGATTTTTGCTCTTCAATTTGACTTTCAGTCAAAGCTGCTTTCGTTGCTCTCACTCGCTCATTCACTTGCTCTTGTTCTCTCTCCCATTAACTCTCCCTCGCTCTCTCTCTCTCTCTTTCACTCTCACAGGATCTAGCTGTGAACGCGTCGACGCGCTGCTCTAGCGTTTCTAGCCTCAACTGAGCCGCTGCTTTGGTCAAGCTTGCGGTTTTATACGCGATATTAGAAAAACGCGCTCGAGCGTTTTTCCACAAAAAAAAAAAAAAAAAAGCTTTTAATTTTTTCCCAGAGCTTTATTTTGATTTTTTTTTCTGCTCTTGATGCTGTTCTCTTCTCGATTATTTAGCCAACGGGGCGTCGTCTTTAGAGCCTTGAAATATACACGCTTTTAATGAGTACTCTATACGCCTCTTTTTTGTTTGTTTTTTGGCTAGTAGATGGCTTATCTTTAGTTTTCAGATGAAAATACGAGGGCAGCTGTTAATAGTTAAAATCTGTAGCTCGAGAGCTGCGTAACGGCAGCAGCAGCAGTTGCAGCAGCAACAACAACAGCCACAGTAGCAGCCAAGCGTTAATTGACGTCAGTCAAGGATGCCAAAGTGTGTATTAATTTCAATGGGCACTGTTTGGGGGCAAATTCAATGGGGTTTACGCAGAAATTAAACTAGTAATCTACTTGATTAGCGTAGATAAAGATATGAGCGCAAGTTGTGTGTATAAATTAATTATTTTGGGGTGACAATTAAAAGCAGTTTGCAAATTGCAAAAAATATATCACGAAATTTGCCATATATTCAATTTAGCATATTTTCTTTGAGAAGAAAATAGAAGAAATTTCCTAAAGGAAAGTTGACGGATATTTGTTGTATGAGGAAAATATTTTAAGCTTGCGTGTATATTGAACATATATTGAAAACATTTTAGTGCATAGAAAATATTGGGAAATATTTTAGGTAATTTCGAAAACTTTAGCTAGAAAAGTTTTTACGAAATTTAAAAAATCAATAAAAAATTCAGTATATGGAAAATTTCAGCTTTTTTCATTGTCTAACATCCCTGCAAGCATATTTGATGTTAACAGAGCACTCATCAAAAATAGTCATATATGCGCTCATTTTCTGATCATCAATGACTCCCCCGTCGGGAGAAAATGGTAACCTAGTTGCGACTTTTCCTAATGAGTCGCTTATGACTCGTCTTTTTAATCATTTATGACTCTTTTTCGAGTCATAATTTTGTTGTCATGTTTTTTGTATTCTCAACCAAGCATTTAGAAGTGTCATTTATGAGTCTTCTTTCGATCGCTCATGAGATTAATCATTTTTTAATCATCAAGGCGACTCAGGAAAGACTCCTCAAGACGATTTCTGTTAAAACAGTCTACCAAATGCTTGCAGGGATGATATATTACACAGCATCTCAATATTATGCAAGCTTAACATTTTACTAATTTACATCATATCCTTTCACTCTTAGCTCACGTTTCTCTTTATATAAATATATATATAAAACCTTAACATATTTAGCATATGCTACTCTTTTAGCTCTATAAAAGCAGCATTAAAATGGATTTTATGTTTCTGCAAATTCATTTGACTTTAATTTATGTGCCCAACTTTCTCAGGTATTGTTTTGTATTGGAATTTCCTTCCATTTGCATTATAAATATCTTTAATTTAGTTCTAGTCATAGTCTTGTCATTATATGTATTTATATCTCATTTCATAGTTATTTAAATGCTGTTAAATGCTTTTTCCACTTCAGTGAATATTTTTAGGCCTAGGGCATATTTGTTCTATAACAAAGCACAAATATAAATTAAGTTTTCATTGCTTAAATTATAATGTTAAAATTGGCATAAGCATAGTTTTAGATGCTTCAAATACTTATCATACCTTTCAAGCTAATTTAATATAATTTTCAATCAAGTTCGTTTCCTAAGTCTTTTGTTTTTTAAAGCTTTTAATGCTTCTTTTTCGATAATGTACCGTACATTTCCTCATATATACTCCCCTTTAAGAAAAACTTTGGGCGTTTTAACAATTATTAAAACAAATTTCTTATAAATTTCTCCAACTCCCAAGCTAAGTTCGTTGCCTAAGTCTTTTGTTATTCTTACCTGAATTCTTTATCAAAATATTTTTCAAGGATAATCTATGGTCAATTAGCATTGATAAAAACTACTTTTTAGAGGATTTACAAAATGTCCCATTTTAATAAATTACAAGTTGAGTTTGTTGCTTGAGTCTTTTGTTATGCACTCTTTATTTTTATTTTTTCAAGACTATTCTCTATGGTCTGTTTACTATCAAAATTTGGGTAAATTAATTTAATTTTCTAATTACATAAAATTGGCCTTTTCTTTCTATGACCAAGTCTAGTTTGTTGCTTAAGTCTTTGGTTTTTCTACTCCTAATTCACACATTTCAAGTATTTCCGATAACAAGTCTCGTTAAGGCATCTGCTGCATTCACATTGCAAGTATAGCAAACATCAACTCAAGTTCGTTGCCTAAGTCTTTTACAACACGTCTGCCCAGTTTAACACTGAAGAAGCCCATAATGCACTTGCAGCATGCATAATTCATATGCCAGCTATCATGTACGCTGTCCAAGTCTTTGCTATAACATCGATCATAACATGGCTCGAGCCCAGCTCAGCCCTCTCTCTCTCTCTCTCTCTCTCTGTAGCATTTGAAGTGCACAAAAAGCCAAACAATCTGAGCGCATTTCCGTTTCTTAATCAATGTCAAAGCTGTCATTTCAATGGGTTAGCTTTTGTCTCTATCTGTTTTGTCTTTTAGTGCATTCTAACAGCAACAGCAACAAGATTTGCATACAATGCAGCCTTTCGGGTAGCTCGTTCAAGTGCACTTGCTCTTGCACAATTCGCAAAAGGCAAAGTACGGCAGCCAAAAAGAATCAGAGACTTGAGCTTCCGCTACCAAAAACAACAACTAAGAAGAAGTAGAAGAAGCAGAAGTAGAAAAAGACGTACTCGTATTACTCGCATTCTTATCTTTAGCCATTCGCTTGGCCATCTGTCCCACGCCCAATAAATTCAACTAACAAACTCGCACGCAGAGCTAACAATTTAATTACATTGTTGTCGCATGGATCGTAACAAGCATTTGAGCATTTGAGCATTTGAGCATTTGAACTTGGATGCTTATGTCACCCCCTATTTCAGTTTGGTTTTTCATAAAGTTCATGTGCTCGTCACACTCGAGATCATCGAAAGGAAGTCGCGTCTAAAATCTACAAAATATAAATGACTCTTTGATGAGTGGGCAGAGCAATTTTTTTGCTGTTTGTTTTAATTTTTTTTTTCGGTGGAATTGTCATAAATCTTGCGCACTTGACAACTTAACTAAATTTAAATAAACATATATTCTCAGCTGGAGCTGACATCATATGGGTGTACTAATAGTATGTGCTACTCCTTACTTCAATCGAAATTAGTTGCGTCGCAGGGTAATAGAATATATTTAAGTACTTCTTAGGGAATTTCACGGTAGTTTGAGAGATTTAAATTTGAATTTAGATTTATTTTTGGAGCTAATTAAATTTGGCTTGAGCTACATATATAAGTGGAAAAGAAGAGACGCTTAATAATCTTCAAGAATGTCGAGATTTATGTGTGAGATCTGGCCATTAGGCATAGCATTTCAATAACAAATAAATAATAAATAGAGCAATAAATTTGACAATAAAATTTGTCACATTCTTCCAAATAACACCAGTCAGTATTGCCAGACTTGAGCTTCAGTGTATGGGTTTGTGCAGGGATGACTCTAAACTTGGGTTGAGAAGATATAGCATCGACTAAATAACTCCACAAAATATCAAAAGAAAAGTTGTTTCAAATCCGTCAAAGATTGCAAATAAACAAATATCTAATAGAACTTAAGCTGATGGAAATGCAAAATTCAATAACAAATAAATAAAAAAAAGCCTAATAAAATATAAAAAAATAATGAATTAAAAAAGTTACAAAATTTGCGATACTTTCGTATAAAATATATGTTTACTATTGAGTAAAAATATTGCCCCGATTTGTGTTCATAAATATTAATCAACAATTTTATATAAATTCATATTTTGCGTTCAGAAATTGCTGGGCATTTTCTCATAAATATTAATCAATAAACAAATATAAATAATTTTAATAAAATGTAGTTTTTATATGAATCAAATTTTGTTTATATTTGTTTATATATTTTTTTTTCTAGTCAGTTGTTCACGAGCCGAGCCGTCTAATTGCATTTTAGAGCATAATTGGAAATCATATTTGAATTAAAAATTATATATAATTTGCAGTAAGATGTTTAATTGGCTTTAATTGGCTGCCAAGTCAAGCGTTTAAGCGCACTTTAGACTCACATTTGAATCATATATTATTTATGATTATTTATTTATGCTTGCTTCCAGGTTTGACAGATTGAAACTGAAAGCAAGTACTTAGACTGAGCAGTATATGAAATTTGTTTGTTTTACATATTCTGGCTATTAATTTTGAAAAAGTTTCTGGGTTTCAATTTTAATATTTTATAGTTTTTTGATATTTTTAAAGCTTATCTTCATATTTTCTCTCTTTTTTAAAATATTTTATATTTTCAATTAGCAACCCTTTATCAAACTTAATTTTCCTACATAAATATTAGTTCATATAAATGAAAAATATGACTAAATGAATCATCTCACATATGTCATGAATAGCATATAAATAGTATTCAAATCGACTCGCAGCTCTATTGAGCTAGCTAACCCATTTAGCTATGCTTTGTTTTACAGCTAATTTTAGCCACTTATGCCACAATAGAATAGAATATAATAATATAAGCTATTATTATATATTTGTGTATATATATTTTTGTTTTTCAAAGTTCACTCGACATTCCCATCGATAACCCAGTTTGTTGACAATTTTTCATAAACTTTTGCACTCGACATTTTCGCATTCAGCATGCGAGCTAAACTCATTTGTTTTGTTGTCCATGGCGCGCGAGCTTTCGATTATTTGGATTTAGTATGATGCACAGCCCCACCGTTTTGACCCACTGTACCCACTGTCCACCCACGATCGACGTTAGATTGACGCTTAGTCTAATGGTTGCTTTTTTTTTTTTTAGTTTTGTTATGTGAATAAAAGCCAACCCCAAATGTGGGTCAACTGTCGGCTCCGCCTCCTCCATCTCATCCTCCTTCGCCTGCCGCTCCCTTTCGCCTCGCGTAATGAGTTTTAATTGTGCGCAATGTTAATTCTACTTAGTTTCTAGTTGTTACAAACTAAACTAAGTTAAAAAAAAAAAATGAGATAATAAAAAGTTAAATAATGCGAAACGCATCCAAAACCTCCTCTTTCCCACTGTCTGTTAGCTGGGCGCGAATCCAAATTAGTTGGGACATTGTTAAGATGAATTGATTGAATATTTCTGCACTTACCATTCATTTCATCCATGGGATAACGATCACGATCCCTGTCACCAGGCATAGGCATAGTTGGCTCTGTGTGAAGAGATGAAGAGACGATTAAATATTAGCTTAGTTCAGGGTTTTCCCCCCCTTTCCACGGATTTACGTGAGCTCGGCATCAAAAGCTTAACTAAGGCATTTTCTTACTAGCAATTCCGAGGGTTAATTCCTTACTTTTATTATTATGCATATAGTCCCCGGGATTGAAATAGGTTGCTATGGTTTTATCGTCATCATAGTAGCCATCTGGACGCATAGCACTGCCATTGCGACGTATATAATCATCTCTGGGCGGTTGAGCTGAAGGTCTATCGTAAGTTGGCGGACGAGCTGATGAGCCGGGAGGGGGCCCAGCTCCAGGGCCTGATCCCATACCATAGCTGCCATCATGTGTTACATGCGGTGGTGGATCGGGTCGATTAGTGTAGTCCGGTCGTGGTTCTCGATGTCCATCATAACTAGTTGTGGGTCTTGGCTCACGATGCCCGTCATAGCTGCTTGTGGGTCTTGGCTCGCGATCATAGCTAGCCGTGGGTCGTGATCCATAAGCGGGTGGCGTGGAGCTGTCATAGGGACGTGAGGGTGGCGGCGGACGTGCATAATCTGGCCGATCACTGGCATAATCCGGCCTAGGCGCATAGCTGGGACGTTCAGCAGAAGCTGGCCGCAGAGTGGTGGGCGAGTAACGTTCCGGTGTGCCATAACTGTAGCCATTGCCATAGCCCAGCCCAAAGATGGGACGTGGCGGTCCATGGGGCGTAGGTCGCAAGCCATCATCGTCATGCGATCCATACGATGGTCTGTAGCGCTCATCCACCTCGGGCACATTGGCCGCATAGCCGCCGGGTATATAGACCTCCTCGTTGGGCGCCGGATAGTTGTGCTCGTAGAGCGTTGGATATTTGTAGAGTGGATAGATTTCATGCGAGAAATATAGACGATCACCGACACCGGGCGGTGGTCCAGTGGGCGGCACTGGCGGCGGCTGTGGCGGCATATCTGGATGATTCGTATGCGGAGTGGGATTCACGACCAGTACGGGTGTATTGTTAACATCGACCGGACGATTGGGTAAATTCACGGGCGTTACGCCCGTACTAATCGGACTCGATGCACCATCGAGCTGATTGTCGCTTAAATCGAAGCAATTCGTTTTGCGCGCATACAGATCAAAGTCGGGATCGAAAATGACGCCACCGGGTCGCCCGCTCCCGCCGCCATACTGCTCCGATGACAATTGACATGTGCCGTTTCCGCGTCGATGCACACTGCACAACGAAGTTGGGCAAATAAGTTAAAATTGTTTAACATTGAGCAATCGAAGCAATTGCAATCGCCGCTCACCCGAATGAGATCGCCTGACACTTCTCGCCTGCCTGCAAACACTTCCCCTTGCACATCTTCAGCGAGTTGGTGTCTTCGGTGCGGAAGGTCTTCTCAAATGGCAGCATTGCCTCCAAAGCAATGCGCTCAAAGCAATCTGAAATAGGCAAATAGACTCTGCTCAATTTTCAAGTCTCTCACAAATTGGCCAATTGCAATTGACCAAAGAAAAAACAAAAAACAACAAATCAAATACAAATAAATAAAGTTCAGCTTATGCAATGCACTGCCACGCCCACACGCCCTTTTCTCTGTGATGTCACCTGCTTTAGTTTGTATTTTATGTTTTTTTTTTTTTTTTCAAGGCCATTTTATTGTGGTTTTGCTCCACTGTACGGTAGGTTAGTTTTATTGTCTCCGCACACTTTGACGCTTTTGTTCTTTATTCAAATTGTTTCAGAATTTTATTTGGCTTGCGTGCCGCGTGGACGCAGTTGACTGCCATTAGCCCCATGTGGTGGTGGTGCCACCACAGTTGACCCCCATAGCTGGCGCCCATAGCTGAGCATAGAACTCCACTCTCTCGCCATCAACGGCTCCCCCATGAATAATTCAAAAAGGTCAAAAAGCCACAAAAGCCAAGAGACAATTTGAAAGAACTATTTGTATTGCCCTCCTCCGCTTTTGGTTAGCTTGTGTCAATGATTAATGATGGATTAGACCATGTGCTTTATGAGCTGTGCTCGTTTCGGCATTATGGAATGTGGGAGGTAGTCTGGGGTGAATTAGTTGCCTATTGAAATAGATTTTTTCTTCTTGTAATGGGAGACACTTTAATAAGGCAACGCTACTTGTGGTTTTTCGTCTAGGATCATTCAGTGATCCTGAACTTTTTGATAGCCTTCAAAATTAAGTAAACTGCGGTCTTTGAGAGACATGGCGAGATAGAACTCTATGTAGTCATATCTGTTAGTGATCATAGAGTAATCTGTTCTAAGTTTCAATTCTAGAATTCCTTTCCATCATCTATAAGTCTCTCGTTAAAAAGACCTGTAGATGTCGAAGATTCGTAAAAGTTTAAATTTGGATAAGTTCTTAAACTTAATTTTATTTTATATTATATTTATATTAAATTTAGATAAGTACTTAATCTGTGCAAAATATTAACTCTGAATGCTTGGAACCCTAAAGAGCAACTAAGGAACCCAGGGCATCGCTGCTATGCTTAGACATCTATGAGGTTAAAGGATCAAAAGATTACATTTTTATCCAAGTGAGAGAATTGACTTTAAACATTATACGTAGATCTATGTATAGTGAAGAATTGGTTTAATAATAATTATTATAATGATAATGATGTAGGATAGCTAATAGTCTGTACCCTGCAAGGAGCTGATAGTCCAATAATTCTAAGCTCTTTTATGCAGAGCTTATTGAATCATGTAAAGGATATCATGAGTTTAAAAAAATAGGAGAAACATGAACTATGTTTGAATAGACTTCCTTTAGACATTGCTATGCCTATCTCTATGCATAAGGAAGTTTAGAATGATTGGACTATCAGCTCTTTGCAGGGATATCGTTTCCTGACCAAAAGAAACCTTTAACCATATTTTTATCTCTTTATCGATTTTGGGGACGTTCCTATATGCAACCTTTCTTTTTCTCTCCAACTTATACAAGCTAAGCAAATCTTTGCTTTCTCACCTATTTTAACACTATCCAAGCAAAAGTCTCTTATCTAAGCTAAACTTTTGTCATCTATTTCAATTCAATTTCTGCATTTAAATACTGCACATAACTCTACTAGAAAACCCCATGACTAATGCATAGACTCCACCGATCTTAGCGAACTGTTCTATGAGAAAAATAACCAGTTCGCATACATCTATATAAAGCTTAACTGTTGTTGGCTCAAGAATATAAAATTATTTTATTTTTATCGACGCTAATGACTCTATAAAAACCACAGTGAATACGTAATTCAAATGATGTGTTAATAGCTTTTTCTTTTTTTTTTCTTCAATTTTGCACTTGTTTCTCTCCATTTGCTGCCCCGAGACTTACCATTGCGCGCCGAGACCAGCTGATTGTCGACGGTGAGCGCAGCTGCAGCATCAGCGAGCAGATGCAGCATCCAGAGCAGCAGCAGACGCCGCCGGAGCGCCGTTTCCATCATTTCACTTGTGAGCGGCAAAAATAATTTCCCTTTTTTTTTGTATTTTTGCGCACAAGTTTTTTTCTCACTGTTTCGGTTAATGCTGTTGTTGTTGTTGTTGGTTTTTCTCTTTGATCACTTGGTCACTTCCTTTGGCATTCTCGTGGAGAGTTTTGGGTTAAGTGGACTGTTTGGATCGACGGGAGCTTGGGAACTGAAAGACAGCGCCAAGCGCTAGCGTCGTAGAAACCTTCTGTTTTTGCTCTTTCTTCACTTTGTTGTTGTTGTTGTTGTTTTTGTTTGCGCTTTGTATGTTTCTCTCCTTTCTTTTTGGCTTATGTTCGCGTGCCAGTGGGCATCATTTCTTTAGAGCAGTTTTATATTATTGTTGTATTTTATTTTCTGTGGCTTTCGCGTTACGTTTCGCTACTTTTCACATTCTTTTCACCGTTAATTATATTGCCAAAATATGCAGATCGTTAAAGCTGTGAGACGAGCCAAGCCGAGCCGAGCTAAGATGAGATTAGATGAGATGAGAATTGTGGGAGATCTCATTTATTTATGCGTTCACTCAAAAGAAATTCTGTTAGTTTTAATTTTGTCTATGTGTGTGTGTGTGGGGGGGGAGAGAGAGTGTGTAAGAGTGAGGAAGCGAGTGTGCGCCTGTGTCATTAACCCAACTTTAGTTTTCTTCCTTGATGGCGTCACTTGTTCTCGCTTAGAGGCCTTCTGACCTTTTGCGACAAAAGTTTTTCGACCACTTGGTAATTAGCCATATTTGAATGACAAAGTGTTCAGCAATGCGTAAATACAATTTCCATCATTGCCGTCGCACTTGGCCAAATGTAAAATCAAATACGTAAAACAAAAACAAATATTTAAAAAAATTTAAAAATTTATTAAAACAAAAAGATATAATTAGTGGTCATCGACTATGCGATGCTCTGAAATCGAAGCGGAGTTTGTTATGGAATTGAGCTTAAGAGTTTAAGCATGAAATACTCAAGGTGTGCGCGCCCTCCCTTATCATAGAATGTATGACCTCTCATAACTTCGGTTCTATAGAAATAGATGTATTAAGCAAAGCTTAGGATTCTACTAAGCAGTGGAAAAGATATTCAAATACTAAAATATTAATTACCTATTTTCCAAAGAAACCTACATACAAAATATCATTTCTCTCGCTCTAGTCGTCTTTAAGTTATGTCTAAAAAAAACTAAAGCAACCCTCCGATATTTATCGCTAGTAGAAATATAATATTAGCTTTGGTCAACAAATTTTAAATGTCAGCTGCGTACGCTGAAAAGAATATTCATGCCAAATTACAGCTCTTTAGTTCATCAGGCTTACGAGTTATGAAAGATAGTTAAAGTCACGGTAGAGTTAGTTCAGCTTAATCCAATCAGCGAGTTCTATTCCCTGAGAATAGTTATGTATATACTTGACTGTTCAGTCACATCTTCCTCTGCATGTCACATACATTTGCAGAAAAGCATTATAACCTGTACTCCCCCATTTTAAGGGTATACAAAACTGCTTAAAAGCCCGCATATTAGTCAAAAGCGTTTAATTGCTAGTCGCGAGCGAAAGAGACAGTGGCCAAAGAGCGGTACAGAGAGAGGGAGAGAGACAAAGATACCGGCAATTAATTTATTATGACAGCTTGAGAAAAAAAGATAAACTTCAAATTATGAATGATTTATTGAAAAAGCGACTCTGAATAATTATGCAAAAATATATACATATATATACTTTTTTATAGGCAAATCTCTTTAATTTGTTTTACTTTTTATTAATTTTTTTTTGTTTGCAAATAAAATTTCACTTGGGCGTTAAGTTTTGCGGCCAGATTCTCACTTCGGTCTTTCCGGTCGAATTATGCTGAGAAGTATAACGGTAAAACTCTTGATTAGCTAGCTTCCGTTGCGCTTTGACATTTTTGGCAAAACAGTTAATGACAAGCTAACGCTATCTCGCTCTCACACACACACACACACCCACCCTTACAGCTGCAGTGCAATTTCAATTTGCTTGCTTTATTTTTTTATTTTCTGCAATTCTTTTTGAATTCTTTGTTGTTATTGTTGTTTGTGTTGTTGTAGCTTTTCTTTTGCCGCTTTCGTTTCGCGTTTGGTTGCGCTGCGTTTCGAACTCGAACTCGCCGATCCGCACTCGCTAAACAATTGAAACTGAATAAAAAAAATTCTGATTTAGTTGTATTCGAAACTCATTGGATGAGCAGCCGAGCAGCGCAGCTGGCGTCGACGCAGACGTAGACAGCGATGCTGGCAGCGTACTCTTTTGTTGCTTTTGTTGTTATTTTCTGGCGTTTAGCTGCGCATTTAGCTGGCGGCAGCGAAGTTTGGCGCGTTAGAGTTCATCATTATGATCATTAGCTGCGCCCACTTGAGACGCGGCGGCGTTCGGCCCAGCTGCTGCCTTAGCTTCTTGGGGTGTCGAACCTGCCTGGCGCTTGCCTTGGAGGCAACTTCATTAAAGTCGACGATGTTGTTGCTTCTTCGGCATTTTCTTCTCTTTACATCGGCGTCTTCTTCTTGCTGCTTCTTTTGCCTGCCGCCATTTCCTCTAATCGCTTGGGAATGACTCACGTAAAATTATTTCAATAAGAAATTGTAGCGCAGCAAATTTCGGTTGCGAGTCGCACTTTGAATGCCCTTTCGATATACATTTTCAATAAGTGTTGACTTATATTTTAAGTGTAGTTTTCTTCAAAATATTATTTATATTTGTATTATTTAAGTATTAAAATATTCGAATAGGGTAAATTTGTATTTTTGGTGCTAATCAAGTTCTTATTATGTATTGTGCATTTTCTGCTAATGAAGATTATAATAAATTTGAAATATTATTGAAAAGAATCAAATTTTAGTTATGAATATTTTCCCAATCAAAAATTTTCACATAACTAATATACTCTTTATATAGATAGTGTATTTACAAGGCGTGTTTACTTACATATGTGTGCGCAATTAGAGGCAAGTGTTTAGGTTCTGCAATCGTTTGAGATGTTTAGATCTTTTCTAGCTGTAGAATTAGTAGAGCAGTTGAATTAGAACCAACAACTGAAGTAGCACCAACAACAGCTACGAAGAGAACCAGAATTTAAAGGAATGGCATAATAATAATCTCAACTTGAACTAAGTTTACGCTTTGTTAGAGCCACTAAAAAGAGCACAATTCAAATTGCTCGGCCAATGCACCTTCAAAACTTGGCTTTAACTTTTATTAGGTTTTTGCTTTTTCGGTTTCCAGCGAACAGCTGAAGCGTTAATTGGTGCAAGTTTTCACTGCAGCCAAAGGTGTTGTGCGTGTGTGTATGCATGTGTGTGTGTGTGTGTGTAATTTTTTTGGGGGGCCTTATAATTGGCGACACCTTTAAGTGTCGACCTTGTCATGCTCGCTGACGTCGTCTAATTCAGGCCGGGGCTGTTCTTCATCAGCGCCTCTGCCAACTGATGGCGCTCTTGATTTCGCTGTCGATGTTGATGTCGACTGCGACGCTAGCTGCGCAGCTGGTAAGCTCTAAGCGAGCGTATCCAGCAATAAGGAGCAGCCGCAGCAGCAACTGCCAAAGCTGAGCTCATTCTGAGACTCGATTCTTAAGCAGCAATTCCTTAGAATAAACAGTATCAGAATATTTGGGTGTGCTCCAGTCGGGAGTGCACGACTAGTAGTTACTCAGCTCAGGTGATTATTGTGTAGATTAGAGATCTACTTGAATTTTCTTTGATATACTATTTATATTTGAATTTCATTTGATATTTTAAAAGGCAAAAGAATCTATAAGGGAGGTAAAATCAAGAGCAGCATAGGCTCGTCTATCGATAAATTTATCGATCTTAAAGCGCATAATCATTAGAGATTTAATTTTTAAATATTACATGCAGGAGAGTTGTGAATTTAATAAATTTTTAATAGATAAATTTACATACATTTAAATAAGCAGAAAGCCAAAGAGACATACGAATGGATATGTATGCTGACCCATCAGAGAGCTAGAACAAGATGAGAGCTTAAGTCGGCTATTAATTACATATATACAGCCATATATAGCCATATATATCAATATACATCTATCACACTACCTGTTACACATATATCAAAGAACATGTATACCCCATTTTCGCATTTACCCCTAACTTCAGGGCGTACACACAGAACAAATTAAGCTAAAGGTGCAGTCCCGTCCAGTCGAAGGTCAGTTCGCGAATTTCAGTCGGAATTAGCATATGCGAACAATTCGCAAGAAGAAGCAGAGGTTGCGCCTCTTGCTATAAATTTGGCATTTGTTAAGATTGCACAATTCGCATTCGAATGGATTATCTTGATATTTCGATGCTCTTTTATTGTTTGAGGGCTGCTCCACATTTTTGGATTCCAAAAATTTGGCGTTTCAAACAAAAAAGTAGAAAAAAGCGTCGTTCAGATATTCAGCAGGCGAACAGCGAATGGCGCACGCGTCTCACATGACAAGTGCACATAAGCAGCAGCAGCAACAACAACAATAACAATTGACAACAACAACAAGAAATAGCATTTGGCAGCACGTTTTGCCGCGTGAAAAATTTCCATATATCGCGCGTGTCTAAGCAAAATAAAATAGTATATAAAATGCCGATATCGAACGCAGATATCGCTAGCTCGTATCGAGCCCAAGGAGCATGTAATACCAACCTATAAAATAAAAAAAAAAAGCATAACAAAACTAAAAGTAAAATTCAAAACGTTTTGTTATGGAAAACAGCGATGCATCCATCGATTGGGTAAACGGCATAAATTTATCACAAAGCTGATTGACAGTTGTGGGCGAACAGGAAACGTGAAACGATGAGAGCGCAACTGAATGAATATATATATATACATATATATTACCTGGTATCTTAATTATATAAGCACAACTTTTGCTGCGGCTACTTCACAAGAATTTTGATCAGAAATTCTGCTGAAGAATGGTTCAAGACGGAGGGGCGTTGATAGATATCTTTGGCTAGGTTCTTCCGAGTAAGCCTTGAGACAGCAGCAGCAGTTGAATATTAATATTTTGATCAGTTTTTGCTTTTGCTAGTCAGAAACTGCATAATCAAGATTTTAAGCCTGCATAGACCAAGCTGTGCCAGACAGCGAGGCATTTACATTCCTTTGGAGCTATGAGAACTGCATAGCTAAGATGAACGTTTAACTATGCAGTAAAGATATATTATAGATAAAGATATATTATTGACTATGAATTTGAATTTTTCGATAGTTAAAGAGATTCTGAAACGAGCCAATTAAAAAAAAAATACAAATACAAATATATATATATTCAATTCAACCTAAAGTAAGGTAATCTAACCTCACTCTAAGCATGAATGTTCTCTACGTTAAATTCCAATTCCTCTGCTATTTGCTATAATGAGTCTGCTATATATTTAATAAATCCTGCAGAAGCAAAGAAATTCAACGCTTAAGTAATAAATATGATGCAATTTCTAAAGTTTAATCTTACTTTATGCAATCTAACCTCACTTTTACATATATTATAACACACACACACACACATATGTATATATGATTAAATTTTATGAATGTAGAACACTTCAAGCGCCAATTTAGATATAAACCAGATAGAAAAATATGAATTCAATTTATTGCCATAAAATGTTTAACTTAATTACCGAATCGGATTCTTAATGCGCATAGAATTGGTAACACTTAATGGGCTATTTGGCTGGATATTGTCGTATTGGTATTGGTATAACTGGTTTAAGCAATCTCTATGCATGACGTCGACATTAGCGCAGTCGCCTGTCTGTTTATCATAAACGATTCGTGTATATCGCATACAATGTGTGTTCAATCGATTCATATTCATCAAACTTATCTCCACTTGCGTTGATCAGTGAAATAAACTTGAAGTTAGCTTCAAAATTGATGTAGAGCTGCTTCAAAATGACAGTTCGAGCAGCTGTTTAGTGTTGCATGCCCCACATTTCTGCGAAACTAATTGGTGAACAATCCAGAGAGAGAGAGAAAACATGAGAGAGCGCGCTGGTGGGGAATGCATGGCTATGAGTTACCCTGTACATATGCAGCGCTACATACAACAGTAGATTTATGTGCTTGTTCTTTCTAAAGTTCTCCTCCTACTGTGGATATGTGTTCCTCAATAACTTCTATTGTAGTTATACGATCATATTGAAATTTTCAGGGCATAAATATGATATTGAAATATATGGGTATACAAAAATTCAAGAATTACACTCTATTATATTTCTATATTTTATCAAACTATATAAGAAATGTCTTTAATTAGCAAAATAAATGCCACCCGATTGCCGTAGTTTATTAGTTGAGATGAAAGAGTAAATTTTCATAATTCGATTTACTTAGTTATAATATAATGCAGCCTAGGCAGCCTAGATTTCATTTCAACTAAGCGCCTTATATGCATCTTATACGTTTTCACAATGATTTCCAGGGTATTATTCAACTAAAACTGACTTAACAGGAAGCATTTGCATTTGCAATTTGGGATACGCGCACTGAAAATGAAAGTTATAATCCGAACAGTAGCGAAACATATGATTGTTTACGCTCTCCCTCTCTCCATCTCTTTCTCGCTCTCGCTGTGTGGGGCACGCATTTGACTTTGCTGGCATATTTATCACACAAATAACTATTATGTAATTTTTCTTTTGCAGCCAAGTCAAAGCGGGGCAATTTGTGTGGCAGTCTGGCAGGCAGGCAGGCCGTGGCCAGGCAGTTAGCCGCGCTCATAACATCCACATGCAACATGCTGCAAATGCTTCAGTTGCAGCTGGGCGCTGGCAGGCGTAGCCCTCTAGCTGAAATATATACTCAATTGGCCTACATATACATGGGTATCTGAGTGCACTCGTAACAGCAGCACTTACAGCCTGCAATGCAGCAATAAAAATTTAACAGCATTTAGTAACCACATTGGCAATAGTGGCGATAGTCGTTATAACATTAACAGTAAAAGAAGTAACATCAGATGTAACAGCATTCATAGAATTAACAGCAGCCGGGCAGCAATATTAAAAGCCTGTTAAGATGATTTACAACTCTTACAATAACAGTTTAAGAGTTGTATATTCAACAAGATTACAAACTGATTATCCTTATTTCTTAAAAATATGTTACATTGCCTCTGTTAACAGCAATTCGTGCTGCTGCTAAATAAGTGAATAGTCGTTTATATTCAATTGAATTTATTGGATTGACAACATTTAACAGTGCAGTCAAATCTGTATTAACAGATTACTGTAAAATAATCAATGCTAAGCAGATTTACTTAACATATGGAATTAACAGAATTCACCGATTCAATTAGATGCTTCAGTTAAGTAACAGTTTGAGCCAACAGCATCTCTTTCCAGCAGCTGTTAAAATAGTATTTATAATAATTACAGATCTATTCTGCTCCTTTTACCAGTAACATGCTGTTAATAGCAATCTTAACAGACTGCATCAGCTGTTATGTGAGTCGTTTTTATTTTTTTGTGGCAACGACCCACTAATCGATCGACAAATGCTTGTTAAATCAATTGCGTGTGTTGCATTTGCTGATTAGCTAAAAAAAAAAGGAGGAAAGAAGGAGAAAAAGAGGGCTCGAAATTTGGTTAAGTAATTGCCCCAAAATTGGTAATAAAAAAATAAAACGAAAAAAATGCGTTTTATTGCAAATTTGTTGTTGGTGTTGCTTATGTTAAGCAGACGCTCGTACGTGAGGCGTGATTGTGATCGGATGTGCCGCCTCCACGACAATTGTGACCCATTTAATGCGTTTAATTGACGCCGCTAACACCAGCAACAGTAACAACAACAGCTGCAGCAAAAGCAAACAGCAATAGGAAAAGCAAAAGCAATAACAGCAGCAGGGAAACCAACGCTGATAGCAGCAGCAGCAGCAGCAGCAACAACGACAGCAGCAGCAGCAATTGCTGCATAAATATTAGCTGTAGAGGTAACAACAGCAGCATCAGCAATTGCTGCTGCAACAGCAACATCAACAGCACCAGCAGCAACAACAGAAGCTGCAGCAACAACATAAGCATAAGCATAAGCATAAGCAGCAGCAATAGCAATAGCGTCGATTTGTTGTTGTTAATGGAATTTCTGCAGCTGCAACAGCAACAGCAAAACAGACAACAACAACAACATTAGCTGCAGCAACACCCGCAGCTACAGCAACCAGGAGCAACCACAATAGCAAAAACCGCCACAATTTCACTAACAACAGCAGCAGTAACCGCAGTAGCAGCAGCAGCAGCAGTAGCAACAGCAGCAATAGCAGCAGCAGCAGCAGCAGCAGAAACAGCAGCAACAGTTGCAACATTAGCACCAACAGCAAGGGCAAAAGGAGTATTAACATCGGCACCAACATCATTATGAACAGCAGCAATAATAATAGTGGCAGTCACACCAACATCTACAGCAGCAGCAGCAACAGTAATAGTAAACTCAATAATTGTCACCGCAACAACATCAGCAGCAACATCAACAACAACAGCAACAGTAACATTAACAGCTACAGCGTGAGCAGTAAAAGTAACAGTTGCTGTTATGGGCAGATTGCGTGTCAAGGTCGTCTGCAAAGATGCTTTATTTTCAGAGTCTGATTTGCCCGGGATAAGACTGGACAATTTTCAGCTGTTGTTGTTGCTGCGCTGACATTCACTTTTTATGTGTATTTTCTTGGACGT
This sequence comes from Drosophila koepferae, assembly GCA_030914345.1. Lineage (NCBI taxonomy): Eukaryota > Metazoa > Arthropoda > Insecta > Diptera > Drosophilidae > Drosophila > Drosophila koepferae. Next base: position 14,947,796 of record JAUESR010000211.1, on the reverse strand, counting down.
CTATTTGCCTCTTGAGCAATACGTGCCAATATAAATGTATATGTATTTTGGGTAATCATACAATACATATATGCTTACTGTGCCAGTTGATCATTCATATGGAATAATTTCAGAAGGCGATTGCAAACAATAAATCGCATTGTGACATCTATATCATTAAGACAATATCAGAATGTTGTCAACGACTGTCGAATGCTCGCTTTGAATTTAATATTATATTATATAGATTGATATATTGATATGTTTGTCTATATTGAGAAACATACATACGTCTGGTTGGTGGATTTGATTGATGTATAGGATTTTTATTTATAATTATTATTTGTTGAATCGATTTCATTCAAATCAGGTATCTTCACTATACCATGCAGACCAAACTGTGGACATAGGCAAAAGACTTATAGATAGTAAGATATGTGAAATATATATATCTATATATTTATTATTTATAACTTCCGTCATCAAATAGCTAAACAGACAAATTGAGAGACCTATAAACATATTTTAATAAATATATTTATGGTATATAGTTAAAAAAAAAAACATATTTAATATACCTAACTACTGGCCTACATCTATAATAAACCTGAAATTCCAGCCACAATTATACAAACTTTAGTTCCAGCAACTTCCAACTTTTCCACCAAATGCTGCCTAACCAATAAGCTCTTCCGCTGCCTTTCAATCTCTCTTTTCTATCTCTTTACATATCTCTCTCTCTCTCTGTTTATTGTCTTACACATAAAAAATAAACACTAACAATCTGCACACAAATTTGCCCTGTCAAAGTTCGATCGTACATGTCAAGCTAACAACAACAACTTCATTATTATTATTTTTTTTTAATGTGATTTCATTTTGGCAGCAACAACTGATGCGTGCTTTTGCTGCAGCAAACATAGCAAACAGTTGCCCCAATGTGTTGTTGTTGCTGACTAGTGGGCAGACCTCTTGGTTAAGCAACTCTCATAAAGCACTTAAGAGTGTATGTTGTTGTTGTAGCTGCTATTCCTGATGTTGCTGTTGTAGTTGCTCCTGTTGTTGTTGCCAATGTTGCTATTGCTGCTGCTGTTGTATGTGCCGTTGTTGCTGCGACAATTGTTGCTGTTGTAATAACTGTTGTGATATCTGTTATAGTCGCTATTGCAGCTATTGCTGACTATAGCTATAGCCACGACCACGACTGCTGCTGCTGCTGCTGCTGCTGCTGCTGTTGTCGTTGTTGCTATTGCTGTTGTGCGTCACGTATGTTTTACATTGATTGCTGTTTGCTGTTGCTGTTGTCGCCGCTGCGACTGCTACGACTCGTGCTGCTGCTGCTGCTGTTGCTGTTGCTGCTGTCGTCGCTGCGACGTCCGCTGTTAGCGCCTGCAATTGTGTATAAAACGGATGAGCAATTGTCCATTGGTTATCAGTCATTGGCAGACATTGGCAAACGCAGCGGCCATAAACCACAAAATAAGAGTCGAGTTCGCAAACTTAAGCAAACAACAACAAATACCCAAATATGAACGCTCTTAACGTCTTCGTAAGTGTGCTTAAATTTAAGAGCAAGAGAGCTTATACAGTAAAAAGAAAAACTTGATTTAAACAAGGATTCGCGTGTGAAAAAAATACAAATATTATATAATAGTGCAGCGCTTTAACAGGAATTCAAGACATTCCAAAAGTTACTTTAAAAGAGACTTGAACTATAAAATTGAGTTAGAGCTGCTTAACTAACAAATTGTGCTTTGACTTGACTACAAAAATTTTTATTAACAAATAACTAAAAAACAATTTCCATCAAAATTTTGGCTAACAAAAATTAAAAAAAGAAAAGAAAACTTGAAGTTCTTTATTGAAATATAGAACATACAAAAATATTTAAAAAAAAATAAATAAAATAAAAAATATATGAAATCGTAGCTTACATAAATAATAAAAAAATAATATTTATAATTGCAATTTTTAGTAAAAAAAAAAATAATAATAATAATAATAATAATAATATATAAGTAAAATTTGTAGCCAAAAAAAAATTTTTTTTTGTATTTCTAGAAAACTGACAAAAAAAAAAAAGGTTTTTGCAAAGAAAAAAAAAAAACATTAAAAATTATTCATAAATATTCTTGAATCTTAATTTTGAAAAAAAAAAAAAAATAATAATAATAATACTTTTATATAGAACTAAAATCAAAATATTTTTATATATCAAATCCGTTTCACATTAATATATATTTATATATATATATATGTATGTTTCTATAAATCCATAAATGGATTAATCTCCCTTGGTTTAATTGCGTAGATCTATCAACAAAATTTTGGTTTTGTCCATAAACGTTTTGCCCTTCACTTCAAAAAAATATTGCAGCAATTACTTTACTTATTTTTTTAGTCATAATATTTTTTTTTTAGTTCATTTATTGATTTGGCCTTAATTGAAAATTTGCCCATAACAAAACTATTTGCCAATTTAAAGTTGAGCAATAAATAAATTTTGGATAAACGTAACTTTTTGGGCTCAACGAGACCCTTTCACCCTAAAACACATTAAGGCGTAGCTGTCTACTAGGCAATACTACGAAATTTATGTATTAATTGAAGTTAAACAGATATAAGAATTGAGAGTGGTCAGCAACAGCAGCTCTTTGCTATAGCAAAACTGGCATGAGATACCCTAGCTTTTTATGAAAAGCCAAAGATTGGTTTTTATTTATAAATAAATAAAAAAATATAAAAAAATAATTATATAAAAAATAAAATAAATTAAAATAAAAAGTGAATATTGTCATATGAGAAATTCCATTTGATATACAATTGGAAATTCTTATTTTAAGCATGAAATTTGGGCTTTCATAATTCTTTTTGTAGCTCAATATATCTAAAGAAAAATTTCATGAAAATATAGTTATTCAGTTAACAATTTAATACAAAATAGTTTGTCAGACATTAGCAATATTTCAAAATATTATTTTTAATCTTTTCCTTAGTTAATTTAAATAAACTTTTTATTTGAAAACAAATTGAAAAAGCTATCAATATTGTTCATTGTTATTGTATTTTAAAACTTTTATAATTTATATCTTAAAAACTAATATCTAAGTAACATTTTATATGCATTTTATTTACTAGCTTTTATAATTCTTCTTTGCAGATCTTTGTTGCGCTCTTCGCTGTGGCCTACTGCGCGCCCAGTCCCGGTTTCTTTGGCAAACAGTAAGTGAACCATAAAACATTCAGCCATAAACCACTTAACATAAAATAAAATATATAAAACGTTTACGATTAAGCCAATTGCCAACTATATTATCTACCATCTGTTAGAGCGTCATCTGAAAATGTTTTTCCGTGTTGTTGTGCAATCGAAGTTTGAATTTGATTTTCATATGAACGACTTGATCTCTTGTATGGCTTTTTAAATGCTGCGAATTATAAATGTAATTGAATCCAAATGAAGCAATCAGTATAAATAGAGCTAAAGCTAACACTCAGAGCCCTACATACATATACTATATGTACATATATATTGTTGCTGTTATTGTAATCGAGTTCAATTGGCAGACAGTGAACCTGGGCGCAAAACGCTGAGGAATTTTCGAGGCGACGACGCTTGGCATTTGCTGGCTTGCGAATTATAATGCGCACATAATTGCATTGAATCAATTAAAAATTCCGAGCATTGATCGGACCAACCATGCGGCTAACAGCTACGAACTCTCTCGGAACTCCGCCGTCGAGCCAAGTTCAAGCAACTTGCCAATAGAGCGAGCCGTTCAAACAAGTCGAGACGACTGCCAGCTATTAACTGATTAGCTAATAACATTGAATGCCAATTGGACAATGCACCAATCGATCTCCCCGCCTTCAGCTCAGCTCGTCTCGACAAGGCTCTTCAAGCATATCATTAGCTTAGACATTTGCATTTTCACTTTTATTCACTTTCCAATTGAATTTACATATCAATTCTTACTTCATATTAGGCCTCATTATAATTCAGTCTGCTCTGCAAGCATATCAGTTAGCTGACTTTTATATGCATTCCAAGTGGATTTTATATTGAGTCTTATCTTATTTGTGTAGTCATTCCAATCAGTCAACATTATCCTATTTTGCTCTTGTTCTGTAAACATATAATTAGCAGACTTATTTTCAATTGGAATATGATTAAGATCTAATCTCTTCACAATTCCAATTGGAATAATTTATTTAATGTACAATCTTTATCCTGATCTATGAATATTATTGTTCCTACTGTTAGCATCTTTATTGAAAGCAATCTTTACATTCTACATATTAAAATTTTAGTAGGAATACTATTTTTATCAATAAATCCAAGATTTTCCACTTTATCCGCTTCCCAATTGGACTTCAAAAATACTTACTCTATTCTTATTCCCATCTCTCTCTCTTATTTTATCTACTTTCCAATTTGATTTTGTTTTCTCATAACAACTCTTATCTTCTTCCATTTCAATTCGCAAAATAAACTCAGTGAACATCATACAATCCATGTGCCCTACAAGGTGCACACGGTGCATCATCATCATGTCCAGAAGATCGCAGTGCCTGTGGTGAAGCATGTGCCCGTCTACAAGGAGGTGCATGTGCCTGTCTATAAGGAGGTGCCAGTGCATCATGTGCATCACGAGGAGATTGTGCCCGTCCATGTGCATGAGGATCATCACGATTATCATCATGATTTCCACAAGGGCTGGTCATCTGCCCTCTCCCATGGCTGGTAGAGATAGAGATAGAGAGAGAGAGAGCGAGAGAGCTTGCGTTGGCTTTGTAAATATCTGTACAATTTTAGTGAAAAGAAAAACGCATTAAACATTTTATTTAATGCCTGTAAATAAAAGTGAGATTTTTTTCGATTGTAAACTGAAATTGTTGTTGCTGTTTTTCTTTTTAATTTGTGTGTTTTTTTTTTGGGGTTATGTAAGTGTGTGCTCGACTCTAGTTGGTTTTAATTTGCAGTTGCACTTGACCTTGGCCAGTTGGCTGGTCGCTTGATGTGGCCGCTGCTGCCGCTGCTGCCGTCGCCACTGCTGCCGTTTTGCAAGAACGACTTTCACAAAATCCAACTCGGGGTCAACCAGCAACAACAACAACAGCAGCAATCCAAGCTGCTGCCCAAGCGATCGAGCTGTGCTGATCACCTGTCCAATTCCTTGTTCCAAGCACGGAACTGGAATCACTCGAGCGCTTGTAAGCTGATAGCTCCATTACGGGGCGGCATGTGGGCGTGGGCGTGGCACATTCTTAGTACATGACACAAGGTTTCTTTTTTTTTTCGGTTTTTATGACAAAACCAAATTAACTCAATTTATTTTTATTTTTTTCGTGTAATTGTTATTTGAGCCAAGGACTAATTTGCATTTGCTATGGCTCTAGGTATTGAGTTTGTGTAAGTAAATGAATATAATATTTATACGGGTATTTAATGTTGATTTGAACTGATTATGTCTTTGTTTGGGGTATGGAAGTCGAAGCAAGGGCTATGTATTTACAATACATTTAAAAAAAGTATTTTCCATATGTATTTTTTTTTTTTAATTTTTACAATTTACATATATTTTAATCTTTAAAATAATTGTTAATATTATAATTAAAATTTTGAATTATATATTAATAAAAGCCAACATTTAATTTTCCTAAAATTTTGGAGATATTTAAAGCAGGAAATTCTTAAAAGCCGCGCATATTCGTATTCTAATGGGATTATGATGTGATGCAATAATATAGGAATATTAGAATATAATAATATGTAATATGTAAGAATATAACTAAATGTTCGTTATTATATTATGTATACATCTATAGATAGAAAGATAAATAAATAAAACTAAAGTTAATCGAAATGAATATATCTATATATAACTGTTACATCGGCGATCGTAAAAAAACTCTCGTAAAAACTCAATGCACGTTTTCTTCACACCTACAAAAAAAAAAAAGGGAAATAAGTAAATGCTAAGCCAACATATCTCAACCTATTTCATTTGGCATTTATCTTGAGCTTCAATTACATCAGCCTCCGCACTGTCTGTGGCTAAGTTTAATGGTGATCTATCGCCTCTTAAGGCGAACAGACGGGAACGAGGCGTGGCTTATGACAAAGATTGGATTCAACTTTTCAAACGAGTATTTACTTGAACTTAATGATAGCAACTAAAGACTGGGACATAAATCAAATTGGAATCGAACCAGCTGACTTCGATTGTGTGCTGTGCACTCTCTATTCCAATTAGATGGTAATTTGAAATGAATTTGAGTAATTTTTATTAGAATTGTAGCTAATTTTATAGATAATACCCTTAGATACCCTAAATATTCACAATCACAAATCAAATAAGAATTCAGAATTCGATTTGAGCTCAATTTACAAGAACTTTAAAAGCTTCTGCTGTGCCGCATACCAGAAATCCAGTTATATCGAATGCAATACAATATGTATTTATATATATACAATTTTCCAAGATCAATGAACTAAAGCCCAAGCCATAAATCATATAAGAATAGAGAATTAAAGACAGCAATACAATAGCAAAAATTTCAATTAGTTTGATTGTATAACATAACAGAAAATCCAATTAGATTTCGCTTGCTGAAGCAAGTGTTTATATATCAATGTAATTTTCAAAAAGTCAAATTAGAATAGGTCATGCAGAATGTTAGCAGAAATTCCCAAAGAGAAAATGTTCAGAAAATCATATTAAATATTTTAAAATATTTTACTCAATATTTTTTGTATAAAGAGAACAATTCCGAGAAATATGCAGAAAATCCAATTAGATATTTGACATAATATATTAAAGAACTCTTTTTGTATATATTTTAATTCCTATAACTCAATAAACTGTAAGACGAGCTAAAATCCATTTCAAGGAAGCGTAGATAGAATTTTAGAGAACTGAAAAAATGCTGTTGAATATCCAACTAGACTTGACTGAAAGCAATATATATTTCATAAATAAAATGAATAAACTTTAGTTTTTAAGTGACCAACATGTTTTTCTTTTCAGTTTGTTTATTATTTGACGCCAACAAGAACAAGAATTTCAAAAGTTGAGAACTAGAAGGAAGCTAAATGAGGAGTGGATCGCGCTGATAGAGAGTAAGAGTAAGTGTATGTAGAGACGGAATGGATGTGATTGCTGCATTTAGTGGCAGTAGGGGAAGTTGGGGCACTGCTGTGGTGAGACGCCAGCGGGATAGAGACGCTCCGTCCAGCCGGGCAATGGTGGTGCAGCAACGGGCGCTGCAGCATGGCCGGCATTCACATCGCAGTAGGGATAGTTGGGGCAGGTTTGTGGATTGATGCCAGCTGGATATTTATCGCCACCACCGGGCGCTGGTGCGGGTGCAGCATTCCAGCTGGGCTGTGGCTGCCACTGAGGTTGCGGTTGCTGCCACTGGGGCTGTGGCTGCCATTGCGGCTGCGGCTGTGGCTGCCATTGGGGTTGTGGCTGCCACTGAGGTTGCGGTTGCTGCCACTGCGACTGTGGATTGTGCAGGCGTGCATTATCACAGAGCGGGAAATTGGGACAGTCCTGTGGATTGACACCAGCCGGATACTGGGCAGCGGGCTGAAGCTGTGGCTTGGCCAATGCCACAATCACCAAGCAGGAGACGAATAGCTGGAGCAAAGGAGCAACAGAGCAGCTGAGAATTAACTGTGAACCAGTTGCCGCAACACCTTTAACTTACCAGCTTGAAGAACATGTTGAGAATGGAGTAATCCTTGTTGCCAATTGGACTATAAAATTGAATATAATTAAACTTCCAATTGGATTTGTGGTCAGCGCTGCACTGTGGGACAAACACGGCCGTCAACTAGCTTTTATAGGCCCGAACGAACGGCTGAGCAAAGTCTTGGCTCTCTCGTATGCCGGCTAGAATCGAGACTCGGGGCTCGGTTTCACTTTCATTGGCTAAGATTTGGTGTGGTTGCAACTATTGTTGTTGTTGTTGTTGTTGTTGTTGACTGATCTCGCGCATATTTTGCTTGATTGGCCACACAGATTATTATTAGAGTCTTTGTTGAGCGAGCGAACAAATAAATCGACTGACACAGACACATATGCATATATCTATATGTATGCCGATATATATGTTTATATCAAGTTACAGCCGTCATTAGCAATAGCAATGAACTAAGCCCCGTTCGCATTCTAAACATTGTCTCTTATGGAGTCTGTTTTTCATTTTTTTATTTTTCTTTTTGGCCAGCTCCACTTGGCGCGTTGGCGTTTTTCTGTTTATTTTTGACCAAGCTTCTCAACCCTTGCCACACATGCTAATGCCACATGCCACACGTTCGGAATCTGTTCGTGAATCACTTTATTTGTGCCGCAGGTTTTTCCTAGTCGTGCCGCCAAGCAAACACCTTCGCCAACGCGCCAAGCTCCTGCTACAAATATATACACATCTATCGAAACATATATACATATATCAATAATATATGTATATATATTTCTGTACATATATACATTTATCCACACACTCGCCCGGAAGGCGCGCGTAAACGGGTTTTCGGTGCAGCGAACTTGCACTAGTTTCAATGCTTTGCTTTGCCACATAGAATTGCAGCGGGCTCAGATATTCTAGGCTAGGGTTGCGCTCTAAGAGATAAAGATAATTTTGTTATTTTTATTTTTTAAATATTGTTTTTCTTCCATTTTTGTCTGAAATTTGCTCAAATATTTGACTAATCTTCAAGCTATTTTAAGTATTTTGCCAAAACGAGCTGAGATGAACTGCAAAAAGCTTTTAAATTCTAATCAGAAAATGATATAATAAGAGGCAGAACATGGTATTAAGTGGTATTTAGCTATAAGTATATATATATATATATATATATATATATATATATATATATCGATATATATACATTTATTAAAAATAAATAAATAAAGGATTTCCAAAATTAAAAATTATTGTGAATGTACATAAATTATAAAAATATATTATATATTATTTAAATATAAAATTTTCTTTTAATATAATAATTTGTATTAAATCGATAGAAATTTTACAAATATTATTCCCTTTATGTATTTAATGATATATTTTTAATTAATATATTTTTTTTTCCTCATTTGTAAAATCTAAGAACTCTATTTAATTTAATATTTTATGGTCACCTACATAAACAAATAATAAATATGATGAAAAATTACAAATTTAATAGGATAATTATAATAACAAATAATTTAATATTATTATAATAATATTATAATCAAAATTATATTTTCCATTTATTAAAAATATTTTTAATTATAATCTATTTTATATATATTAACGATAAACAAACCAAATTTCATAAATAATTAATTATTAAAATTTTTATTATATATATTTCTATTTTTTAAATTATTTTTTCTATTTTATATAAAATCTTCAAACAGTTCAATAAGTTTATTTTAGTATTCGAATTCAGTTAACATATTTTTCTATTTAATATATTTTAGATAAAAAAAATTCCATTAAAAGTCTAGCTAAATCAAAGCTACATTGTTTCCAATCAGAATTTTTTAATTGCCCAACCCTAGTTCAAGCAGGTTTTTTGGTCCGCTAATACAAATGTACAAATGTTGTTGCACTGCAATTGTCACCTCTAAAAAAACGCGTTATCCAAGCTGTGGCTCGCACGCAACGTAGCTTGACGCCAATGCCAAGCAAACGAGAAATGTAACGCACGCACTTCGACTTCCTGGCTGAGCGGGAGCGAGAGAGTAAGCGCGTGGACGTCAGAGTTCATTGGTGTGCACCAAGGAAGAGTGAGGGAGAGGGACGCAACGTAAGAGTTCAGTGTTGGGCAGCACTCAATAACGAGGCGAAAAATGCGCTGTCACACAAATTATGAGCTAATAAGACAAACACACACACACACACACACACGTGCATGAAGCTGCAACAGTTTGTTGCTGAATGTGTCCAATTGTTGGACAACGTTTGTAACAGATTTAGTTTAATTCTTATAATTTGTGTTTGCAACTGCCGCCAGCCAGGCAACCAGCCAGTCAGCTTGATAGCCAGCCATTGGCTAGGAATGTGCGCGGGCGCGGCTGCTCCACTTGTAGGTGGTTATTGCTTGTGGTGCTGATGGTGGAGCAAGCTGTTCTCGTTAGCCTTGATCAATGGCCCGGAAAAATAAAAGCCAGCGAAATTGAAATTGCTGACCGTTCGCATAATGCACTCACATATGCACACACACATATACACAATTGAGTGGACTGCGCTGCGCTGCGTATGTGTGTGTGTGTGTTTGTTCTTGCTTTTGATAACTCAACTATCGTATTTGCCTTTTTTGTCACACTGGCATTGTATAGCCTGTCGCCTGTCGCCTGTCCGATGTGTGAGTGTGTCTTAACTATCGTGCTCGCCTTTTTTGTCACACTGCAAATTATTATAGCCATTTGCCTTTGGTTGATTTTTTTTTTCGTTATTTTTTTTTTTAATTATCAATTTCCTTTAGCACTTAACGGGGCGGTTGCATAAGGTGTGGCGTTTAAAAGAAAGCGAATTTGCATACAATTTGCATACTTAAGTAATTATTTTTTTTTTTTGTTTCGTTGTATTCAATTTACAATTTTGTATTTCAAGTAATTCTTGTTTGCATATTAAACTAGTGAGGGGTGGGGGGACTGACTAAAATGAACAAAGATTCTAAGCTAGATTTGCTTACCAACAATGTGTGTTATTCGTAATAATTAATTATTAACTCTAAGCAATATATATATATATAAGTTGCATTTATTTGATGCTAACGCTTTGCGAAGCCTAGACCTGTTCATGGCGCACTCTTGAGAGTTGAATATCTTAATTGGCTTTAGCTTCAGTTGCAGCTCCAGCTTCAGTCTGACTGGCCACACTTTCAGTCTCCTCAGTTTTTGTTGCAGTCGCTGTTGTGGGCTCAGCATCGGGTTCAGCATCAGCTTCATCCACTTCCATATCCATATCGCCATCGGTATCAGTCGTCGGCAATTCGTGATGCAGCGCACGACGCGTTAAATGCTTATTATCATCTGGAAAGTCAACAATAGTTATTAGGCGATAAGAGGCCTATATTCAATTATAAATGTATATTTAGTCACCAGAGTCTTCGTCTTCATCGTCCGATGAATCACTATCGGAACTGCCACGGTTACGTAGAGCTGGCGTTTGTGGTTGCGTGGCATTTAGCGAGAGGCGTGGTGCGACAGGACGCTCCTTGCGTGCCGGATTGACCGCGCCACAAAACGCGCAATGAAATGTGGTATACTCATACTCCTCCAGCGGCAGCATGCCTAAGAGATAATAAATATAAAAAATATATATATATATAAATATAAATCAGATATATATAGGAGCTTTACCATTATGCCTGTGGCACTCCTTGCATATCATGCCAAAGCGATTCTGTGGACTGTCGCCCACAATGAAATCGACAATGCGATCCAAGGCGCTGCGTGAACTCTCATCCACAATGGGAAATGGTGTGCGCCTGCGCAATTGCGCACTGCGTAGCTGCGGCGATGCTGTATTTAATTGCAATTGTGGCGCCATCACACTTGTATTTACATTATTATTATTCATATTTCGATAGACACCGGTATAAGGTGTTAACATGTTACGCTGCGCCGCTGCCGTTCCAGCTCCGGCCGGTTGCGGTGTACGCTGCAGCGAGGAGCTGGTGGAGCGATTTAAGGAGTTGCTGCTCTGGTTGGTGCGCGCTGTGTTACTTGAGAGCAGACCACTGATGCGACTTTGTTGCTTATCGCCAAAGCGTTCCAATAGTTGCACGGCCACCTAACACAAAAGAAATATTGATTATCATAATTGATAACTATGGTCAAAATTATATATTTACTTTGTATGTCTCTTTGTCCATGACCTGCTCTAATATCTTTGTCTTCTTCTGCTTCAGCTGCGCCAGCTTATCGCCATTTTTGTTGAGCTTTCGCTGGAAATACCACGTAAACATTTGACGCAGAAAAACGATGCTGAAATATAATTACAAAACGTAAAATAATGAGCAGCTGTTCTGTTTTGAAATGAGATCATTAATGTGTCTGATTGGATTACTCACAGCAACGGGAACAATAGCAGCGGCACCAAATACATGATGCGCTCTTGCATTGTTGGCGGGAAATAGAAGAAATACCATAGTGCAAAGCCCACGATATATGCGCCAATTGTGAAGCCAACAAAGTTGCTTACGAAACGCCGTTTACGCTCCTGCGTATTGATCACATATTTCTCTAGATCTTGTATCTGCGATTGCAGACCTTCCAGAACGGCTGTTGTAGATTTTTCCTTCTATAATTAGAAATGCGTACGTATGTAAATCTGTTTTGCATATACATATGTATATGTGTGTAGGTCGGCGCTTTGACGACATTCGCCAATTGGTATTTGCAATAAGAAATTGCCAGACTTACCCGAAATTTCGATAGAACAAAACCCATTATTCGTATTGTATAAAAAGTTAAACTTTTACTAAATGAATGACGCCTACTTAAATTTAAAAAAGGTAAATAAATATTAACTATTTTCGTGCCGTGACCCTGCCGCTAGCTGGGCTTGTTGATGCTCTGACGATATATACATATCGATAGACAATAAAAGTTTGTGCACAAAACAAATTCAATCGGATATCGATACTTTTTAAACAATTAATTTATATTTCTTAAGATTTTTAAAGATTTTATTTTGAATTTGTCTACAATAAGTAGGCATTTAAAAAATTTTTAAAAATGTTTTTGGAACTGAATCTTTTAAATTTGTGGCTTTAATATTTCATCGGCTTGTTTTTGCAGCCCTGAGTGCAGTCCAACAGCTGAGTTGCAGTTGCGCATTTTACAAAAAACTTGACAATTTGTTGTACACAATTCAAGAGTAATTTATATATTTGTATTTATTTTTTATGAAAAACAACTGTTTTAGTTGTATTTAACGCGCATTAACTGCCAGTCTCAACCGCAACTGGGACTGAAAACAAAGAAACTCACTCACTCGCTGGCTTTGTGTGTGGGAGTTGTAGCGGAACAGAAAGAAAGCACAAAACGCCATTACAAATAAATCAACAGCTGTGGCATTTGAAGTTGATATTTAACAATTAAACATGTCTAAAGTAATTTCTCAAGAGACATTCGACGATGTTGTCCAGGAAAATGTTGTCGAATTCGCAATGAGTCCCTCCGAGGCCAAAGAGGAGACAATAAAGCAATTTGAAGCACAAGTGGGTAAATTGTATGCGTCATCAATCAATTAGATAGTCTTTATTTTGGCTTTTGTTGTAGGGCATTAACCTGGTTAACATTATAAAAGACTTGGCCATAAATCCTGATACTGGTAAACCAATTATCAATGAAACTGTGGCCAGAATTCAAAAGCACATAAGCGAAAAGAATGAAGACAAAGCACAACTAACGGAACTTCTCGCCATCTTGGATCAAGAATGTCAAAAATCGCTCGCGCATCGCGTGCTCGCTGGAAAAAATGGTGCACATGATGCACTTGTTCAATTGTTGGAGCAGCTGCTGGCTGTGGAGACATTGGAAACAGAATTGCTGTGCAAATGCTTGCAGGCCTTGAATAGTTTAACGCACAAGCAACCCGATTTATATGATCCCAAGGCAATGGCTGTGGTACTACAATTGCTGACATTGGAGAATCAGTTGGAAGTGGCTTGCCTGACACTGCAATGGCTACAGAAGGCATGTATTATGCACGAAATGAATCGACAGAGTATTATGGCTAGCAATGCCGTTAAGACTATGAAACCGTTGCTGGGGAAGGCTCATCCTCGACTGCTAAGAGAGCTCACTGCAGTGTTGAGGTACCTTGTGCTGGACGACGATATCCGCGTGGAGATCGGCTGTGCACACGAGCATGCACGACAGATAGCGAACGAAATGTTGCTCGATCTCGTAGAGCTGCTGCCCGCCTACGAGGATGTTAATGTCATGGCCGACTTATTGCTTACCCTTGGCACGCTGGCAGTGCGACAGGAGCTGTGCACGGTCATTGACGATGCGGGCGGTCTGAAGATAATCTTCGACATAATGCGCAATAATCTGAATGAAGAGCGTCTCAATCGCGAGGCACTCAAACTCCTACGTGCTCTCGCTGGCCATGATGCTGTCAAGGCGCACATTGTGCAGCAGGGGGTGGCGCCGATCATCAAACAAGTGATTGAAACGCATCAGAACAACGAAAATGTTCTCTCAGCTGCCTTAGCTTGCATTACGACGCTCACGCTGCGCGTCAAGGAGCACAGCGCTGCCTTCTTCGAGACAGGCATTGCCGAGATCATTGTTGAGGTACTGCGTCTGCATCCCAAGCATAAGATACTCCAGCGCAATGGCGCATGGGCCATTCGCAATATGGTCTCACGTTCACGCGATCAATGCGAAACCTGGCTATCCTTTGGTGTTGAGGATTTACTCAATGCCGCCATGGTGGAGCATCCAACGGTGTCGCAAGACATCAAGGCAGCGCTGCGAGATCTTGGCTGTGATGTGCAGTTGCGCGAAGAGTGGACCGGCAAGGCGGAAAAGAAAATTGCCGCATAGTAGAAAACAAAACACTGACACAAGGACAATATATATATATATTTGTTACTTTTATATATTTCATGCTAACTCATCGATCGCACAGCACACACATATTTAATAATGTAATCGCACAATAATCGGAGCTAACACAAAATTCAACTATAAAGTAATGCTATTTAAAAGTGTATGCAGTCTTCTGGCTATGTTAGCTATTTGGTTAACTTAGTGCACCATAATTAATTATATTTAAACGCCTATGCCGTCTTCTGGCTATGTTAACTATTTCGTTAACTTAAAATTACGCAGTGTGCCCGCTTTTAAACGCGAATTAACTGTGGATGCTTTAGCCTCTGTCAAGTATTGTGGCTGCTGCTGCTGCTGTTCCTTCTCCTCCTCGGCACGCTGCACAAACGGATCTATTTTTTCTGAACCGCCCATGCCATTAAATACTAAATTCGAGGCCTTTGCAGCCGAAGAGCTGGAGCTGGCGCCCAGCACCAGACGAGGTTTCTTGAATATCGAATACTGCAGCAGAGAGAGAGAGAGAGAGAGAGAGAGAGAGAGAGAGAGAGCAAACAAAAGATGTGAGTAGAGCATCAATATACATTTTGAATATATATTTAGCAAAGCCCACCTTTTCGCTAAGATCACTGTGTGTCTTGCGTATGACGCCATGCGAGGCCATGCTAATGCCCATTCCGCTCTTAATTGGTGAGATTTTGGTCATGCTCAGCTCGGGGGGTTTGAGCAATTGAGAAATGCCAACGCTGCTAGATTTGATATTTAGATATGGTGATGTTGATTCTTCTATGCGCTTTATGTTCTGTTTCTGTAAAGGCATAAATATTATATATATATATTTATACATATTTATTCTATAGCCGATTGTTATACATACTGTTGTTGGTGAGATTGTGCTGCGTCTTTCCTCTCGCTTTAGTGCTGTTAGATTGGTATTGAGGCCTAAGGAATTGTTCGAAGCATCCAAATCAATGGGCTGATTTTTAATTGATTTGAGCTGTTGATAAGAAATGTTACACGATTAAAATATGATATTAAAATGGGCTCCATTATTAAGTCGAGTAGAGCTATTTTAATATATATTGGCGAATATATTGCTCCATTTTCTACATAATATAGACATTTATAATAGGTAACTTAAAGAGACCTATGGCACTTTCAAAATTGTTAATTATTATAAATGAATTGTTTTCTATTGTTTGCCAGATTTTACCAAGATTTGCAACTGAGCCTTTGTCAGTCTAGGAATCAATTATTAATACAAAACCATACAATTCTTTTGACATTTCTATTGTATATACATATCTGTTTATATATTTATATAGATGACGTTTTCTCTATCTATTCTCACCTTTTCTTGCGCACGATACAGATCGCTCTCCAGCTGTGAGATTAGATCCTCCAGCTTGCTGTAAGGGGCAAGAGAGTAAAATGTTAGCTTGTCGTATATATCATCTATATTGCATAAATAGTATAGCGTATATAACGATATATAGTATAACTTATATCGTAAACTATCTATATACACATATCGTTTATCCTTTCACTTTACCGCTTCGAGTCCAGCTCTCTGCGCAGATCACCCTGTACCACTTTGAGAACATTTCGCAATTCTGTCTTTTTGGTCTCGCATTGTCGCAGTTCACGCTTTAGCGTTGATACCCAATTGGCCAGGATATATGGATTGGCTTCGTTTTTGAGCAAACGATCTGCATCGGCAGCGCCTGCTGTCAGAATGGCTGAGATGCCTTCCATTGTTTGTATTTGTTGTTTCAGCGATTTGTTTTCCTTGCGCAACGAATCAACGACCAATGCATCGTTTTTTAAGATTTTTATCTGCTCCACATAGCTGCTGGTGAGAAATTCATTCTTTTGCAGTTTATTCTCCAGGCCAGCTATAGTTTTGCTATAGATCGGAAACGAGATTCATATTTATATATACATATGTATTATGTTCATTCTCAATCAATCTTACAGGCACTTCTTTTGTGTATCCTTTAGCGCCTTCATTTGCTCTTCGCATTTTTGATATTCCTTTTCTTTCATTTTCATTGCCAAATTCGCATTGTCCAGTTGCTCCTGCAGCGAGCCTACATCGATGCGGCTGACATCCAAATTGGCCAAATTGAAATAAACGCGATATATATTACGCGTTGTGCACTTGTTGCGACATTGTGGACAAGTCTTTGAGCTGCAAATTGATTTTTGTTTTTAATAGATATATTCCGTATTCTATATTAAACTTTTCACTTACCGTTCGAGCCATGTTGTGAGGCATTGGTGGTGAAACATGTGGCCGCAGGTAGTAACATAAACCTCATCGGATGGCGTAAACAGTTCAGCGCATATAACACAATTCAAATTCAACATGCTTAATGAGAAAAAAAAACCATAAAATTACAAGAGAAAAAAAAGTGAGAAACGAAATATTTTTCCGGCTTGTCGTAAAACTTCGCGCCGCTTTCTGAAAAGTCAGCTGTTGTCATGCAGCTAACATCAATTGAGTGCTCGTTTCACGCAGCCAACTTTAAGTGAGCATTTATTGGTGCGCAGCCAACTTCAAGTGAGCAATACTGTGCGCAAGGGTTTCAAACTTTGCTAGCAGTGCTGCTATAATTTTTGTTGCATGGTTTAAAACTTCGCTAACTGCGTAGCTATTCAATTGGTATTTGTTGCTATAAAAATATCACTAGCAGTGCTGCCATACATTTGCTATGTTGCTATAAAATTCGGTTTGCATCTGGGCTAGTCATTCCGTTAATTTGAATTCACTTTTCGTGCTCAGAAATATCGCTATAAATTTCAGTTTGCCCTTCAGCCGATAAATGCAATAATTCCGTTAAATGCAATAATTCAAAAACTTTTGCTTGAAAGTTCAATTTTAGTTTTTATTTGTAATTTGCAGCCAATGAAATGTACAGTAATTTTGTATAGCATAGCATTTGATTTAATTTGCGTCATATTTTTGTTTGCTTCGTATATCAGGCAATAATTCTTACTAAATGCGCGCCAATTTGTTTTTAATTTTTAAAATAAAAAACTTTTATTAAATGAAATAAGAAATTTAATCAACTTTAACTAGTGTTTTGTGTGTGGAATTATTGCGTGATATACAGCAAAACAAAAATATGTTTATTTTCTTTTTCTTTTTTTTTTTTTTCTTTTGATATACTGTGGAATAGATATTTACTCGTTTTCTTCTTATTTACTTTTGATATCTAGTTGTAGACATGGAGCTGTAAGTTCTTAAATATCTAGTTGAAGTTTTTTTTTTTTTTTTTTTTTTTTTTTTGATTTTTGTTTCTTATGTTTTTGTTTCACATTCAAAGAGGTTTATTTTGCAATAGTTTTTAGGGTATTAAAACGAAGTTTGCTTTCTGATTCTGATATTGTTTGCTTAGGTTAAGAGAGTTTTTCTTTTATTTTGCATATTATTTAAATATTTAAAGTTTATTTTATTTTATTTGATTTATATTTAAAATTTGCTAATTACTTTTTACCCATTTTTCCCGAAAGTAGTTTTTGCTCTTCAATAATACACGTGATTTCTGCAACGTCTTCTTCTTCTTCTTCTTCGTCTTTTTAGTTAATTTCTTTACAATATATTTTGTTCTGCACCCTTAATTTAAATTTTGTCAATATATTTAATATGCCTTCTATTCAAAGAAATCCTTGACATGTTTTTGTTTTTTTTTTTTTAATTTACCAACTTTTTGCTTAACTTTTAATAATACAACAACATTTTATTATTTATTATTTTTAAATGTATTTTTTCGTTTAAGTGTAACTAGAATTTGCTTTAACAATTGATTTAAATTGCATTTAAACAACTTTACATTTACATTTAAGTTTTGAATTTTTAATTTTTAATTTTTTAATATTTCATATTTATTGATTCATATTTAATTTAATTACAATACATTTTTGGGCTTCATACAAATTGCCCTTGAAATAGTCAACAAATGTTTTGCACTTATTCTCTAACTGATTTTATACACACTTATTGAACGCTATATCTTATATATATATATGTATGTATATGTTTATATATATGCCGTATGGTTCAGTTATAACGATTCCAAAAAATTCCATTTTGCTATGCTCCCATACCCAAGCTCTATCATCTAGTAACTGATCTTATCTCTCTAAATAGTTTACACACGCACATTCAATATATTTCTTTTGAAAAGTATTTTCTTTCTTATTCATTATTTTTTTGCTATATTTGGAAGTAGATTTCGCTAGAATTCTTATTTATTTAGTTGCTAAAGCTTATGCGTAATTATTACATTTATAGTTTTTGGTATTTTGATTACATAGTTCGTACAGCATCTAGATTTAGTGGAAAATATCGTTCAGTTGTAAAATGAATTTGAGTTTGGATTCTAAAACAGTTTCCAAAGCAAGTTTTTCCAAATTAATTTTCCAGCATTTACCAAAAAAACAAATTTGTGGAACTCGCTAAGAAAGCTCATACTCAAAAGTTTTTCAAAATAGTTTCTAAAAAAAGTTTTCAAAATAATTTGGAAACGCAAAATTGAAATGCAATTTACAAAAATCGTGTTCCAAATCTGTTTTAGAAATCTCGTTTTGAAAGAGTTTCAGAAAATAGTTTTCCAAACTGTTTTCTAAACTGTTTTCTTAACTGTAAAACAATTTCTAAATTGAATTCCTCAGTTGAACATTGAAAACGTTTTCGAAACTTCTTTTCAAGAAATTCTTAAATTTGTATCACAAAATTGAATATTTAAAATACTTTTGTATAACAGAAATTTCGCAAAAAAATGTTTAAAAATTTATTTAGAAGGATTTTTGAAACTTAGTTTTCAATATATTTTACTCAACAGTTTCTTGTCATTTTCTTTGCTTTACATTCTTAAGTTTGAATTTCTCTAAATTATTTCAATATTTATATTTAATTATTTTTGCTTATTTTTTTTTTTAGTTTTCAACAGTTTTTGCACAACTTATTTACATTTGTCTTAATTTTATTTAATATATTTTTAATATTTTAAATTTACTTTCTTTAATAATCTCCATTTCTTATATGCTACGACTAAAGTTTTTTATTTTTGGTATACATGCATGTAATGAGTGCTGGTGTTCGTCTTCTTCTCCATTTTCTCCATCTTCTTCTTCTCCGCTTTGCCTTTTCTTGTCCTTTAACTTAGTTTTGTGGTTATTTAAATAGATTTTTTTAACGAAGAGGCAAATCCTTTCGCCTGCTTAGCAGAAACGCCTGCAAAATAGTTTTTTTTTTTATATAACAAATTTAATTAATTGCACTTAATTAAAGTTTTCTTTCGCATTTTGCTGCTGTTGACTGCCCATTTGAATTTTGGTCAAAGTGAGTATATTAGTTTTCTTGAAATATATGTCACAAGGGCGTAAATCTAGCTTGCTCTATGACTAGATTAGTGCAATTTTGCTAGCTTCACATTAGCTGCTTCTATACCACTTTATTTATTAATTATTATTTAATTATTATAGACTATGGCAGTTCAACTAGTAGTATCAAGAAAATTTATGCATACATAGATCTAGCTAAAAAGCCAAGTTATCGATACATTTTTAGCCTTTTCTTGAAATATAAAAAAATATCGATAATATTGAACCTTTAAAGCTCTACAGCTAGAAATTTAAGTACATAGCCTCTCATTAGCTTCCATTCTATGCAATACAAATGTATCTAATTTTTGTATACCTAATGTCCATTTAACCGAAAAATCGAACGGAAATTCTAGCTTTTTTCAAGCTAAAAGCTTGTGCTTCAGCATAAATTTGCATATTTATAGTTAATTGCTTTGACTTGTACAAACGCCTAACGCTATTTTTAGCTATTTTTATAGCCGTTTTTATTTTGTTTCGTTGGCTTTTCTTTAGATAATAACGCACGCATTGTATTGCCATAATTCGTATGACCCTTTGGGCGCATTAGACATTATCCTGTCCAGAGCTGTTCGCATGCAGATGACAGCGCTGATAAAGTCGACGGATAAAAGTTTTTCACAGTTTTTTTTTTGGTAAATTTGAGAAATGAGTCGAGAGATGCGAGAAACTTTGCCTTCAAGGCTAACAAATTGTTTCAACTGCCATCGCAAGCGGGCAACAAAACGTGTGAGCAGAAGAGAGAGTGTGGGTGTGGGAGTGGGAGTGTGAGTGTGTGAGAGAGGGTGTGTGTGTGCGTATGTGTGTGTGTGTGTGTCTTGCCCATGGCCAGCGTGTCTCGTATGTGTTTGGTGAAATTGGGCGCCCAAAGCAAAGACACTATACTTTGACAGCCAAATTCAAAACACTTTCTAAAGCAGCAGCAGCAGCAACTGCAGCAGCAGCAGCAGCAGCAGCAACAACAACTGCTTAAGCTATATCAATTGCGGAATATTGCGGCACATTGCAAATTGAAACTTGTGCGAAACGAAATTGAAACAAATATATATTCAAGAAAAATAACTGCAAGAGCATTTGGACAGAATGGCAATCGATTTCAATTTCTTTAGATTTGCTTTTATATTTGTATTAGTTTTGTATTTCGATTATCATATTGAATGTATACATACCTTCGCCTCTTCGCATGCACTATCTAGAGTTTCCCGCTGCGATAATGCACGGGTCGATGACCGCCAAACAAAATGCGCTTGAAGGCTTGTCGAAATTCGGGACTGAATATTGTATAGATGACCTGTAGAGTGAAAGAGAGGGAGAGGAGGGAAAGATGAGAGCGTTTTTTATTTGCCAAATTCAATTTGCATAAAGTTTACTTAAATTAAAGCTAGTTTTGTTATAGAACACAAATTGATAGCTGATATTTCAACAGTTTTCTTTCAATTATAGTTCATTTTCAATATAAATCAAACAATTTGCTTGCCTAAAGACAAGTTATAGACTGAACTAGCTTATAAAAAGCTACATTAATATAAAACAAAAATAGCTAGTTTTGCTTCTTTAAAACCAGTTAAAAAAAGGCTAAATGTTTGGTATATCATAGTTAAAATTTCAGAAGCTTTCTCTTCTGTTGTAGATTAGTTTTAACTCAAATAAAGCCACTTTCAAGCATAAAGGCAAGTTATGGCTTTATTTAGCTTTTAAAAGGCCATATTTTCTATAACAAATAGAAAAGTCTTGCAACATTGTCCAGCGTTGCCTTTTCAAAGTCTGAACAAATGCACAAAGTAAACTAAAAAAACACCTCAAATATCATATGAGGGCATATATCGATAAATAAATATATATCGATATAAAATACAGCTACAAAAATCTAGCTGGCAACGCTGCCAACTTCATAACTTCCCATTCAGATTGTCAAAAGTCTTGCGACAAGACGTGTGTAATTTTGTAGCTTGTGAAAAAAAAAAAAAAACGTGTAAGTAAAATTTAACTTTCAATAAAACTTTACACAATTAACACACAAACATCAATGCATAACTAGAAGAACAAAACGAAAACGAAAAATGAGCAGCGACAAGAACAACAACGACACGGAGACTCCAACAACTAGCGCAGCTGCAGCTGGCGGCAATGGCAATGGCAATGGCAGCGCTAGCTCTTTAGATCGCAAACGTTTCAATGTGAAGAAATGGAATGGCGTTGCACTATGGTCCTGGGATATAGTCGTCGATAATTGTGCCATCTGTCGCAATCATATTATGGATCCGTGCATTCAATGCCAGGCAAATCAATCGACCAACAGCGGCACCGAATGCACCGTCGCCTGGGGCTCGTGCAATCATGCCTTTCACTTTCATTGCATTTCCCATTGGCTGAAGACACGTCCCGTCTGCCCCTTGGACAATCTCGAGTGGAACTTTGAGAAATATGGACGTTAATCCATTTAATGAGATTTCTACATACATATGTTAAAATAAAAAAAAATATGCATATGTAATACATTCTTTGAGAATCGAAAGTAATGGTGTTGTTGTCTAGGGTTTGGGTTAGGCTTGGTGAACTGAAACAGGAAGAATTTTGACACGAAATTTGGCTTAATTTATGCATTCATTTATTGCCTTCCAGTGCTATTGGATGTCTGTCTCAGACACAGCATAAATTGCATCCAAGTTTAACGAGATGCTAGCTACATGCTGTATATCTGGCATATCTTTTGCGCTATTGCTCTACGCAGTCTGTTCTATTCTCATGGATGTCTACTAGAAAGCTCAATGCTCTCTGGCAATCATTTGTCGTTGCAGTTCATCTTTCGCTCTTTACATCTGCATAGAATTTTTCGCTTATTTGGATTATTTATTTCAAAGCTAATCGATAACAAGTAAAAATGTTAATTTTTAATAAGTTATCGATAAATTTCAATTGCATATGGTAGGCAGCATTGTTGGTATTCCTCTTTAAGCATTGCGTGCTCTCATGATTGCTGAGGTGAATGAGGCAAATGTATTTATATAGATGAACAGAGGAATATGACTCTATTGGCTTAGCTCGTACTCTTATTTAAGAATATATATATAGAATATATATAAAGTTTCTTTAAAGTAAAAGTAGATGGGGCTTTATCGGTTGCATACCTTTGCAATGCAAGTTTGCATCATTATTTTTTATGACTGTCTCTCGATAAATGCTTTTATCGATAACTCTGGAAATATGAAAGTGCAATATACGAACCGAACACAAATAAAATGAACTTTCCAGCTCTTATATCTTCGCAAGTCGACGCGTTCAAATATACGGACAGACGGACATGGCTATATCAACTTTTCTCGTCATTCTGATCAAGGATATATATACTTTATGGGGTCTGCCACGCCCCCTTCTGCTCAGGGTATAAAAATAGAATTTAAATTAGTGAAGATATACAAAAACCTGATATAACAAGGCAAACTTATTCCCAGATTCAGCTTAACAGCAAAAAAGTTATCGAAAATTCAACAAAATTTCATAATTACCATGCCAAAATATATATTTACATATATATACCCTTAATATCTTTATATTCTATACATATATATATAACAAATGTTTACCGGATTCAGCGTCGAATTAAAGTAGCCCAGCCAGAGGAATAGTGAGGCAACGCTGTCGCTGATCTGGCAGGCGGCACAGAGCGGCATCGTCAGGGCCATCACAAAGAAGGGCAGCCAGCAGACAACGAAGGCGCCCGTTATAATGGCCAAGGTTTTGGCCGCTTTCCTTTCACGTTTCGCCTCGAGCGTCTCCTTGCGTTTGTTCACCTTTTGCATGGGATTCGCGATGCTGGACAATTGCTGTGCGGGCTGCTGTTGCTGTGCAAGTTGTTGAGCTGAATTTGGATTTGGATTTGGTTGCTGATGCTGATGCTGGTGTTGGTGCTTGGTGCGCGGTTCTGGTGTTACCGCACCGGAGGCATTTGCTGAGCTGCATAACGGATGCGCCTGGTTGCAGCTGGTTAGCGTGCTGGTCTTTGTTGTCATTGGGCCAGCTGCTGGCGTTGTTGGTGTCTGTGGTGATAGCGCTGATATCGATGTAATTGTTGTGGCATTTGATGTGCTGGCACCACCAGCACCGCCGCCGGATTTGCTTGTTTTTTGTAACTGCTGCATTTGTTCAAGCTGCTGTTGCAGCTGCGGATCCTCAAGCACCTCAACGCCGCCATTGCCACTGCCATTGGCCTTGCCAGTTGTTGTTGCTGTTGCTTCGGCTGCTGCCGCCTCTCCAGCTTCAGCTGCTGCTGATGTTGTGGTTGCGGTTGCTTCAACCGCATTTAGCTGATGCTCTTGCTGTTCCTCCAGCTGCACCTCCTCCTGCACACGCTGCTCCACAGTTTCAATGGTTTTCTGTTGCTTGTGCTGCTGATTGGCCAAAGCTACCAAATGTGAGACGGTTGCGATTTGGCTACCTGATGTGCTGGGCACCTGTAAAGCGTAAAAGAATGAGAGAGTGAGTGTGAGTGTGAGAGAGAGAAAGATAAAGCATTTATCAATATTCAATTTCGATTTAGCATTACAAATCGTTGCTACTGCAATTGCATTCATATAAATTTATTTATGAGCAATTCCTCTAAACCAATTCCACTTCCATTTCCGTTTTTTTTTTGTGCGCTCGGCCATTCTGTGGCCATTCATAAAAAAAAAAAAGAAATCGTTGAGCAAATAAATACATGTATTTATTTACGTTAAGCTTCACGTTGCGAATTCATGCACGCACCACTCGACGGTGCGATGGTGTGGTGTGTGCCACGCCCCTGCTATTAAGCCACTCTATGCCGGAAGGAAGCCGCACATTCGCAGGCACTTGGTCAAAAAGGGCTGCAATTTGTCGAGTTGGCTCTGGCCGTTGCCTGCTACTGCCTGCTGCCTGCTGCCTGCTAACGGCATGTCGTAGGCACTAAAATTCATATAATCACCTGTAATTTGAGACAGCAGTGTCCATGTCCATGAGCCACATTATGTGCAGAAGCGTAAAGTGCTAAAATCAACTTTTATGTGTTATAAATTTTGTCTACGGCCACACTTGCTGCTCATCTCACTCACTCGCTTGCTGCCTCTCTATCGCTCTCTCTCTCTCACTCTCCGTCTCTCGCTCTCCTAGTGTAAACAATCTAACGCAGGTGCCGCACATTTTTCGCCTAGAGATGGCTCATAAACAACTCGTGCTGTGATATCGATAAGCGTGCACGTTAGTTATGTGCGAATGGTTGCTGAGATCAGCAAGTGAATGGAGGAGAGAAGCTTTAGTGATGGGTAATTGTGGCAATTGGCATGATTTCGATGCCTTATTGTTCGCTAGTTAGTAGTATCGATACTTGAAGCATAAGCAACAATCGCTGCTGCTCAGTGGTGGCTTTTTAAATTTGCGATAAAATTGACTTTGGTGACTTTTAAATTTGCGATAACTTTGGTTTTTATGGATCAGCTTTGCAGCTCAAGTTGCTAGTTATATATTTTATTTCATAAAATAATCGATGATTGATAAAAACCACATTCTTTCTATTATTTGCTATTCCTAATTGAATGCAATTGTGAAATGAAACAAATTTTAATTTAATTTCCTTCATTCAGTCATATCATATTAATAATAATTATTAAGCAGCTGCTTATTCTAATATTAATTTAATATATGTCTTTGCTTAATTATTGCTAAATTTCTCACGAAATTTCCTAGTATTTCCACTGAATTAGCTCGGCTTTCATGCTGTACGCTCAAAGGCTTAAAATTCATTTAAAATTTCACCTTTGTAAACAGATAGAGCAAATTCGGCTGGCCAAGTCTCGTCTCTAATTTCGGAGCCTTTTTTTTTTTTGGTTCCTCTGAAGAGGGGCATTGCTCACAATTAATGGGCCGCACGGACACGGCGCCAAAGTCGTTGCCAAATGAATTTTATGACTTTGATTCCATAATATATTGCTTGGTTGTTATAAGCGTGTAATTGATGCGCTGCCACAGCCTAGCAGAGAGCACAGTAACGAGAACAGCTAAAAATGTTGCAGTCCAATGTAGCTGACTGACTGAACGATGCTTATTCGTGAATGAAAGCAACATTTATGAATCTATCGATATTTATCGGTTTTGCAAGCCAAAGGGTATAGAGGATAGAATTTATAGGGTTTTTTGTCAATTATTTTAAATGGATTCAGCTTATAAAGTAGTTTATGTAGTTAAATTTCTAGTTTCTATGGAAATTTTTTGAAAAGTATTGAAGAGAGATGTCGCTTTTAAGAGTATGGAGAGTAAAGAATAGAGTATGGAGCATAGAGCAGAATATATCGAAAATTTCATTATGTGAGGAACTTTGCTTGCTGGTTCACCACCAACAATTTTTCTAAAAAAACTATTATCAGAATCGATATAAATTTGATGTTTGTTCTGTGACTCTGGTCTCTAAGATAAATATATATTAAATTCCAAGTCTCTGCACTAAACAGTTCCATAAATCAAAGAGTTTCTTTTGATATAGATATAATAGTCTTTGAATTATCATAACCCAAGACAAGCTTATCCAAAATACTTGATAAGACATATGTTTCCCTTTAGTAATATGTAAAATTTCAAATCTCTAGATGTACCTCTCACAAAGCTCATATACACTATTTCATGCTACGAGCGTGCAAAATTCAAATTTTTCTTGTGGACCAGACCACAAAAATAAAAAATGCATTTTCAATTTGCCAAACAATGAAGCAAGAGGGCAAACCAAGAAGATGAAGCAGAAGCAGCAGAAAGATATAGGGTAGAGTCCTTGCGTCCTGTCGCCAGGGACAGGTCAAAGTCAGGAGAAGGCGGCGTATAAAACTCAATGGCCATTGGGCACAAAAATTTGTACAAAGGGAAAGTGAATAGCATATGTGTGTGTGTGTGTGTGTGTGTGTGTATGTGTGTGTGTGTGTACCTAAGCTATGACCATTGTCAATGCCACTGTGTGTCATTCAGGCAGAAGAAGATAGAGAGTGTGAGAGAGAGAGAGAGAGGAAGAGCAAGAGCGAGACCAAGAGCGAAGAGCGAGAGCGAATACAAACAAATGTTGCAATTTCATTTGGTTTCGGACTGAGGTTCGACTTGATACTTGCTGCGATTTGGTTTCATTTCGTATTCTTTGCGATTTCGACCGCACGTAAAGCGAATCAATGCCAAACTGCAATTGAGAACGTACACAACAATGCGGTCTAATGATTGCGCGTTCCATTGGCTTCTCTAATGGCCAATACACGAGACGGTAATAACTTTTCAATAGTCAGGCCAGGCCAGAAGGACATTGTGGAGTGGCACAGTTGCACAACTGTTGAACAGCAGTTGAACAACTTGGGCTTTGGCTATGGCTTTGGCTTTGGCGTTGGCTTATTTTCGTGCTGAAACTTGAAGATTACGCATACGCCGCATGGGCCAGCTGCAAGTTCTTTTTTTTATATTTGTTGTTGTTGCTTTTGTTGTTTAGCAACTTTTAATTTGAAATGTTTCGCTTTTATTTTGATTTTTTTTTTGGTTTTTTGTTTTTTGTTCATGAAGAGTTGCAAACCAGAAAACCAAAAACCCTAAACCAAAAAGCAAACACAGCAACAAGCTTAGAAGTGAGCGTTAACAAAGTGTAGCACAGACACTCTCTCTGTCTCTCTCTCTCTCTCTCTAACTCACTCTCTCTTTCACTCTCCCTTTCTCTCTCTCCCACACAGCTAATATTTTATTTATGTGACCATTGACCACCCTGAACTTCTCTTTTCCACTAACTTATTCGCTTCTCTCGCTCTCCCTCTCCCTCTCTCACTCCCTACTTCTCTCTTTCTCTCTATCGCCTTCTCCTCCACTTTAGCCGGCCTGCATTTAAGTGAAATGTATATTTGTTTCAATTTATTTGCAGGCGCCACTTGCGCTTTGCATTGACTTATTGTTTTTGTTTCCAATTTGCTTTTGGCTTGTGCTTGTTCGGTGAGCGTATTTTTAATGGCAAGAGTTCGAGCTGATTAGCTAGAATGAACGCTATGTAAGGGCGGCAATGTAGAACAAACTTGCTGCATTAAATGAAAGGCAGTGAAAGAATGTAGAACTAAAGTGTTTTGAGAGCATATAATGCTGAATGCTGGTGAAGAATTAGAAACAAAGTATAAAAGTGGAAATAGAAATCATATATTCTAATATAAATACACGAAATTTGCAACTTTTCAAAGAAAATCCCGCAAATATTTGCATAAAAAGTATTAAAAAATTAAAAATTTTTTTTGTCAAGATTTAACAATATTTTGAAGCCTGCAAAAACTTTCAAAAATTTGCTGTGTTTGTTTAAAAAAAAGAGAATTTATAGAAGTATTATTTTTTATTTTTATTTATTTATTTATTTTATTTTTTTATTTATTTTATTTATTTTATTTTATTTTATTTTATTTACTTAAATTATTTTATTTATTTATTTATTTTATTTATTTTTATTTTATTTATTTATTTTATTTATTTAATGTATTTTATTAATTTTATATATTTATTTATTTTAAATATATTAAATGTTAAATATTTTTTAAATATTACTTTTCAACAGCATTTCTAAAGGGCTTTGTTTTATGAAAGCTTCAACAAATATTTTTAGAAGTTAAAGGATTTTTTACAAATTAAAAAACCAAAAAAAAAAAAAAACCTTAAAAAGTGCATAAAGAATTTTATTAAAAATTAATATTTAGCATGCACATTTAAAAAGCTCTTCAAAGTAAATGAAATGTATTTATTTGTCAAATATCTTTTGAATTATTTGATAGAAAATCTAATTAATATCAATAGTCCAACAAGATTTACACACTTGCTACCCCTTCTGCTAAATGCTAAAGTTAAAGTTTCATTTTTATTTACAGTCAATTGAAAAGTTTGTTTTTTTTTTGTTTACATTTTACCGATTGCAATGCTTTCACTTGGGGTAAAGTTTATTCAAATTGCATTTCAATTGCAACAGTTTGTCAAGAAATTCTTCAACTTTATGATTTATGCATAATTAAATTGTATTCCCACGTGGATCTGAGCGCTATTTTGCTTTTGTGCAAATTGGTAATGCGGGATTTGAAACTGTAGTATATGGAAGGCTTCGGTGCAGCGCTGGTTTGTTCTATAATAAACTCTGGCTAGCCTTTTTTTTCCCCCACTGATTTTTGGCTTGTTGTATTTTTCTATCCTTTATTTTCTATATTTTCTTTTGCTGCTATTTTTGTTTGCTTTTGCCTCTTGGCTCATATAATAAACGAAACTACTATGATAAATGTGTATATATATATATATATTTGCTTGCGGCTAAGCGTGGAGTGTGCGTGAGTGTCGTGTGTGTGTGTGTTTATTTATTTGGCTGTCCACTTATTTGGCGCACACACACACACAGAGAAACCTGGCCAAAGTAAATATTTAATCTGAATGCTCCATGTGTGTGTGTGTGTGTGTGTGTGTGTGTGCGTGTGTCCTGTTTGCTGTTTGCTGTCCAAGCAAAGGCAAATAGCCATGCGAGCCATGTTGCTGATACGCTTAGTTATTATGGCCAAACGAAAGCTGTTAGCCATAAGCCATCAACATATTTTCTTCAATTACTTCAAGCGTATTGAGTGCCCACGTTTTCAGTTTCCTGTTGCTGCTTTGTTTTCATTTGACTGAAACTGAAACTGAAACTGAAATGGAGCCGAGATCTGGTTTTGCATGGCAATGACACCCATTTGCTATACTTGTCACAGGCTTTCTCTTCCACACACACACTCTCTCTCTCTCTCTCTCTCTCTCTCTCTCTCTCTCCATGTGTATGACTTGGCTATTACTTAACCTGCGACCCTTTGGCCACTCGCAACCAATTTATTTTGACTCGAACTCGACTCGAAGTCCGACTCTTGCTTTCTTTTTTTTTATGTTTCGATTTGCGTTGCTTTTGCTTTAATGCCTTATTATTGAATGTGGGCGAGTGTGTATATGTGTGCGTGTGTGCGTGTGTGTTTGGCCATAAAAAGGCTAGCTGAAATTGAAGTACATAAAATGCCTGCTAAATACAAATTTTCGTTTTGTCAATAAACAAAAAAAAAAAAAAAAAAAAAAAAAAGAGAAAAAAGAATGAAAGAAGCTTTGCCTGCATTTTATCGCTCACATTTTGTATAATTTGCGGGCTTAAACCTCTTTCATATAAATATTTATATATATGTCCATATAGGCTGCAGCTGCAGCCGCATATAAAAAAGAACGTATTCCAAAATATAAGAAGAGTTCATCTTTTTTAATTTTTGTTTTCTTTTTTGTTTGCTTCGAACACGTGTCGTATACGTAATCCGCATATATATAAAAAGTAAATCGATTTATGCGTGCATAAATCAAATGTCAGCCGAACTTGATGTTTAGCTAACGACATGTGCAAGTTTCTATTTGGATTTAACAGGGATTACGCGTACAGGACACGCAGCGACAGACTGGACAAGGATTTGATGCCAGCTTTTATCAGAGTGCCTAAATGGGGTAGATTAGTTGTGTATCTGTGCGTGTGTGTGTGTGAGGCAGGGTTAAGTCAGGGTCCATATGTTGAACTAGACTAGAGTTTAGTTCAACTGTTTTACATGAAAAAAAATCAAAGACTTACTTTAATATTATATTTTCATTAAACTTGTTATTAACAAATTATTATTATAATTTTTTTTTTAACATATATTTCTGTCTAATTCGGCATTTTTTTAGACTGCTCTCTCTCCACACTATATATTTTATATAATTCTATAAATCCATTTAGCTCTTTCTATATGGTCTGAATGCTCTTTTATCTCTTCTTACGCTTCAATCTCGAGTAGTGCAAAAGCAAGAGACCTAACATTTTGTATACATATTCTGGTGTTATATAGAATTTTAAAATTGAAAAGTTTTCTAAGATATCTTAATTCATTGTCCAAATATTGCTAAATATCTATAATTACACCTCATTTTTGGAGCATAACTCAAAGACTATAAGAGCTAGCGACTCTAAATTAATTATATAAACTCTCAAAAGAGCTATAAGAATAAGAAATATTGAATTTTGTAGATACCTCAAACTATTTACACATAATATACAAAATATTTTAAATGTCAATAGAAAATCTGAATATAAAACTCTGCTATAGGTCATCTAACTGTCATGCACACCCCACTAAATCACTTTCACGTGTTTGGGTTTTTTTTTTTTGGGCACTCAGGAAGCAAACTCAGATCGTTGGGCACATGTCAGGCGTTATGAAATTTGCTTTGAGCACAGCTATATATATATATACGTACTCTACCCAAATACAAAAAAATAAAATAAAGTAAGTTGGGAGCACAAAAACCAATTCGAAAATCTAAATCCCCTGCTGTGTGCTGGGCTGGGCATAACACACTTACCTCAATGCCGGCGCGACTTTTGCTATCCACATTCGAGCTACTGAACTCTGTATCCTCCACTGTGTTAACCGTATTCGTTGAGTTACCCTCGACCAGGCCCAATGCTGTGCTGCCAGCAGCAGCAGCTCCAGCGCCGCCAGCGGCTCCAGCTGCTGTGCCGCTCTTATTCTTAGCCGTTGAAAATTTGCCAAGACGTAAGCGCAGACGATTTAATTTTGTATCTGAAGAAGCGCCAGCAGCGGGCTAGAAAGAGAGCGAAAGCGAGAGAGAGAGAGAGAGCGAAAGGGTTAATATGAGCAAATGTTGCATAGGCTTTTAAAGTGTTGTAAAAATTAAATTTGTTAGGCTGCCTCTTTTTTCATTAAAAAAAAAAAAAAAAAAAAATGTTGCTTGGCATTAAGAATAGCTGCAAATTTGCATTTACTTCTGGCAGCTTCACCTTTTGTTGCTGCTGTTGTTGCTGTTGCGCCTTACGCTTCAATAAACCGCAATTTGTACGCATTGCCATGTTGGGGCGGCTGGGCTGGACGAGGCTGGCTTTTACCATATGCATATGTAAGTGGATACGTTCGTAAATAAATTGTGTATATTTGTTACAGTCACGCCACAGTGCCAATACATACATATCTATATGTATATATGTATGTATGTGTATAGAGTGCCTGCTCAAAATAAATTTCACGCTTGACTGCTTCGAGCGCTTGACCTCTTTGATTTTCTCTCCTTCATTTTTTTCACTCCTTTTCTTTTTTTTTTTTTTTTTGTTGTTGTTGCTTTCTTATAGCTGCATCCCTTTTTGCTTTCGTTGCCTTCAATCCCCACCAAATTAAAGTAATTGAGTAGTCAAAACCTTTTGCCTCATCGTCAGCAAGCTGACCCTTTGGCCAAGACTCGATATTGCTTTAAATAAATAAAATTATGCTGATTTTGCGTTCGTGTGCGGAAATTTGACAAAAAATAAGAAACGCAAAGTGAAGAAGAGAGATGGATAACAAAAAAAAAAAGTAGTCATTGGGCCTGCCAAAGTGTTTTGTGAGTGTGCGTGTGAGTGTGAGTGTGCGTGTGAGTGTGCCTGGTCATGCCCTCAGCGTTCAGTCGCATTTCCCCAAATGGCGTGAATATTTGCGCAAATAGTATTAAATGGATTTGCAGCATTGGCAACGCATGTGACCTTCATTTTGTGGCCAGCACAAGAAGTGTAATTGCTCTGTCGCATGCCAACACCTAAAGTGGTCCTTAAAGAGTCACAGAAAGTGCGAGAGCGAGAGAGAGAAAGAGAGACAGAGAGAGTGTGTGTGTGTGCTTTCTGGGCCTGGGCAAAGGGTCAGCTTATTAAATATTTAAAGCCAGTTGCTTAATTAGAATAGCGCTTTCAGGTGCAACTTAATCCAACTGGGTGCTGACAGCCTATTAAATTGAAGAAGGTAAACTTTCAGTTTCGTGCATCCACTTGTCTATAGCACGAACTAGAGCTGAGCGCGTGTGCGTGCCTTGTGAGCGTAACACGAGAGCGCACGTGTTTCGCATTGAGTTTGAAGTGCTTGAGTCAAGTAAAAATTTTTGGAAGATTCTAACTTAATTTTGATGTGAGTTGAGAGAAAATTTGTAGTAAAACTTGAGGCGAACTGGACAGAATAGAGTTCTAGCTAACACGAGCTGATATAGCTACGATAGGGACTAGACATTCTTTGATATGATGGATGAAACAAGATGACACTAGTCATATCATCAAATAATCAACGTCAAATAACTATAATATCTACTACAATCTATATAACTATAAAAACTGACAGTATTCAAAACTGAAAATCAATTTGCAATTTCTTATAGTTTCAATAAATTTCATAAGCCTTAAATCTCTAGCCGCGCACAGCAGCCATAAACTGCGAGTAAGCTTATGCAGCAAACTTTAGCGCATCAATCCACGTAAACTTTTCACATACTAACCCAAGCGATATTTTACATATACATATACATATATGTATCTATATGTATATTTCACGCATGTCTGTAATAATCGCATTTTGTAGGCAAGACGCTAATTGAATTTGCTTAGCGTTTCGCATGCTTGGGATTGCGTATACGCAGCATTGGCTGCGTTTGTGGATTTGATGCCATGCGGGTAATCAATGCGTAATTGAATCGCTGATAACTTCAAAGACACCCTCACATGCACACACACACATGAGCATACCATAAAATTGGCGTGCCAAACAATTGGCAAAATGAAAAAAAAAGAAGAGGGAGAGGGAGAGCGAGGGCAAATTTTGCGCGTGTTGCTCGCACGCTTAGTCATAAAATACCATGGATTCCCCTTTGGCGTTTGCTTCGATCGAAAACTAAACAACATGGCACATTAACGTTATTTAAATACTAAAGTAAACGCACACACACACACACACATACACAAATACTCACATCCATCCACTCATAGATAAGACAAACTGTAGCTGCTATTCCCAGTGTAGCAAAGTGTAGCATACTTTTCAGCAGCAGCAGCAGCAGCAACGACGATAAGTAAAACCCAGCTCAATGTGTATTTTATGTAGATGTGCCTGTCAGCTGTCGCTATCTATAGACACTCATATATATACATATGTATATACACACGCTTGTATGTGTGTGTGTGTGTGTGTTTGCACATTTATTTAAGCGTTTGCATAAACGATACTTGGCCGAAGCCATTTTGCCACTTTGGCTAATTTATGTAAATTGTTTTCTTATTTAATTGTTTTTCTTGCGAGACATGTGTTGAGCTTTCACATCTCATTGTGTTGGTGTGTTGGTATGCTCGTGCATATGTGTGTGTGTGTGTCTCATTGTCTCTGCTGTGTGTGCGTGCGTGCGTGCGTGCGTGTGTGTGTATCCAAAAATTTCTTTACATGCTGCCTTCGACTGTGGCCAAGAAAAAAAAGCAAAAAAAAGGAGAAATGTCGCTCAAGTGCCAAGATACAAAGTTGCTGTCAAACAACACTGTGCTACAAACAATCAGGTTTCTTTTATTTTGAAAATTAAATTATTAAAAAAAATTTGTTTGTCATTTGAATTTGGTTTCAATTTTAAATACATTATTAATTTTAATATACATTATTAATTTTAATAACATTATTAAGGCTTTTTAGCTAATTTCATTTTTAATTTTTAATTATTTAGTAATTAAAAGCGCATTCTGTATTTTTGCATGTGCCATGTAGCATAGTGTTAATTTGGCATTTTTTTTTTTGTATTATATAGAAAAACAAATTATATTGAATATTGAAATTAATTTTGCCTTGCATTTCGTTGTGTTATGCATGAAAATTTAATTATTATTATTATTATTATTTTTTTTTTTAAATGAGAAGTTTACTTTTCTTTGCATTTCATTAGATTTTAAATTTTTAAATTGAAATATAACATAATTTATATAAATATACTAACTAAAATATTTGTATGCCATGTAGCACAGTGTTTAGGTGAATAATATGAAGTAGTATGAATTTAAATTACTTTGCGTATCTTTTTTTTTTCTTTCTTTGTTTCCCAAGTTTTTCATCAATTTGGAGTTGAACAATTTGAATACGAAATTCAATTTGAAACGCATGTCATGCAGCATAGTGTTAATGCGACTGCTTTTGTTGCAAAAGTCAACATAAACTTAATTTCCTTTCAATTTGAAGTTACTGAACTTGAATATGCAATTTAATTTCATGCCATGTAGCGCAGTGTTAATGTGCTTGCTTTTTTTTTTGTTTGTATTCAAAATGCATTAAAATTATTTTGTAACTTTTGATTTGAATACGATGCCACGTAGCGCAGTGTTAATGTGCCAGCTTCTATATTTATATATAATATGAAAAAAAAGAACAAGAAATAGAAACGAACAACTTGCAAACGTGTGTGGCATATGGACAATTTTGGCTAAAATCTGTTTGGGTTCTTGTCGTTGCTTGCTGGGCTGTTTGTCATATGGTTCTGGTCATAATGTCAATATCTCGAGCAATCAATTTGAGCTGCTGTCACTGGCCGTTGTTGTTGCTTTTGTTTGCAAATGTAATTGTGATTATGTTCGAGTGGTCAAGGCGAACACAGACGTTGTGTATGTGTGTGTGTGTGTGTGAGATAGAGGCAGGCAGAGTGAGTGAGAGAGAGAGAGAGTCACTTTATCAGTGTTGTTGAGTGCAAAACATCTGGGCGTTCTTGTCAGCATCACTTGGCCGTGAAGAAGGACACTCCAAAGACCGATTGCTTTTTGTGTTTAATGTTACATTATTATTAATGCTTGTCCTTATTGCTGTTGTTATTATTGATGTTGTTGTTGTTGCTGTTGCTGCTGTTGCTACTATTGCTGTTGCTGTGTTGAGTCGTGTGTGGCATTAGTCGCATAGCCAAATTACACATAATACCTGTTCGCTCAATTTGCCTAATTGCCTTTCACTATCGTATATTATGTTAATTACAAAATCAATGCGCATGCATATACATACATATATACTGTGGCATAAATCACATCAATTTGCTGTTGGAAATTTTATATTTGTTTAACATGTTGAGCTATTTTTCTGCTTTTAATGTGATATTTCAAATGAGAGCTCTTCAATTCGTGTGCATTTAACAGGCTTTTGATGCTGTCTGTTTCTTTCTCTCTCTCTCTCGTTCTTCACGATCTGTTCGCAACATCAACCGAAGGTAATCATACGAACTCGCTTTTGCTCTCGCTCTCAGCTATGGACTTCGGTTCATTTCGTTTTCGTTTTCGGTTGAGCGCTTTAAACTGTTCGTATGACGCTCTTTTGCCGAACATTCTTTTCGGGTGCGATACGATTGATGCTTGCAGAATGTGTATAGAAGTGTGCAGGTGGCGAAAGGCACCCACACATTCACAACGTTCACTCTCTGATCGCGTACGAGCTCGTTGAAGAACCGACGCAATCGTTTGCTCTCTGAGTTTAATTTTCTCTCAGAGTTTATTTGCAGACATTGAGAAACAGTCAACCGAAGTTCTTAGCATTTATAGTCAAGCAATAACATATGTTAGCTTAACAGCATATGTTGTGCTTAGATATTTCTGTTAGGCAACTGGAACTAAGAAAACGCTAAATACAGAAATCAGCTCGAGCTGAGTATGATAGAATATATTGAATAAAGTTTACGTGAATGTTTTGGGAGTTGAAGCAAAGCAAAGTAGAATATTATTGTACTTTAGATATGTAATATATGTACAATTGCCCATAACATTTAAATGAACATTTTATGCCAGAAACTTTGGTAATTCACTCCATGGTAACACAAAGCGCACTTATTAAGCTCACATACATATAGATAATTCTCTATCTGCTGCTCTGATCTATGTACAACTGAATTTCAATTAAAATAACACACATTAAAAATTAAATATTATGTGCTAAGCCCTGTGACGATTTTCAACATTAGTTAAATTTTATTAGTTTCTGATGCAATTTAAATCATTTACAGAACCAATTTCTGTTAGCCAGTTAGCCAAATGCCACTTGGCGCTACGAATTGGCCATAAATATGCTAAATGCAAATGCAATTAACTCAAATTTATGTGCTGCCAGCGGAGCAAAAATAACAACATTTTTTATACGCGCTCAAGAATGGCAAAGAATAGGGAGTATATTAGCTTGCTAGGATTATAGAGAAATTATCTAGCTGCGAATAATATATAAAATTAGCAACACGTTCATTCTGGCAAATTGTGTAAAGTTTTCACTTCTTCAGGGCTTTGCTTTTTATATAAATTTTAGCAGCGAGTATTATGCAGTCGTTGATGCTCGATTGCAAAGTTCTTATTCATTTTTTGTTTTCAGCGAAATATCCAAAAAACTTTGCTACAACAAATCTTTATTAAATACAAAAAAAAAAAAAAAAGAAGAGCTCAAGGAGATGAAAAAAAATTGTAACAAAGCGCGCAGCGGGCGAGCTGCGAAATTTGTTGTTGCTGTTGTTGTAGCCAATGTTGTAGTTGCTGTTGTTGTTGTGTGTTAGTATAAACCCTCGTCAAGTTGCAGGAAAGCAATTTTCAATTTGAAAGCATTTAGTTGAATAAAAAAAAAAAAGGAATAACAAGAGAATAATTCAAATGCCAATGGCTAGGCGTTAGCTAAATGCTCTGCTAAGCTGAAGTGGAAACGGCAAACGGAAGTATTGAAGATTAAAAACAAAATATGGTGAAGAGTTTTAGCTTACATAACAATTGCATAGATTTATTGATGCACCATTGGCTGCAATCGGGATTCATAGTCAGTTTATAAGTTAAAATTTACATAAATTTTAGAATATGAAAACTCTATAATAAGTTTTAACTTATGTAAGCTTTAAAGATATATTCATTACTTATTTAAATAGAATTTTCAATAACTTTACCAGCAAGATGTACTTCATATGCAAGCACATTATGCGCTATTCTCTCTCTCTCTTTCTCACACTGAACGCTTTGTAGCTGTGACGTTTGCGTTTATTCTTTTGAAAGTCTTTTCTACCAAATGCATACAAATTGCTTTACTTAGCCCATAAGCCTCAAGGTAAGGGCATCAAAATGCCTGCGCTGAGTGGGGTAAATATATTTTAAAATCAACAAGCCTGGCCAGGCCGGGCCAGTGAGTAGCACTAAATGGATGCGTGTAGCTGACTGTATATATGGTACATGTGTGTGTATTTGTTAGTATGATGGTATTGGTATTGGCATGCGCCTGCTGACATGTAACTAAAACATTCATACACACACACACACACACACACAGGCGCGCGCCGGACATGGCTGGGACATGTGTACGTTGGCAAATAGTGGACAACTTGTCTTGTTTGCGCATTGAATTTGTGATTCCAATGACTTTTTGTCAGCTTCGCACTGCCCCATGCGTTTCGCTTAGGTGCCTGAGTGGCGATGTATGTGAGTGTGTATATATATATAAATGTGTGTGTGTGTGTGTGTGTGTGTGTGTGTAGGTTGGTAAGTGGTTGCAAACATTTCCACGTCAAATGGTCATTTTCAATTTAGTCAAAGCATTAAGCTTAAGCTAAGTAGCTGCGGTCCAGCATCTCTTCTTGTTATAGACAAAATAAAACAACAACAAAATAACAAGAAATAGCAGAAGACATAGAATTTCTTATTGAGAAACGTTGCAAACTTGTTGGCTATACGAAGTGCAGATGCTCTAGTTGTAGACTGAGCTGTATTAAGAGAATGCATTAGAGACAAGGTAGAACCAGAGCTCATAGAGAAAGCTTAACAGAGCTCAGTTGAAAATGAATGCAGAGCAAAAGAATGTAACATATTAACAGCTAACAGCTTAACAGCAATGAGGTTGCACAGCGTGTCTATTATAGGTTAACATAGCATCAAGAGCAGATTAACAGTGTAGGAGGCTCTCTAGAAATGAGCTTCAAATTGAAGAGCGAGAAGTTGTACATATACTTATGTATAGCAGCTAACAGCTTAACAGCAGCAAACACAAAGACTTAAAACATATATAAAAGAGATAACAGCTTAACAGCAGCGAAGCTGCAGAGCTATGCTATGCATATGTAAAGCTAATTTACGGAATTCAGCTGAGTATGGCTCTTAATGTAGAGCTTAAAGAGCATATTAAGAGCTTCTAAACACTGAATTGTAAATTGAAGACTTTGCATCTGTATAGTTTATATATGTGTACTGAGTTCTATGAACAGAGGCAAGCAGCCAATAACGAGCTGCTTAGCTAACAGAGCAGGAGAGTGTGCTGCACGGCATCAATTACGATTTAATGAGTGAGCTGAAGACTGCAGCTGTTACGCTTTACATAAAAAAAAATGTAAGAGCTAGTTCTAAAGCTTGCACTGTCTGTTAACTTAACATGTGTTGTCTACTGTTATGTTAAAGTATTTTAACTTAACAGTAACATGAATATGTATGCCCAGCGTGTTAGGATGCCTAACATAATTCTGTTACTTAAATGTTAAGCTCTTAGTTATACCCCTAGAAAGATCTCTGATTGCTAGGTTACAGAAAAAAACTGTATTTCAATTTGCCATGAGCACAGATATAGATGATATACATACATGAATACATACATACACATACACTCTCACACCTACTTATCCACACTCAGCAGCAGTCGCAGCCATTGCCTCAGGTTTATTTTTATTTATTTTTTTTTCACGTTTCACAACTTTCTACCGGACCTCGGGCTCTAAGTGAGTTTGCCTTTTAGCAGCTGTCTGTGCATTTGCTTCAGCAAATTTCTAAAATGCATTTTTAAACACTTGAATGAAGTTCAAGTTGGCTAATTACATTTGGCCGCCTGAGGGCAGCGGCCAAATCGTGAGCATCTTGCATATATGTTCGGGGCATATTTCGCATCAGTTTTAGCTCAAGTCTTTGTGTATATGTACGTGTGTGTGTGTGTGTGTGTGTGTGTGGTGGGGCGTGGTCTAATAGCTTT
Organism: Drosophila koepferae; assembly: GCA_030914345.1. Taxonomy (NCBI): domain Eukaryota; kingdom Metazoa; phylum Arthropoda; class Insecta; order Diptera; family Drosophilidae; genus Drosophila; species Drosophila koepferae. Next base: position 14,908,057 of record JAUESR010000211.1, on the reverse strand, counting down.
TCCACGTCTTCTCTTTAGTATCTCCTTCGTTCTGCCTTTACCCAGCATCTAATCAACTAAACATCTAACCAGCCGCTCACTACGCTGACCTTTGACTTGGGCTCTTGTCTCGAGACGATTTTGTGGCTGCCTTCGCGGTTAACTTCATTAGAGTGCATAATTGCAGGGCTTTGGTTGCATGGCAAATTGTGCTGCGGCTTTAGGTTTAACATGCCCACACACACACACACACACACACACCACAGGGTGTTTCACTTGACTGAGGGCGTGGCCATTCTCGACTAAACTGAGCTATGCAACGCTCTTTATTAAAGTGATTGATGTTTAGTTTTAGGTTATTCAAGAAATTAACAGTTTCTAAATTTGAAAAAGTATTTTCTCATTTGAAATTCAAGTTTAAAGGTTGTTTAAAATTTAAAGGTCACAAATGGAAAGCTTTTCAATTTTTCATAAACTAATGGTCATCAGAGCTTAAGTGAGGCAAAACTTTAGAAGTTAGCTAGAATTTAATATTTGTACTCTTAAGGTAATTTGTGGAGAAATGAAATTTTTGGAAAAATAATTTTTCAACTTGTTTTGCTTGTTGAACTGGGATACTTTACATTTTGCATTTATTGCAAAGCTTAAGCTTTAGGGCTTCATGTTTATTATAAAAAGTATGTAATTGTAACTAAAGTGAGATAGCATAGATAATTTTCAGTATTATTAAGAGTCGAGAGGATTGATAGTAATGATAAAAAACATGTAGAACATTTTAAGATAGAATAGAATAAATATAAAAAAAAATCATATTGAATTTGTCTATGCAAAAATAGAAATTGAATAGAATAGAATATAAAAAACAATAATTTTTATTTTTATATTTAAATTGTCTATGCAAAAATAGAATAGAATAGAAAAAATATTTTAAAAAATATCATATTGAATTTGCCTATGCAAAAATAGAAATTGAATAGAATAAATTATTTTTTTTTTATATAATTTTTATATATAAATGTTAACTATATTTACTATTTATTATTTATTGACTAACTTATATATTGACTTATATATTGACTAAACCTACTTTTTGACTTCCTTTATTTCCATTTATCTATATATTTGATTTGTATTTAAAAAAAAAATCAGCCTAGCTGGTCTCCTAGTCCTATGGCCCTATGAGAGCATTTTTACGTGTGCGAAGCTGAAGCTGCTTAGGGAATACAAGTTTCATATAATTTGTCCTAAAAGTTTCTTTTAAAAAGTAGAAAATGTAATCAAAATTTAAGCCAAAAGTCAAACCAAGAACAAATAAGTATAACATGAGCTGCAGCTCTTAAGCAAAGTTGATAAAGGCTCAGCTCAAGCTTATGCTTTAGTACAATCAACAGACAATTCATGTAATCAGTGCATTTGGCTGTATTTGAATCACACTTATGTTAAGTATAGCAATTGTATTCACCTGATTATTGTTGCCTTGCATATCAACAGGACGCGGTCGTCGACGATGAATGCGTTTTCTAGCCGTCTGATAGATTTTCCAGTACAGAGCCAAAATAACCAGCAATGGCACATAGAAAGTGCAACAGGTGGCAAATACCTGAATGAGAGCAACAACTTGTTAATATTGGCATAAACAAAATAAAATATATATAGCTGTATATATTTACCTGATAGGCCACATCCTGTGAGACCATGCACTTTTGCTGTTCGATGCGTTGCAAATAATCTGGATCCTTCCAGCCAAATTGTGGCGCCAGCGATACAATCACAGATGCTGTCCAAACGCAAAAGATCATCATGAAGACGCGATTGCTGGTGCGTGAATGGATGTAATCAATGTTGGTCACAGCCCAATAACTGCAAGCAGAACAGGCAAACAAATGAAAAATAGAAAAAATGAAAGAACACGAAAATAGAGCAACAACAATAATACAAAACTTTTCATTTTTATTTTTTATTAACAATTGTGCAACACTTGAGACGCGACCGTGTTTTTTGTTATTTACTTTCTCTGAAACGCGCACAAAATGCAAATGAAATGCTGCATAAATCTAGGCAGAGGCACAAACACACACACACACACACTCACACACATATGGCACAGCGTCAAAGTAAAGAAACGTGTTCGATATTCGAATTCCGTTCAACAGTTTTTTTTTCTACTTTTTTTTTTTTCATTTATAACATTTTGTTGCTTTACTGTTTGTATTTGTTTTGCCTCTCTCACGTTTTTTTTTTCATGGGTTTTGTGTGCCAAAAACATGTTTTATGTATGTATGCAAACCGGTGAGTGTGCGTGTGTGCGTGTGTGTGTGTGTGTGTGGCAGCCAAGCGAGGCATTTTTGAAATTTCCATTTCTAAAGCCTGAGCCGACCAAGTCAGTCCACATAACTTTGTAATGTTGTTTGGCAGTCCACAAAAATGTTTCATTCGCTCTTAAGTTCGTTTCGTTTCGTTTGAGTGTTTCCAAAAAAGAATTAACTTAATTATAATTGGATTGAAGTGAATGAATGAATTTCCATACTAGACATTTGCAATTGAATGTTTTGAATGAAGCATAGAAATTTATCCTAATTGGATTCAAACTAAATATTACTTCCATTGAACTTTTCACAAATGCTTTTTCGATTTGAGCTCTCAATCTAAATTGTAAATAAGAAACGAATTGTTTTTCATTTATTTATTATTTTTATTTTTTTTTAGATTGATAAAATAAAATTCAATTGCTTGGAATAGTGAGAAATTGGAAAGAAAATTGTGAGCGGTAGAAAAGCTATTAAAAAAGAAATATTGTGAGATATAATAAAATTTAGCTACTCACAAGTGTGAAATAATTAATTATAAAAAATATATTTATAAATAAAAATATAATAATAATAACAAAATATATAAAAATCAATAAAGAAATAAAAAATAAAAAAGTAAAAAAATATATAAATATAATATATATAAAAATATCAAACATATGCAAAACTATAAAATATTTATAGTTTTTGAAATGAAAATTGTAAAATAAAAAAGTTTTCTAAAGAAAGTTTTCTAAAATAATGGAAAATGCTGAAATTTGTTTCATTGAAATAATGGAAATTTGAGTTGTTACTGAAACACTTATTACAGTTATATATAGTGAAAGGCAAATTTGTGCAAATTTAAATCGTAATTTAATATTACAAACTAATTCAATTCACTTTTAATTTCTTTTTGCTGTTGACTACAACTAGAAGTACAACCTAGAGTATTAGCAAAGTTTTCTATACCCAAAGCCAAACTATCTTTTTTTTTTTTAGTTTCTAGTTACCCACTTGTTCAGTCTGTGTGTAGAGCAACATGCCTAAACGAGTTTTTAAATGCTACGTGTATGGTAACTGGCACATGCACATACATATACACACTCACTCACACACACACACACACATACATGCATATAGTGAGTGTTATGAAGCTGGCTTTAAACGTATTGGTACTTCAACGTTTGCTTGTTGCTTGGAGCCAAAGGCTTTAAGAATGCCAACTATTCAACTGTGTGGCATAGATAATCACGTCCTAAGGCAGGCGAAGAAGGCGAAGCAGGAGGCAGCAAGCAGCAGGCAGCAGGAGTAGGATGTGTAGGAGTAGCAGCAGCAGGCAGGAGGCAGCATCAGCAGCAGCTAGAACATCAAGCAGCAACTGTTTGCTGTTGTTGTCGAGGTGGCTGCCATTAAGCGGCTTTTTCAGTTTTGAAGTTTTGTCAGTGTTCAAAAGGTTGTTAACCACAGCAAACCAGCGGCTAGGCGTGTGGCTATGCGTGTAGCTGTGTAGCTGTGTGTGTGTGTGTGTGTGTGAATGAATGAATGTTAAATTAATGCCGGCAAACCGCACATTTCCAAATTTGACAGCGAAACACTGTATAATTTCTTGAACTACAATGCTGACCGCAGCGCTTAAAGTGGCAACAGCAAAATATTTATGTATTAATTAAACACAATTTGCATAAACAAATATTATGCCAGGCAATGCTGAGATGCGTGCAAACAAATGTGCTTGTAAGTTTAAATCAACAATTAATTAAGTTGACAAAGCACTCGAGACGAGCAGCTGCTTTCTCTCTCTCTATATAGGTTGATATCTATCTGCTCTGTATATATACATATATAACTGCATTAAATGTTCAGCAAACTTTGCTAAGTGCCTCTGGGCTTTATATATATGTATATATATAGAATCCTGTGTGCTGAGCATCATTTAATTTGCTTTCACTTACACGCTAATGACAGCTGCATAAATATAAATATAATTATCGATATGTTGTGCATTTGTTGAAAACTGAATTAAATGGCACTCAATTAAAAGCTAACCATCTGCAATGGGCTCTTCAGCTGTTTATTAAGTGCCAACTGATTGACTAAGTAATACCCTATAGCTAACAGAAAAACACTTGATGGATTGCCAGTAGACTATGTTAATAGAATGTTATAATATGTTAGCTGTTAGCTGTTAGCTGTTAACTGTTAGCTGTTAGCTGTTAGCTGTTAGCTGTTAACTGTTAGCTGTTAGCTGTTAGCTGTTAGATAAGAGCGAGTTGATAGACTATTTAATACTATGTGTAGCATAAATATAGAGAATAATTGTAAAATTTTAATCTCAAACTAAAAATTAGTGAGAGATGTATTTGTATATCAATTAAATCTCTAATTTGTTATTTAGCTACTTAAATTGTTAGCTAACTTTTAGCTATCTAGGGAGTAGCTCAAATGAAGTGTCTTTATTTTTTCATTTATTCCATTTTATTGTATAAATTTAAACAGTAAAATAATTTGGTATTGATTAAAAAATATGTTAAATTTATATAAATAATATACTATATCTATAAAAAGTTGCATTGATTATAGAAAAATATATTTAAAATTGGCTCAATTAAAATCTTAAAGAAATAATAGCAAATCAACTAACCAAAAATCATGTTGCTATATATATATATATTTTGATTTTTAATATCTCAGTTTAACAACAGTTAACTACCTAAATATTTCTTGATAAATAGATGCTTAAAGTGGGCGCAAGCTAGCAAAGCAGAGGCAAACTTCTAAAAACTTTCTGAGAAAGAATTTAAATTAAGTTACTCCACTTCACAGAGCCCAAAATTTCCATAAACTTTGCTCTACCAAAAACAAAAAAAAAAAACCCTTTTATTATTTTTTTTTATCCATTTATAAACAGATTTTCTTGAGCTATTCCCAAATGGGTTTTGGCCTCAAAGAGTTCAGAGCCCAGGGCAAATGTCAAATGGCAAACACGTGTTAGCAGCTGCAGTCAGTTTGTCGCACTGTTTATGAGAAATGATTGTGGAAGCATTTCTATATATATATATATATATATATATATATACATACATATATATTTGTGTGCTTGTATGTTGATATTAAGCATACGCCTCGTATGCCTCATCGATAATAAATAATAATGAATGATGTTGATAGTTGATGACTTTTGTCTGGACAGCTGCCACCTGCTGTGTCTGGATCAGCAACGGGTGCCTGCTAGAGACAGCTCAAGAGAGTCAAAGAGAGAGAGAGAGAGAGAGAGAGAGAGAGGGAGAGAGAGTGAGAGAGTGGGAGGGAGGCTGCCACGCCTCTCTCTCTCTCTCTCTCTCTCTCTCTCTCTCTCTCTCTCAATTTAGTGCCTCCCATAGTGTCTGCTCTCCGATTTTTCATTAGCATAATATAATCGACTTCAAGTTGGCAATTTTGATTGACTGCTTAAAATTAATGGAATTTTGTGATTTTCCTGTCAATTTTTGTTCGTTTTTTCTTCATCTTTTTGCCTTTTCCTTTGTTGTTGTTGTTGTTGTTGTTGTTGATGGGAGTTGGCAATTTTATTACAATTTGGTTTCTTTTGGTGAAGTGAATGGGATTTGCTGCTGATGCGTCTCGCATGCAAATTAATAGCGCTAGCTAATAAAGTGCCTGTCATGCAATACGATATCACTCATACGCCGCGTTGTCGACTCTCAGCGATATTACTCATATGTCGCGTTGTCGCACATTAATTTTGTTGTACTTATTTCGCATTTTTTCTTTGCTGTGTATATCATAAATTCGTTAGGCGCGCGCTATTCAATTCAATTGAATTGAAGTCAATCAATTTATCAAGTACAGTCAGCTAGCTGGCATAGCTAGCCAGAGATTCGCCTGATGAATTATAACAATTTATTGTACGCCAAACAATTTAAATGCGATTTTTTCCATTATGTAAGCGTATGTGATAAATGTGCGGCACTCGAGTGAAACAGTTTTCTTTTTGTTGTTGTTGTTGTTGTTCATTTTTAATGCATTTAAAAAATGCGCGCCTAGCACACAGAAAAGCCATTACTCTTGCTACTCTCACTTGATGCGTTTGTCGTGTTTTTTTTTTTAGAGTTTTCTCTTTTTTATAAATTCCAGCTAACATTTTGCCCAATTTGCCATGGCAAGCGTTGGGCTTAGCGTGTCTTGCATTTTATTTATATCTATATATTGGGATTTTATAAACACATTTTCAATTATGATTTGTCACACGCTGTTCATAAATTCTCATGACTCGGCGAAATTGCGCGCAAATCGTTATTGAAGCTGAAGCAATAAAAAAAAAAAAAAAAAAATGTATATATAAAATTAAAACAAAGCAGGCTGAGTTAAAGTAAAAAAAATCAAATTAAATTAGCTCAACTTTTAAGCTCTTCATAATTAATTGAAATTTTATAATGTCGAGTGTTGGTCAATATTTGTTTTTATACACTTGTTGTTGTTGTTGTTGTTGTTGTTGTTGTTGCTGTTGCTGTTGTTGCTGACAGCGGTTAATTGCATATTTAATGCCTGTCAACTGGAATGCTTTCACTTTCGCTTCTTCATTTTTTTTTTTATAGTGGTTTAATCTTTAGTTGATGCGCTTTGACAAATGGTTGTGTGGGTTTGGGCATTTTGTTAGGCAAGTATGTTTAAGTATAGTTGAATGAATTCCGTAATAATATTTACGGAATGAGTAGACAATTGACTTGGCGTTGGATTTAGTCTGTTTTCAATATCTTTATAAATAATATATTTCTTTGTTTGATCTACTGATCTTCCTTTGAAGGCTTCTTTACTTGATGAATTAGGGATTTCTTTTTTTTTTTTTTTTTTGTTTCTTTCTCTATATCTAGTACTATATACTTTCTTATATTCTTCTTCTCTCATTCTTCTCGTATTTCTCTTTTCTAGTTTTATTCATATCTATATATATATTTCGTTTATGCATATCTCTCTCGCACTTTTTCTGTTATTTTCTCTCCTTTTTTCAGCTATTTTTCTCTTTCTTATTCGCTGGTTTTCATTCATGTTTTCTTTCTGTAATATATTTTTGCCCTCTTGTTCCCTTTTCCCTTAAATTCTTTTATCTTTTCATTAATCTTTCTTTCATTTCATATTTTTTTTCTGTTCACTTCTGTTCTCTCCCTCCCTCTCTCTCTCTCACTCTCCCTCTCTCTTTCTTTTGCTTATTCCTTTAACCTTTCTACACTTGTATATATATATTTTAAGCTCAAGATTAAATAGTAAGCTTAAATAGTAACCATTTGAATAATAAGCTATAAAAATTAACTTTTGTTGCCCTCAAAGAGCATTTAAGCTTTAGCACGAACTAGAATTTATGGTCTATACTATTTACATATATATGTATATATATTTTTCAGGCTAATCGATTGCATTACGCTTTTATTGTAAATCGTTCAGCTATTGTTTGAATTTTTCAATTTCGAGGCACAAATATTTTACGCTTGTTACCTGCGGCTAACGACAGCAATTTTTCAGTTTACAACAATATTTTGTGCTTTTCTTTTCATACTCTTTTTTTTTTTTTTTGGAAAAAAGAAAAAAAGTTGAACAAAAGATAAAAATGGAAAACAAAACGTGGCATACAAAAATGCATTCCACACTAGACAAATAACAATAGGCGGAGGACGACAACAACAACAAAAGCAAGAACAACACGCGCACATGTAAATGTTGGCTTGTGGGCGTGGCCCAGAGGCTGCCCGGGTTGATGCTGCGTTTTGTATACGTTTTTTTTTTATTTATTATTTTTGCTGCTGCGCCCTGCAGCAGCTGGTGGCATGATTAAATTTTTGCAAATTACAAACAACTGCCTACATTCTCTCTCTCCCTCTCTCTCTTTCTCTCACACACACTCTTTAGCCCCCTTTGCCTTTGTCTATAGTTCGTCTACTGGCAAAAACAATAATAAGCACTAAATATTGCAACTTGTAACCATAAAAATTGAGCTGAAGTTGTTAAAATAGGAAAAAAAGACAATAATAAAAAATAAATAAATAAAAATGTAATAAAATGCAAATTGGCTTTTGTATCAAAAAAAAAAAAAAAAAAAAAAAAAAAAAAAAAAAAACATAAAAATTATTGAACTATTGAAATTGCTGAGTTTTAGTTGTGGAGTTCTTATTGTTAGCTATAATTAGTTAGATTTGCGAAATGAGACTGCAAATGTCAGAATTGAATCAAGTTAAATTTAATTTAAGAATTCCATCATTTCATATGAAACTTTTTTTACTGTGTATTAGAAAAAAGCTGAACAGAAGTGTACTGTTTGAGTTATCTCTGTAATTCAGACCTCGCAAATATCTGTTTACCGTCTCTCAATGTCTGCAAATAAGTTTCGTTCACTCATTCTTTAAGAAACAACTCAGAGAGCAAACGATTGCATCGGTTCTACAACGAGTTCGTTCGCGATCGCCCACATGTATAGCATTCACAGTTATGTGCGATCGCGAACGAACTCGTTGAATATGTATGGGACTGTGACGACGCTTATGATATCTGCTCGCTTACTGCGCCTCATTGTGCGTGCCACATTCGTATTTCTCCCTAAGCGACGTTCGGCTAACGAGCATCACACGAACGTTCAAACGAAAAGAGCCGAACGCGCTAGCTGAGAGCGAGAGCCCGAGAGCATAATTTTTATTTATTTTTTTTATAATTCATTTGATCTCGTGAGCGGAGCGCAAAGAATCATAGACGATTCATTGATATTTGCTAGCTCTGATTAAAACACATTTATTTATTAGTTTTTGCCTGTCTCTTAGTTATTCAATTTGTTTTAAGCGGCTTTCAGCTGCATTGCACTTAAACATTCCCTAATTAGCTATTGATTTTTGCTACAATTAATTAAAAAAAAAAAAAAAAAAAAAAAACATAATATGTATGCTTTATTCACATCATAGCAGTTATATTTTAATTACAATTTGCAATGGTTCAACACATCATATGATTGATACTTAATTTCATTTTTTACGCAGTCATATTTTGTATACCCATTAAAAATGAATTGTTGGGCATAATGTTTAGGTAGCAAGAGACAGGAGTTGGCTTGTATATATATTCGTGATGTGGACCAAAAATGAAAATTTGGCATTTGAAACTCTGAAAATTTCAGATTTTTTGTAGAAATTTATCTAATCTAAGCAAAAGTGAATATTTTTGTATTCGATTGAATCTGTTGCCTTACTTTGGAATACAGTTTTCCATCATCCTCGTCTTGCATACCCGCCCAGTGCTTGCCTTTTATTGCGCCCTTACTATGATTATGACGATTATTTTATAATAATACAAACAGGCGTTGCCTGTCGCCCGAAATCAATTAGCATAATAAATGTATTTCAATATTGAAGTCTTTTTGAGAGCGAGTCTCGCATTAACCACTGAGAGCCAACTTATTAGCTGGCTGGCTGGCTGGCCAGTCAAAAGGACAGCGAGCTGCTAGGCAATTTTTCTTTAATGTATCCACAATTTATTTGCTATGCGCTAAGAGTCGAGGCGTTGTGTCGGTTATGCTGACATGCACGGCTCTGTCTCTCTTTCATGCTCGTCCCGCCTTACAGCGAAATTCAATTTAAAACATGCTTACGTGGCTGGCGCATTTGCTGCGGGCTGGCTCTGTGGCGACCTGCCCCACAGGTTGCCAGCAGCTGTCCAGTTGCCTGCCACGGCCCCGGTTCCAGCAGCTGAACTGAATTTGTCTGTCCGACTGCCTGACGACTCGGCTCGGCCTGGCCTGGCCTGAGCTGGGCTGGGGTGGGCTGGCGGTCCAGCACTCAACTCTAGGCTAACAATGTGCCAGTGTTGTACAACAACAAATTAAATAGCTTTCAATTCCCTTTACAGCAGTCTTGTTAGATAAGTGCACATATATACATTAAGTTTCTAATGTGACCTTTAACTTAGCTTAACCTTATGTACAAGGTTTTTTTTTTTTTTTGCCAGTATTGGTCAAGTGCTTTAGCTTCCTTTACAGCACTCACTCTATATTCATCTATTATAAAGTTTTTCTGTTTAGTTAATCAATTCTGAAACGAAACTTTCTAAGGCTAATTCGCTAACAGTGTTGTAAAACAACTTTAAAGTCTTTCTTTGCAAAATTAGCTAAAAATAAATATTAAATTTTATTCAATTGGTTTTTTCTTCTTTGACATGCATAAATTTAAAGCTGAACTCAAGCTTTTAGCTCTTTCTTGGTCAGGCTTTGCCAGTGTTGAGCAACAACAGCTAAAGTCTTACTTTGACATTAGTTATTTAGATTAAATCTCATGCTAAATTATGTTTAGCATGCCTTCATTGTCTTTCGAATGCATTCGAAACTCTTTCACTATCTAGCCTTTTGGCCTTTTTGTGGCCAACACAGCAGTCAGTGTTGATTAACAACTTAAGTTGTAGTCCCTTTGCAGCACACGAACTAGCTTTATATATTACATTTCTTATGCCATTTTTCCTTGTAATGATAAATTTTAATCAAGTTTTTATGTCGTTCTTGTTTTTTTTTTTTTTTTTTTTTTTTGGTCACATATTATTTATGTTTTTTCTTCTTGAATTTTATTTTTTTCTTTAGCAGCGCACTACAAATTTATATGAGCAGAAATTGCGCACATATGCTCATGTGTGTGTTAATTGCTGTTGGGTATATGCGCTTGTAGACTGAGTTTGTTAGCAGGGCATGATGAGAGTTTTAGATAATTCGCTTTGTGAGGTAAAGAAGTATGAAGAGAGAGAGGGAGAGAAATATAGATTAAAGAAAGGCAAAGAAATAAATATTTGAATGCAATCTTTTACTAAAATCGTGTACTAAATTTTGTACGAAAGTGTACATTTTTAGAACATCGAAAAATTCCAAAAATTTAATTTTATTTTAGAAGTTTGAAGTTATTTTAGAATTAAGTATTTCTAGCTTGAAATATTTTCAGTTAATATTTATGGAAAAACAAAAAGTACTGAACTCTTTTTAAGTTAAGAGAATTTTTCATGATTTAATGTTTTAAATATTTAAAAAAAAAAAGGAAATATTATATATATAAAAATGATTAAAATTTTAATTTAAATTCTTAAAAATTTGTCTATGCAAAATTTGATTCCCCTTTTCATACAACGAGAGTATTTTCTAGCTGATCAGCTGAGAAGTTGCATTGTTTTTTTTATAGTTTGTTGCTTTGTGTCTTGTGTGTCTGTGAGGGAAAGTTTTCTACTGGGCGCACAGCTGGCACAGGATGCGTCTTCATGTTGATTACAGTCCGCTGCTTCGCATATGTGTTCTGTGCGTGTGCGTTTGCGTTTGCGTTTACGTTTGCATGTGCGTGTGTCGTCTGCTCTGAACGGTTCTGCTCAGTGCGTGCAGTCATAAGGGCACAGCAATTATAATTTATGGCACAAAAACAAGAAGCTTATGTAAATTGCAAGGCGGAGCAACAGTAGCCAACAGCAGGAATGAAATACAGAAAAAAAAAATAAAAAAAAAAATGAAAGAAAGAAAATACAAAACAAAAGCCAAGCCAAGCCACGCCACGCTCATGTTACAATTACAGCAGATGCAGCCACAGCCATAGCCACAGTCTGAGATCAGGAGCAGACACAGTTTGCAGTTAAGTGCGTTGATTGCTGTCTGCTCGTTCGTCTGTTCGTCTGTCGTGTCTCACTGTCTAGCTGTTGTTCCTTTTTTTCGTATAAAATTTCAATGCATTTGCATTTGCCAAAAGGAAAATACAACAATTTAGCAAAAGGCTAGCATAGCTCAATTATATTTAATAAGTCAGCCAAGCTAATTAACTGTGACTGCTTGGTCGTCCACAGTCAAGAGCACTCTCTCGCTGTGCAACTGCATTTGCTTTCTTAGTTGCAAAATTGTGCGGAAAATTTGTGAAAATGCTCAGATGTAATTTTTGGCTAACAATGGATCAACAACAGTGGCTGGCTACAGCATTTGGCTTGTTGGCTTCAATTCTGGACTCTGCTGCTCAGTTGGTTGTCTCTTGTGCGCTCTGTGTGTGTGTGTGTGTTTTTTGTGTGTTTAGCTCGCTCTGGCATTGCGGCTTGTGGCCAAGTTTCTGTTCCGGTGGCAAAAGTTTTTGCTCCAAACCGTAAACCGACCATTAATCACACGGCGTGCGCAAACTCTGCTAAACGCAAAACTAAATACAAACAATTCTACAAATACAGGCGCACACACACAGATCTCTATTATATATATATACGTTTGTATATATAATTCTATGCATATGCCTAAATATGCTCAACTTAGAGCTTAATATAACCGCAAACTTTTCAATTGCAAGTGAATAAATAATATTCATTTGTGCTCCAATTCTTATTTCCCAAATTTTTCAAAGCATTTGTAATACCCTGCTTTGGCAGTTTCATTCGGGGCATATTGTGCAGTTACGAATATTTTGCATACATGTTTTAGTTTTTCTTGCTGCAGAGAAAGTTTTTTTTTTTTTATTTGGCTTGAAATTTGATTTAGCTCTAATTTGCTTTAAAAAAAATTTATATTTTAGTTTTAATTTGAGAATTTTTTGTTTTCAGATTTTCTTATGATTAAGGCGTATTACACATGAAGTGGCATGGAATAAAATAAACTGTAAGTTTAATGGCTTTATTTTCTTAGCTATATATTAATAATAATACAAAAAAAAAAAAAAAAAACATTAAGATCATCAGAACTTCAGAATCCATTTAGATGTCATTCAAAATGCTTGTAGAGTATCTAATAGGCGACTACGTAGTATCAGACATTATTAAATTGTAAAAATAAATACAGTACATCATTTACAGGGTATCTCACAATCGGCTATACACTTCGCTTTGCGCTTTCATCATAATAATTTATTTTATATATTTTCTCTAATTTTTTTGTATTTTTTTCTAGAATTCAATTAATTTATAGAGTATCCAACAGTTGGTTATTCAGTTTGCCTTTCGCTTTCATTATTATAATTTATTTTATTTATTTTTTTCTACTTTTTTTTTGGTAGCTTTTTAATGCAGTTTATGGTTAGCCTTTCAATTTGTGTTGAGAATTTTTTCATTTGTGTGCCATTTGTCTTGGCCAGGCACACGCCCCTGCCGAAGCAAAAAGGCTTTGTTGACCGGCTAGTAGCAGTTGGTAGAACCACAGGCGAGAGTCTGTCTCTCATTTGATTTATTTGAATTTCAATTTACTTTCTCTCGCACTGATTAATCATTTAGCCAGGCAGCAGGCAGGCAGTCAGCCCCAAGCACCATTATTTTGATTTATGCGGCTTTTACAAATTCGAAATTTAAATTACGCACTCAAAAGGGAGAGAGAGTGAGAGAGAGGGCGTGAGTGCGACTGTAATGGCTACATAGATATTTGGGTTAGCCACTCTGTGACAGTTATAGAATTGTAATTCATCTTAAATGTGGTTTGCTTCACTTCACCCAACTGCCGCGCGCTGTGCTCTTAGCTTTCACTTTCACTTTTTTCATACATAAATGAAATTGTTTCAAATGTTTGCTTTATAATTGCTTTTTTTCTTGACATTTTAGTAATAGAAAAAAAAAAACGAAAACAGTTTGGTTAACCACAAAAATGTGGTTTAGCGTACAATTTGCCAAGTGTGTGTGTGTTACGGGCTGCTGTACTTAGTCTCAGTCTAGCTCACTCTAGCTGCCGCTATCTCTCTCTCTCTGGCACTCTCTCTGTCTGTCTCTTATTGTATTTGTTGTATGTTTTCCAACTTAATTGAGTTGTGAATGCCAATCTCAATCTCTCACTCTACGTCTTTCTCTCTCCCACTCTCTTGGGCCTGTAAATAATCCAGGACTTGGCTCAGCCATCGCATAATTAAGTTTATAGCTTAAATGGCACAACAAACATGCTATGTGTGTGTGTGTGTGTTGCCTCTGCCTCTGCTGCTGCTGTGGCCTGCAAATATTGATTGAGGCATTTTGTAATGTTGTCTGGCAAATACATAAATCATTAGAATTATGTCAAGCTCTGCTAATCGAGATTGAATATGTCTTTCAAGCCAAGCAACAATACACACATACGCACACACACTTAAAGCACCAGCAGCACGTTTGCACTTGCACACACACACACATACACAAAATATTTAACATTTGTTTGATGAACTTAACTTGAAGTGTATTTGCAGAGACGAGCGCTCTTAAATGTAACAAACACCTCATTGCAAATCTACTAACAACTACTATTAAGCATTGTGTCTGTATCTCTCTGTGTGTGTGTGTATCTGTGTGTGTGTGTGAGTGAATTGCGTTTGTTTAGGCATTAGCAGATAACATAAATGTCTTAGTAACATATCCGGTTTTATTGCCTGGCTTCAATGTTTGCCAGCTTTGTCTCATTAACCAACATCATCTCTCTGTCTCCCTGTCACACACACACATGAATCTGAGTATTTTGGTTTTGTGAAATCAAATGTGCAAAGCAAATGAAGCGTAATTCCAATGCTGTTGTCCCTCTACCCCACTCTCTGCCCCTCTCTCTCTCACTCTCGCTCATTCTGGCTGTGGCATGCAAACTAATTATACTGTTAAATGCGTTTGTTTAACTAGCAATTTAATTAAGGTTATGCTTTTGTTTTAAACTTGTTGTATATATATACATATATATATATAAATTGTATGCAACATATTTGCCTTAATCTAGCCCCAATGTGCGCACCGAAAAACATGAGCAATTAAAAAATTACTTCACATACACAAAACTTGGCTGGCAGTTAAATGGCACATGAACGTTGTGTGTGGTAATGGCCAAAAGCCACAGCATTATGTGTGTGTGTGTGTGTGTGTTGGTGTGTGTGTGGAATCTGGTGTTAAGGGTTGAGGTTTAGCGCGGTCTAAGCACCATTCGCTAAAATGTCCAGCGACAGCGCGCAAATTATGTAAAACAACGACAGCAGCGATGTTCATTTGCACTTAGAATAGTCAAAAAGAAGAAATACAAAACAGTTTTAGTGTGAAGCGAAAGCACAGTGCCTGCCAGCAGTTAATGCATAAGTCATATATTTATTTTTATACACGTCTCGGTTATATTTAGAGCATTTTTGCCTTTTATAAATATTTATGCGCATATACAACAAAAAGTACATAAATACATTTTTAATACAAATTTAATGCAAGACATTTTGCTTTAGATACGAAGATTTTGTGTGCTTAACAGGCAGAGCTTAGTGCGCGCCTTTTAAAGCAACAGCATTTCAATTTATTTATGCGCACGAAAAGAAATTTTAAATAACAAACAAAAATGAAAAGCAATAAAGGCCTTTGAGTCAAACTCTTTTGCTTTGTCTTTAATAAATTTTTTCAGTTAGATGCGCTTTAGTTATTTTTATTTGTTATTTATCATGCTATATCAAATAAAAACAAATTTGGTTTTTTAGCTGCAAATCTTTTAGAGAAAAAATTAGAAAAAAATAGAATTTTTTCTTAGAAATATTTGCAGCTAAAGAAACGAGTAATGAAAAATTTAAGCATTAAAATATTATTAATTTGAAATATAATAATAGAATTTATCAAATAACAGTGCTAATAGAATTTATCAATTTTAACTACAACAATGATATATATTTTTTAATTATTTGCTTTCTCTTGATGAAAATTAAAATTTTCCTTATTTAGAAAAAACAAAAAATTTATAAAGAAATATATATTTTTTAAATTATTTATCTTGTGTTGTTAAAAATTAAGATTTTCATAAAATTGCTTTTTTTTAATATTATTAATTTTATTTTTTTATTAATAATATTTTTAAAATGTACAAAAAAATAATTTGAAATATTTTAATTAATTTAGAAAACTTTTGCAAACTATAAAATCGAATAAAATTCTGTTCAATTGCAACATATATATATTTCTCTTCAACGTGTACACAAACTTTAAGCACTCACTGTGCCACTAAGTACAAAAACTGCTGTGTGACACGAGCAATTACAATAACACATGCTATAGCCGAAGTGCAGATGGGAAACAGTTTTGTGGTCATTGCAGCAACAGTTGTTGTTGTTGTAATTATTGCTGTTGCTGAACTATGCAAGCATAGTTGTTGTTATTGTTGCTGTTTTTGTTGTTGTTGTTATTTGCAGTTAAGGCAACAACGAGGCAGAGCGCCAAAGTCGACGAATATTAACATGTAATTACGTTTTAAGTGCTAAATGGTAGAATTTATGAAAAACGAAATATATACATATGTGTATATATAAATAAATGTGTGTTAAACTTAATTGAAATTTAATTGAATATGTCAGGTGCACTAGCAACAAGGGCAACAACATCAACAACTGCCCACAAATTGTTGACCCATGTTGTTTGGCCTACACTGCACTAGTACATGGCCGCAGTGGGCTCAGTTTTGTTTTTATTCTCTCTTTTTTTTTTTTTTGGCTTCGTTAAAGTCCCGTAAATAGTTTGGTTTGTGTTATACTATTTGACCAGGCTCTGGCCATTGGGCATTTGTCATTTGCTTCTGCTTCACTAATAATGACGTCAGCAACATGCTGCAGAGCATGAAATTTATGCACAATTTGAATGCTCACGATGCGGTCGCTAGATGTGTGAAAGTGTGTCTGTGTGTGTGTGTGTGTGTGTGTGTGTGTGTGTAGTTGATATGTATAAGTGTTTTGTATGTGCATATATTTTGGCATTGACAGCGCCATCGACAGCAGCAGCAACAGCAACAGCAACAGCAACAACAGCAGCAGCAGCCGCAGCAATGACAGCAGCCAACGAAAGGCATAAAGATTAATGACCATGCGCCATTTTCTGTTGCTTCTGGAGTAGTTGTTGTTGTTAATACCCTAAGCACATGGCAATTGGTTAACGAAAAGTATATTGACTGTGAATGTAATAGGCCATGCTTATTACTAGACAACATGGTTTTAATATAACGCAGCGCCATCTATGGGTTAGCATACGAACTAGCTCAGGTCTACTGCTAAGGGCTTAAGCTTGAAAAAAAGAAAAGAAAAAATTAAATAAAATAATAAAATATAAAAAAATTATAAATACAATGACAAATTAAAACTACTTAAATATAAAGCAGAACAAAATGATAATAATTGAAAAAATATAAAAATTATAATAATTGAAAAAATAAAATAAAATAAAATAAATAAATACAAAATAAAAAAAAGTACTAAAATAAATATCTAAAATAAAATAAAATAAAACTGAAAAGAATTATTTATATTATTATATATATTATTTCTTTATTATATATATTAAATTATATATATTATTTCTTTAATTTGTCATTTGTTATTATTAATATATATTTTGTATTTATATTTAGTTTTTTTAGCTTTGGCATATATCATCATCTGGTTCAGTGCTTATAGGGTATCTGCTAGTCATGCTTAACTTGTTTTCCAAAATTTTTGGCGCTTCCGTACGTAAACGACATGGTGTCAGAGGCTTTTATTGTGTTCAGAGTATTTTTTGGGGTTTCTGCCGTGCGCTGGACATGAGTTTCGGTTGCTGCTGTTGCTGTTGCTGTTGCTATTTCTTGTCTCGCAGTTTCGTAAATATTGTTGGCACTTTGTCTTAATTGCTTAAAAATTACTGACATGGAAAATGAACTTGGGAACGTTGTGAACGCTCCAACGTTGAGAGGCAGCCAGAGAAATAATAGCAGCAGCAACAACAGCAGCAGCCAAAGGAGTTGGAGTGGGTTGAAGTCGGAGTTGAAGTTAGGTAGCTAGGCATGGAAAATGCCTTTCGTCGACTGTTTGTTGGTTGCTGTCGCTGTCGCTGTTGCTGCCGCTGCGTGCTGCTGACTTGTCAACGAGTCGGTAACGACAAATACTTGCAAATATTATTATTATTGTAGTCGAATTTCCAGCAACTATTTATCATGCGGGCGCAACAGCCAACAGCCAACAGCCAACAGCCCCAAAGGGCATCCCAACAATCGTTTGACAAACTTAATTTATTAATGTACAGACGCTTGACAACAAGTAAATGGCGTAGATGTAGGCGGAGATGAAGGCATTCACACACAGTCTCTTGCTTAAAAGCACATTAATTTTCATTCCGTTTGCTGATAAGTAAAAGCTGGCTTTGAATTCTATTTTAAATATCAAGTGACAACTAGCAAATACTCGTAAAGTATATTATGCCTGGAGTTGGTTTTCCCTGGCAGGAAGTCCAGGGAATTTTCTCGTAATTGTTTCTCGTAATCATGGCCGCTGCCGACGCCGTCTCTCTGCCGGCTCACACAATGAGTTGCCATTCAGGCAGAAACGTTGCTGTCGTGCAGCTCATTTGCATACTTTTGAGTGGCGCTCATCATAATATGAAATAGGGCAAGCCCCCCCCCCACCTTTGTGCCAAGGATCTTCAATTTCTTGGCGTCCAGCTGACAGGCAAATACCGAGGCAAAAATGAGCCTTAGACGGTAACGGAGTGCCTGAGCTTGTGCCTGGGACTGAGACTGAGCCTGAGACTGCGCCTGAGCCTAGGCTATTTCAACTGAATGCCACTGATTGATATGCATGCGAAATCTAAGCATCACTTGGCTTTATTTATTGACAGGCAATTTCGGGGCACCAGCCAGCATTTCAATTTGCCCAATTGACAGCCAAATCAGCGCCAAAATGATCAGAGCTCAATAGTGGTAGGCAAATACGAGTCGATACGTAACCTGTTTGAAACTGAGCGCAAGCAGGCAAGTTAACTAAGAGTAAATGCAGGCTAGGTACAAATTTCAGCTAGGTAACTGAAATCTCTTATTAATAAATATTTTGTTTAAGGAGGAGAAGCTGCAATTTGTGCAGATATAATTTTGAATTAGAATAATAGTTCATTTTATGAAATGTAGTAGATTAATCGCTTCTAGTATGAGGAGAACAAATATGACTTAACCAAAACCCTTGACAATTTAATTTTCTACAAATTTTAGTATGATATTAATTTAGTGTTCAGTATATTATAATCTTTTATATATGTACAAAAGCGTCCGCTTATAACGACTTCGCTTATTGTTATTGCTACGAAAATTCAACATACAAACTTATATGAGCAAACTTATATGTTTATAGCTGCTGTAGGGTATAACGATGTTCCCAAGAGCGTCATTATAGCAGTAAACTTATGAACTTATTTTGAAATGTACGACGATGATGTATGTTTAAAATAGAAAAATCGTGCATTTTATAATTTTTCAAAATGCTTAAGCTTTTTCAAGTTATTTGTGTCCTCTACGGAATAATACTCGTCAGATGTTATACAATCTATGCTCACATTTATTTATTTATTTATTCTTTTAATTCTCGAGTCGCAAATAATTTGTAGTATAATTCCTTTTCAATAGCATTTAGCATTTAAAATGCTAAAATTTGCATACATAAATGAAAAATCGTAAGTTTTATAAAAGTAGTTTCCAGAAATTAGAAATTCACATTATTTTTATTTTTTAACAGAGCTTCCTTAAACATTTAAAGCTATACAAGTTAAGTTCTGTCTGCCTTAGAAGTACCCAAATCATTTTCTCATTTGCCGCTTGTAAAAATTTAATAATATTAATTTTAATTATAAGACCTAATGAGTTACAAACTTTTCCACCAACAATTCAAAATTTTTGCGACCTTTCTCTTTTAGCAAATTATTAAAACATTTCTCATTCACTTAAACGCTGACCTTTAATTTACTCTAAATACATTCTCGTCTGCCGACAACCCACAACACACTTTTAATTCATTAAATTGCATCCACTAAATATCAATATGAAATTGAAATTGTATATTGTTTAAAATCTCGTATAGTGTCAGCCCGCAGCGAAATGAATAAATAGTAGATTGATGCATCAATTAGTGCAAAACTAATAACAATTTACAAATCCCAAGCTCAGTTTTAATGAGCTGCAACTGGAATGCGCATATGCCGCGTGCACATAAACATAATTGAAATTGCCTGTGCGTAACTAAAAAATAAATACAATTTGCTATAGATGAGTGTGTGTGCGAGTGTGTGTGTTTACGAGTTTGTTTGTATTGTATTTTACATAATTTATTGTTGGTTTGGCGCTGCGGCTGCTGTTTTGTTTTTCTGGCTGGCTGCACTAATTGAAACCGCCAAATAATTTGGGCACACATTTTGACCCGCTGCTTAGCCAATTAATGGCCCAATGACATGTTGTCCAATGCAAAAATTTCGAAATTCCAAACCCAGCCTGGCAGTCAACTGCAAGAGCGTTGCGTATACGCCATGTGGCATGGGCAACAAATTGCGGCTCAAGCGTCGATGCTGCTGCTGCTGCTGGTGCGACTGCTGCAACTGCTGCTAATTTGGGGTGCGCTAAGTGTTCATTAAATGCACAGCAGCAACTGCTGCGGTGGCGGCGGCTTCTACGGGCTGAGCTGCGGCCCACTGCATTCATTTTTGTGCACATTTGCACATTACGTATACGCGGCGTGCTCCCGCGTGCAGTTAAGTGTGCCAAGCATACTTTTATATATTTACGTAGTTTTTTTCCCCCCTCACTCTCTCTCTCTCTCCCTGTTTTCTTCTGCTCCACTGCTTCTGCTGGCTGTGTCGACTATTGTCGTCAACTGCAGCTGAAATTAGCTGACATTGAGGCATTGCCTTGAGCACTTCGCCTAATGAATATGCCAAACAGCCGCAAAAGATTCAACTTAATGCCGATTGGGCATTGGATTTGCTTTTCATGGCCTGCAAATGAAATTCATTTCATTTACCGTTTGTAGTGTTGTAGCAGGAGGTTGAATTGGGTTGGGTTGCGTTGTATTGGGTTGGGCGTGTTGTCGCTTCACTCAATGCGATTGATTGATTGAAATGTTTGCTGCAAATTGATTGATGATATGCAGCGAGGCATGCTACATGCCCCATACGCTTCAATAAGTGAGAATTTATTTTAAATTGATATAGCCATAATTTGGCAGGAGGCGAAACGGCCAGCTGGCAGGCAGGCAGGCAGGCAGGAGGCAGGCAGGCAGGAGGCAGGCAGGCAGGAGGCAGGCAGGCAGGCTGGCAGGCAGGCTGGCAGGCAGGAGGCGATATTGGCATTCAGGCAGGCGTAAACACAGCCTATGGATTTGTCAACCCTAAATGGCTAAGCATATTAACGGCACACACACACGTACACACACACACACGTATTCACACACACACAGAGTCGTAGTGGTTTTCAACTGCGCGACAGTTGGATGCGGTTTCTGCTTGCTGAGCATATCGATTGTGAACAACAGCTGGCTGCTCACTGTGAATGGTACTGTGAATCGGTTTTGAATGGAAATCGCATTTCACATTATGTCAAAGCAGCTCTCTAAATCAAATTGCTAAGCTAGGGCAAAGCTAATAATAGCTTCAATTATATTTGCAAATATCACAGCAAATTTGAAAGGATTGTAAGGCTTTCTGTAGTCCGTTTGTAGAAAATATTTGTTTGTGGGACATAAATGGGCTGAATATATAAATAAATCGAGATATATATAATTCAATTTACGAATACTTTAAGATTTGTATTGAGGAAAAAAATTGAAAAAATATATACATTTGTAAATTGACAAATTTTTATATAATAAATAAAAATATTTAGATAAATTTGTTAAGAAAATATTTTCTTTTGAGTAGGAAAATAAATGAACGTATAAAAAATTAAAAACAAAAATCAGCATAAGAATATATTAGATCTACATTTTTTTTTTATATTTTAAAATTGAGAATGATAAAAATAATATTAAAAAAATTTGATTTTAACATTTCTTATATTATTTTTTTTTATTATTTTTTTTCTATGCTTTTATTATTTTATTTTTTTTTATTATTTTATTTTTGGTTATTTTATTTATTTATTTATTTAATTTATTTTTTTTAAGCAGCCATAATACTAAAATTTGTTAAATAATAGAAAAAATAGTTAAAATATTTGTTTACTCTGCAGCTCACATTTTTCCCTTGAACATTATATTTACTTTAAATTTTTTTTTGCTATATATGAAATATTTTTATATTTTTCTAAAGCCAAAAATATTTTTGTTCTCTGTAATGTAGCCTAAAAATTTTTTATCTTTTTTGTAAACAGTTTTAATATAGAGATATTTTGCCGTTGCTGAGGCAACTTAAAAATGTTTATTTTGACCCTTTCTCCTAATTTGATGAATTCTAAAAATATTTATCTAGGGCATCTTCAGTATCTTCTGCACATTACTCAAGTGCTTGCACGTACTCCCATTCTTTGCTTTATTTATTTCTTGTGTGTGTGTGTGTGTATTCTTTTTTTTTTTGCTATGTGTCTTAATGTGCGTTTCGTTTTGTTGCCAAGTGGATTTGTAAAGAGATTTGACATGCTAAAAACTTGATTGATTGATTTGCTCAGCTCACACACACACACACACACACACACACACACACAGTTGCACACACACATAATCATCCACATATTGACAGAGTACAGCCACGTTTTTTTCTGTTCCCCGTCTAAAAATTGTATCCAGCCTTGTTTTACACATCGCTTACAAGTGGATTTTGTGGGTCGTTTATCAAAATGTGTTGATTTTTACTGCTGTATGCGTATTTTTTTCCTGGATAAAGTTTCTCTTAATGTAATTACTTACCGATCGACAGCAATGGCAACCAGATGCAAAATCGATGCCGTGCAGCAGAGTACATCGCACGAGGTCCAAATGTCGCACAGTTCCGGACCAAGAATCCAGCCTTGGCTGATCTGTGAGTGAGATAAGCAGAGTGTGTGAGAGGGAGAAAGATACAGAAAGAAAGAGAGAGAGAGCGAGAGAGAGCGAGAGAGAGAGAGAGAGCGCGAGCGAGCGAGAGGGTATACATAAAGTTATGGCTTGGGGTCTCCAAGTGCCAGTGAAAAAGACAATAAAAGTTGATGGCTTATTAAAATTGATGTCACGCTGGGGAGGAGTTCAAGCGAGGCCTGACCATAATGTCATCTAATAACTGTGCAAACAACGATTGCACTGTCCTTAAATGGCCAAAGCCTTCGCCCCGCTGGGCAGGACGACAATTGAGCGTATCGTTGATGCGTTGAATATACGTTCAAGCTTTTGTTTAGCTGGCCAGCTTGGGGCTTGGCCTATGTGTTTTGAGGCACTGCATAAGGCAAGTTTGTGCTATAGTGCTGTGCTTAAAAATCGCTAAAGAACAGTGTTTCGATAAACGATTGTTGGACTGCAAACTTAGAGTCTGTTTAAATTATTTATAATGCTCAAATTTGATTTTAATTATTTGAAAACTTTATATACTTAAATTTCAACGAACTAACTAACTAAACTCAACAAAATTTATCCGTTTCTCTTCGTCGATACACACTTAAGAGATATTGACATACTAAATTACACTTTCAGCTTGACTTAGATATTAAAAGCTTTACATTATATAAATGTCGGATGCTGATTGAGGTTAGCAATCGATAATTTTCCTCACTTAAACTAATCGAATCAAGTCTGTAATGAGTTTGGCATGTTGAAATTTGACTTTGAAGTTAACAGCTAAAAACTCTTAAGCAACTTAATTAGCCATCAACATGAGGGACCAATTTGTAATAGTTGAAGTTAAAGGCTGCATACTCACCTCATAGACGGCACCAAGTGGCATCACCAGGCAGGCCACAAATAGATCAGCCACGGCCAGTGAGGCAACTAGATAGTTGGCCACATTCTGTAGATTTCGTTCCAGTATAATGGCAGCTATCACAAAGACGTTGCCTGCAATTGTTGAAGAAGTTTTACTAATTCTTTTGAAAGAGATTGAGAGGTGTAGTGAGAGAGACAGAGAGAGAGAGTGAGAGAGATGTAGAGGAAATGCCAATGACAGCTGCACGAACTGTTGCCAGTAGATGAAGCTGCTGCTGCTGCTGCTGCTGCTGCTGTTCAGCGAACTAATTGCGAAAATTGACTTGAGCGCAAAGTTTTCAATTCAATTAAGTACGTTGGCAAGTCAAATTTAAGCGCAGCTGCAAACCGAAACCAAAGTCGAAAGCGCAAACGAATGGTAAAATACGAATATACGTAAACCTGAAGCAAAATTAAAACGAAAAAGAATTGTGAATGAATGCGTTGGGACTGTGAAATACGCTTACGAAAGTGAACAATTAAAAAATACTAAATATTTATTTTATATTTTTTTTCAGCGTAATATCTTGTGAAATAAAACTTTAGTATATGACGTATAGGAGTTTAAAAATTTGATAATTAAATGAAGAATTGAGTTTGAGAATCAGATATCAAACAGAGCTTAGATTTAAGGCAGAGTATGTTACGTGTATAGAGCTAAAGCTGCGTCTAAGGCAGCTTAGACCTAAAGCTGAGCCTAACTCAGCTTAAAGCTAAAGTAGAATATATAGCTTGGGTATACATGATCTTAAAGGTATATATGAGCTGAAAGTGAGTGTAGAGTAGCTAAGCTACAAAACTGAGTTTAGAGTAGCTGAGTCTAGAAGTCTAAAGCTGTGTCTAGAGTAGCTTAAGTATAAAGCAGTTTCTTGGCTAGCTTTGAGCTAAAGAACAGTTCTATCTCAGTATCTATCAGTATCTCAGACCTATAGTCAGCTCGAGAGTAGATCTAAAGCTGAGCTTAGGGTTACTTATACCCTAAGAATAGCTACGAGCTATAGGTAGGGTGTGAGGTAAGGCGAGGTCTAGTGTAGCTTTGATGTAATGCTCACTTGAGATTAGCTAAGGCCTAAGCCAAAGTAAATACGAAATCTCTTTACATTAGACTAGTATTTAGCTATATATAAATGAAAAACAAAACAAAATACAAACAGAAATAGATAACGTTTAAGACTTTATGCCATCACTTGTTACAAATGTTCCTACATAGTTATAATACTCTCGAAACAAGTGTATAATGAAAACGAAACTCAAACGAACGGAATAAAGTTTGTGAGAATTACAAAAGTTCGGCTGCCGCAGAGCCGTGTGGCCAAATGAAATGGGAATCTTATTAAACTTGGCTGCTGCTTGAAACTCGCTGAGCTGCTGCATTATAACACATTTAAAGAGACAGCCGGAGAGGCAGTAGAGGCAGAGAGAGAGAGAGATAGAAAGAGAGAGAGAGAGAGAGAAAGATAGAAACAGTGTGCGCACTCACTGTAACCGAATATCAGTGCACAATTGCCAACGTAGTTTTGCCATTGCCATTGCCACATCGCGTCGCACACTTTTTGCGCTTGCCACATTCTGTTGCACTTGAGCCGATGCCGACAAAAGTTCACAAAAGCCAAAATAAACGACATGAGCTAATCGCGTTGTCGTAAACTTTTTGCCCTACCCAAAGCGTTCGACTCCCCGTTCGACTGTGTGGGCGTGGCACTATTGACAGCCAACCACCAGGCGCCACCTTTGATGTCAAGCCAAAAGTCTATACATACATATACATATATCTTATGTATTTATATATACATATATTTTTTTTTGCGGCAGCTGTCAGAACTACTTGTGGCACACTTGAAAGCTGCAGCAAAAGAATTGCGCCCAAGACATGCAATTTGTGGCACATGGCAACACACACGGACACCTGTCAGGTGCGACGACAAAGGCATACACATGCAATTAGACACTTCAGTGTCAAAGTGAAGGCAAGCCGAGGCGAGACCCTTCTTCCACTCTCACTCTCTCTCTCTCCCCCACACTCTCTGTCTATCCCTCAACTGAAATTTTTTGTTGCTGTTGCTGCTACTGGGGGGGTGACGCTTAAAGTTGTCAGCTGAAGCCAAAGCTGAAGCCAAAGCTGAAGCCAGAGCTAAAGCCAAAGCATTGCAGGGTAAACCTAACTTAAATTTACTTTTTTTTTAAACTTGTACGAAATTTGAGCCATTTAATAGATATAAAGTAAGAAATTTGAGTCATAGATGAAAATTATATTGATATAATTTAAAAAGCAGAATTTGCTTTAAAACTTTAATAGATACAAATATGAATATGTATTTAACTATGAATATATTTATATATTTATATATTTTTATATTTTTATATTTTTATATTTTTATATTTATATATTTATATATTTATATATTTTTATATTTATATATTTTTATATTTATATATCTTCTATCCGTTAGTAGCAAAAATGTTTAATTTTTGTTATATTTTCAAAAGGTTATTCTCATATCAACTGCGGTCGTAAATATCTGCAGGCTACATAATTGAAATAGCTAACTAATCTATTTCACTTGTGTTTACTGTTCATTGGAATTAAGCAAGAGCTTAGGTTAAATAGCTAAATAAATTCTATGAATAATAAATGCAAAAGACAGAGTAAAAAGGTCATGAGCCTAAAGGTCGGAATGCTTAGATGAGCGATATGAAAATCTATGCAATCATTAAAGATATATATTTATATAAATAAAAATATATATAAAATTTATAAATATGTTCCTATAATAATAATAATAATAATAATAATAATAATAATAATAATAATAATAATAATAATAATAATAATAATAATAATAATAATAATAATAATAATAATAATAATAATAATAATAATAATAATAATAATAATAATAATAATAATAATAATAATAATAATAATAATAATAATAAAATAAATTCCATAAAAATCTATACAAATACAAATATATTTTCAATTTTACATATATACTTATTTTTAATATATACATATGTTTATCATACCCATTGCCTGTTTATTGGGTAACTTTCCACACACTGACTTGATATTGAATCAAATACAAAATAAATTAAATCAGCTTAAAAACACATTTATTATAAATTGTTAAATTCAATTTAAGCTGAAGCAGAAGAATATAAATCAAAGTAAATTCAATACAAAAAATAAAGCAAAGTAAATCAATTTAAAATAAATAAGTTTGAAGAACATTTCAATTGATTAACAAATTAAAAAGTAATTAAGTGCACACTTCACATAAACTCAAATAAGCAACTCAATTATTTTTTTTTAAATTAAAAAGCTAAATAAGCGAAAGGCGTGAATGAAATTGAGGTTTATTTAAAAGAAAACACAGATATGCACAGTTAATTGAAAGTGAGACAGAAACTTAAATATATATTTAATAATAAAACATTAAAATATATATAGAAAATAGAAAATTTGAACTAATCTAAATGTATCTCAACTTTTTTTTTTGCAGTTTGCTTAACTGAAATGTGAAATAAAGTCATGGAATCGTTGGATAAATAAATCATGTAAGTGATTGCTTTATTTAATTTATATACAAACATTAATTTATATATATATAAAATAAAATCAGCTTCTATATGAAATCATAATTAAATCTTAATCAAATGCTACTTTGCTGCTTTCGTGTCGTTGATGCTATTTAAACGAGCATTTAAAGCCATTCAAAAAGCAAACGCCAAAACAATATCTAGAGCAACCCACTAAACAATACGCATTCAACAACTGCAGAGAGTATATAGGTTTTGTAGTGCAAAATTAAAGAGAGGTAGAGACAGAGAGAGAGAGAGAGAGAGAGAGAAAGACTATTTCTCTACAGCAACTAAAAGCTCCTTGGTGCCTAGATGAATTGAATGATCCTCTTAAGTAATTCAAAATTCTTGATATATTTCTGAATATTTACATTCAATGAGTTATGCTGCACAAGTATCTCGCAGTCAGTCATGCTTCGTGAATATAATTTTCTTACTTGTTTTCAAATGGGTCAGCTGTTGTTTTTGTTTTATTTCATTTTGTAGTGTTTTCTTATATATGTATGTATGTAATTCTTTTTTACTTGTTTTTAGCTAGCTCAGAAATAGAGCAGCCATTGGACAACATTTTGCTTTTCACATTTCACATTTTCACATTTCGCCTAGTTTTCTTGTTGGCTGCTCGGGAAATTAGCATTAGAGCTCATTAGCATTTCCTTTTATATGCTAAATGCTAAATGCTGGCACTCAAAACAGCATTCAAAGCAAATGCAACCACTGCCAAGTTCAAAAGTGAGGAAAACTCAAATGAAATCAGAATGAAAACGAGAAACGAAAATGTTGAAAAGTGAAAACCCAAAATGAGAATGGAAAATGGCAACGCTTAGTGTGAAAGCGAGCATGGCGGCAAGCTAAAACTATAGAAGAGAAAATAAATATAAAAAAAAAAGAAATTAGAAGCAAATCAAAATGAATGCTAAATGAGAGCTATACAAGTAAAAGCAAGCAGGACGTTATCTGTATGGGGAGTAGACGACCTTTAATACCCTAAGGAGTTTAGATTGCTGAGATATTTAAAGTTATTTGATTTGAGTTTCATTAGTAGAAATAGGTAGAGGGAAGTAATAGAGGTAGAGAGAGAGAGAGAGAGAGAGCGAGAGGGAACGAGAGAGCGAGAGGTTGAGATATAAAGTCTAGTATAAATCTAAATATTTGATTGAAATGGATCTTTCTGAAAGTTTTTACTTTATAGTAAAATTTCACTAACTTGGTCTATATTTATTTATTATTAAACATTTTATAGCTTCTGCTTTTCTTCAAGACATTTCTTTGCAAAATAGCCATATACCTGTTTTAACTGTTCATAAAAGCTTGCAGAGTATACATAAATATGTGAATGGACGCAAAGCAAACTGACTTGAACAAAAGCGTAGCATACTTTTTTGGGGGTATATTTCAACTATTATGCTCTGGCAAGCAAATTAACGAGACAAAAAAAAAAAAAAATAAATAAAATAAAATAAATCAAAGTATTATTTACAAATCAAATAGAAAACGCGCTTGAGGTCATGCTAAGCTCTGCTATGCAGTTGGTAAAATTTATCTAACTAGTATTAAGATGCAATGCTTAAGCATTAGCTTGCCAATAAACAAATCTGCATCTTTTATATTTTTCTACAGGATTTCTTCTATTGCTTTTTGGATTCCATCAATGCATGCATCTCTTTAAAAAATCGAATATACCTATTTTAATCAGTCCGAAAAACCCGTACAGGGTATTATACAAATATGTGAATGGGGCGCAAAGCAAATGTGCTGCAGGGTGAAAAAAGTATAGCATACTTTGTAGGGCGTGCAATATTTTGATTTTTATGCTTCTCGGCTGTTGACTTTGACGGGCGCGCGTTTAAATGAAATGAAAATGAAATCTACTTAAATTAATGAAATCAATTCCAGTTACTGCTGCTAGCTTCCTGCTGTCTGTCTACTGAATGCTGCTAGCCGTTTCCTGCCTGCTGTTTGTTTGCCTATTTGGTTGCTGTTGTTTTTCGTTTGCCACACACTTGAATGTTTTTCTTTTTTTTTTTTTTTTTGCTGCGCTTTACAGCAATTCGTCTTGTTGTTGTTGTTGGGCTGCGAAACTGTGATTGATTGATTGATTGTCTGTCATTTTGAATACGTCAAGCTTGTCGCCTGCCTTGGCCTAGTTAAATGTGGCGTATAGATTTTGTCTTCTGTTTGCCTTTGGATTTATGGCTAAATGCGTGTAATGAATGTTGCGCAACAACAATGCGCACAGCCTTATTAATAACGAGCTCTGCTCTTATTGCCATTATTGTTGTTGTATAATAAAATCAAATAATAAATAATATACAATGGCTCGGAAGCAGCCATAAATATCAGTTACGCGTATTTTATTATCTGCAACTGAGCCGAAAATGCTGAACAGGCGCAAAAATCTTTGAAAGCACTTGATGTGCCACCACCACCACCGCCTCCTGCCCATCAGCCAAGCTAAGCTCTGCCTCAACGGCTGCTGCTGCTGCTGCTGCTGCTGCTGCTGCTCCTACTTCTCCTACTGCCATTGCTGTCATTTGGTTTGCCTTATTGAATTGTTTGCCATATTCCCCAATGGTATGGCGCGTCGGATTTGTTGGAACGCACGCGCGTGCCTGAGACTGAAGTCCATGGCATTTATTGTCTATGGCGCAAATAATTATGTCTATGTTTAGGCAACAGCTTTGGCTTACGCATTGGCCTTTCGGCCCCTAATGAGCTTTCCATGTTTTCACAACATTTTATTGCCCGGACTTACCAATTATCGTGACGAGTATCATCAGGCCGAGCAGCACCGTTGTGATAGCCATGCGCAGCAGTTGCGTGAAGTCATCCTCGGCCACTTTGCTGGCCGTCACATTGATCGCTGCGCTGCCATTTAACAGCGGCCCGCTGCCATTTACAAAATCACCAAAAATGCCCAAGCCACCCGTCTCATTGCCCATGCCGTCCAGCAGTAGTGTATCGTTGAGCAGCATTGCTCCCAGGCCGACAGCCACATTCGTATAATTATTGTCCGTACTTTTGCTGCCGTCGGCATCGATCAGATTGATGGCAGCTTTACTGCCCAATGCACGATGCGCCGCCTTTGCGGTTATGCGTGCTGCAGCCGCTGCCACCGAGGCGCTGGCCGCAGCTGCTGCCAGCGCTGCGGTTGCCAGCGGTGAGCCAGGTGAGCTATTGGGGTTGGGAAAACTCGTTGAGCTACTGCCAGCCGTGTTCTCCAAGGCAGCCGCGGCCGCAACAGCTGCAGCCGTGTTCTGAAAGTCGCCATCGTTATAATATTGATTGTTGTTATTGCTGTCGCCACCATTTAGCTGCTGCTGCTGCTGCTGCTCCTCCTCCTCCGCCTCCTGCATATCATCAGACCGCGGATCGGCTATCAGATAGGCTTTGTTATCCATGCTATTTGCTATGTAGATGTAGTCCAGCGCGTCTGCAATAGAAATTGAAGTTTGTTTATTTTTGTTTGCCAAGTTGACAGTTTTTTATGAGATTTATATAGATATATAGATAGCTTATGTGCATTGAGCATTGATTGACAAAGATTAGTTTTTAATTAAATACAAATTATTTACACTTGTAGATAAAAAAAAAAAACAAATTTTTTGGATTAAGATGCCTTTAAATTTCTATTCAATAACTCATGAGTTATTATTACTAATAAATAACCGGATAACTGCTAAAAATATACAAATTTTAAGCTCAATTTCTGTAGGGAACATGCATCTATTAAATATTGAAAAAATGCTCTTTCCTTTCACTAAATTGTTAAATTCTAGAGTCTGCCCTACACATATGTAATTGCACACCCATATATACATGTATTTATACATGTAAACATATATCACATTATTGGATTCTAAGAAATTGATGTAATAAAATCCAAGTTAAACAAAGTTCAAAGTTATTCAATAACTATTTGCCATAGAAGAGCTCATAAGCGCAGTCTAAGCTCAGCTCGCTGCATAAACTGCGCAGTAAGCAGCAAGACTGTATATGTATGTGTGTGTGTGTGTGCATATATTATTAGTTATCTATGTAAAAGAAGAAGCCAAAAATGATTGCATTAGCAGAAGTAAGTTTACTTTCTCAACCTACCTGTAGCTAATGAGCTAAATGCCCGCATTTAATATATATTTAAACAAAATTATATACATTAAAGTAAATGTAATTTGAATGCAAATAGCATTTATAATGAGGCTTTAAAAACTTGAAAACTTTTCAATTAGAATTTAGCTGCAGCTACTTATGATTTTAGCTTTATTTAAACAAGTTTTTTTTGTTGTGCTACCTACCATTAAAGTTGGTCGCGCGCGCCATTTTTATTGCAGTTGTAGTTTTTGTGTGTTTTCTGACTGGGTTTTGTTGCAGATTAGAGAGTAGTTGGCTTAATTGCAGCCGCAGCGGAAATGAGGCGAGCGAGCGTAGACGGAAGCGGATGCGCGACTATGCGACTATGCGACTGTGGCAATGGCAATGGCAAAGGCCGGGCAGAGGCGACAGTTGAAGCTACTCAGACGGCTCAGTCGTTGCTCTTGTACGTACATGATGATGATACACACTCACAGCAACAGTGAGCGAGT
Organism: Drosophila koepferae; assembly: GCA_030914345.1. Taxonomy (NCBI): domain Eukaryota; kingdom Metazoa; phylum Arthropoda; class Insecta; order Diptera; family Drosophilidae; genus Drosophila; species Drosophila koepferae. The sequence continues at coordinate 14,876,005 of JAUESR010000211.1, read as the reverse complement.
GAGTGAGTGAGCGAGTGAGTGAGTGGAAGAGAGTGTAGGAGAGAGAGAGAGGGAGGCTGGCAGGCTGGCAGGCAGGCACAGGCAGGATGTATTCTGTTAACGAGCTTTTGAGTGTTTACACGAAGTCTCGTTTACAGTTTTCGGCTTTCACTTTTCTTTTGACAACTTTTGTTGCAGCTATTGTTGTTGTTGTTGTTGTTGTTGTCGTTGTTACTGTTGCTCTGGCAGTGCTATATACATATATGTATTTTGTATTGCCAAGCTCAGCCTGTTCTTTTTCACTTTTTGCACTCCTTTTAAGCTCTTCCGTTTGTTCGCATGTGTTATGGCTCGTTTATGCGCTATTTTCATATCCTCAAAGTGAATTTCACATCCGCCGGCAACATAACTTCACTCTGCTTCACTCTCAAGTTGTTGCTGTTGTTGTTGTTGTTGTTGTTGTGAAACTGTGATGTGAATGTGGGCCAATATGGCCCGCATTAAACCGCATTCATTCGCCCAGCTGCAAATGGAAATTCAATTAGTATAAAATTCATATTGTTTAGCTATCGCAATTCAAATATTTTACAGCTAAATAATTTCCTATCTAAAGTCGTCACAATTTATTGCACATATATCAATTTCCTGCCAAGTGCAAATGAATATTTGAATATTTCTCTACCACATTTGCTTGTTAAATAATTTAACGCAATTTTTGCAATTACAACACAATCGCATTGCACGATAAATATGAAAAAATATGAAGACGGGCACGCAACTTGTTTTCATCTCACAGTTAAGAGCCAGTCACAGTCGTACACACTCAGTTCCTCTCTCCCACACACACAGACACACATACAAGAATTTATGCATGTATGTGTGGCCGGAAGTTTGCGTGCGTGCGACAGGCGCCATTGCTAGCGGCAGCTCTCTGCAGCAATGAAATAAATTTAAAACGCATAAAAAAAGAAGCAAGCAAGTAAGCATTAAGTAAGAGTGTTTGCATCGAGCGTATAGACGAGTCGGCACTCTACTTGAATGTTGATAATGGAAGAGGTATTTATAAGGGTGAATAGGTTTATTTTATATATGACTTCAGAGAGTATGATTTAGACAGTGGTATTATTATCAAAGTAATACTAGCAGCTAAACTATCTGTAGCTTTTATAGTCTTCGAGTTTTGAAGATAAGTAACTATTCAATATGGTGAAAATCCTCTGTCTTCTCGAGAATTATTTATTTAAAATGTTTTATATAAATGTCTTGAGTGAGAATACTTATCTAGCTTTTATAGTCTTTCAGTTATGCTAGATAAAAAAAAACTGAAAACTGCCTTACAACTCGTATATCTTGAATATTGGAAGAGATGTTTCAAAAATATAATACCGTTAACCAATAAATTTCCAAAGTAAGTGTATATACTAAAATTATTATCTCTATTATTAGAGAGTCTTCTTGTTATGACAAAGAAAAATGAAGCCCTTAAGTCAATTTTCACAGATATAGATGAACAAATAAAGATATAGAGGAAAAACTATCTAGCTACAAATAAGAAACAAGTTAGAGATTTCAGTTAGAGATAGAGACTAGGCAATACCCTAGAGTTTCTATAACTAAAAGATTAGAGTAAAGAAAATGAAAATCAAATGAAAGAGTAAATGCTTTCTTTATGCTCATACTTTCCAAGATCTATCTCTTAGAGTCCAATATCAATATCTAAGCAATATCTATTGCTTATGTGCACTTCGAATACCTAACTATGCTCACATCTTTCTCAAAGTTAATATACCCTCTCTCTGCACATGCAATTTCAATGAGTGTGTGTGTGGGGCATAAAAATGCGGGAAGCATAAAATAGTAGAAGCCAAGAGCAGCGCAACGGCAAGCGTAGTAAAATGTCAACGCATGCCTTATGCGTGTCTTCTCTCTATGTATGCGTATGTGTGTGCATGGATAGTAAATGTAACTGTATCGCATATAATACTTATATAGTTTATACATATATAAAAATATATGTACAACTATATATATATATATGTTTATCTAGTATATATTGCGGCGCCATAAACGCGTCACGAAAATGTTGCATGCGTAATGCGAGTACCGTCTATCGCTTTGTTTATAGCTCACATACGGCTAACAGCGACTGTGGCAACAAAGGGCGTTTTGTAGCCCTCTTCCCTTATCTTCACATCTTTCCACACGTTCTATATGCTAAGGTAAACTCTATATAAAAAAATAAAAAAAAAACCAGTTTGTATAGTCACTAAAGATTTATGTGATCTGCATGGCTGCATGTTTAACTAAGGCAATTAACAAGTGTGATATATATATTTTGAATGCCTTTTAAAGTAATTGCTGTAAATGAATTTATAGTGAAGTGGATAGGAAGAAAGATGAATGGTTGAGATGCAATGTGTTACAGGTAGAAATAGAAAGACAGCGAAGCTGCAGAGAGGTTTCATTGAGGATGCTGAGGGTACAGAGGGTACAGAGATATTGAGACACAAAGAGCAAGAGAGAGAGAGGGAGGGAGAGAAATACAGATACTGAAAGACAGCGAACTGATAAAAGGATAGATAGAGAGAGGAAGAGAGAGGGAGAGATTCCATGAGATAGGCAAGATGGAATAGATAGAAAATTAACATTAAATTTTAGTATTTAAATAATATTATTAAATATAATATATTATATGCCTTTTTCATTGTCATAAATAAATATAGCATTATGTATAAATATATATTCATTTAAAGTAATCGTGGACAATGAATGGCAATTTGATATATATATACATATGTATATGCCGAACTTTAAAATACAAAATTTATTCATGATTTTTAATAAATTCAACAAAGTATAATAAAAACCGAACTACTCAGAACAACTATCAAAATTGCATTTATAATTGCTCAAGAGAGCAACTCAATTAGGAAAGTTACTTTCAATTACACTTTTCATTTTCTAAATATAAAACCTAAAAAAAAAGTTCATTTGCAATTGAAATCGTATTCGGTTGCAGTTGCAGTTGTAGCTGCAGTTGACACATTTTGCATAAATAAAAAATTTTTTTTTTTTAATTTCCTTTAGCCACATTTTAATTGGGCTGTTCGTTTGATGCATTTTCTGCATGTGACAGCCAATTAATATGCAAGCTGCACTTGTCAAACTGAAATTGCGTTTAGTTTCAGTAATGTCGCCAACTTTGCTAATTACACAGCATCAGCATGTTAAATACAGTAAAATAAAAGTAGTTGCTAAAACTAAAGATGTTGATTCAGATGCTGTTGCAGTTGCTGTTGCCATTTTTATTTTTTTTTTTACCATTTGCCGCTTGACGATTGCTCTTTGCATCGTCTATGTTGCAGCTTCAGTTGCCAGCAAGGAGCTCATTAAAAGTTGGCATTAGCTGGCACACAAAACACATGTACATTGCCATACCTGTTAACCTTTATAGTCATTCACTTTCTCTCTCTCTCTCTCTCCCATTCTCTCTCTCTCTCTCCCTCTGCCCTGCACTCTTACGCTCGTTTTACGTATTCATGTGGCACAACAGAGTCCTGAGTTGATTGGCAATCGCATTCGCTTTCGAGTAGCTTCTTGCGACTAAACAAGCGACGAAAAAAATCGTAGCATACTTTGCAGGGCTGTCGATTTACCTAACGTTCATGCACGTGCAAAGACTTTGGTCTGTGCACTGATTTAACACAAATAAACACACACACACACACACACACGCACATACATTCACCCACATACCTTTGCCCTTGCTCACATTTTCACTGCGCAAAATTTTGTTGCAATAATTTTGCATGTTTAAATTTTAAAAGCAAATTGCTAGCTGAGCGCTTTAACCTTCAAATGACAGCGAAAACAACAACAACAACAACGGCGACGACGACGACTAGAACTGCAACTGCAAGTTGTGTGTGCGTGTGTGTGTGTATCTGTGTATAGGCGTCCCTGTAACTAAACATTTTCAAGTTCAAAGTCGATTTAATACGGAAGTTTATGTCAGCCATGAGCTTTCAAGGCAACACACACACACACACACACTGTGTGGCTATATGTGCTGCGGTTGCAAAGTGGCATGCAGCAAGGGCAGCAGAGGCGTAAGGGTATTCAGGAACGACTGTGGGCGGGCTTAAGGGCTGAACTGGGCTTGGGCCTGTGCTTGGGGTTTGAGCCTGGGTCTGGGCAGTTGCAAACGTGTGGCGCGCGCGTTTGAAGTGCATTTGAGTGTGAAGACGACACATGTCATTTAAATGCACACCTGTCTACGTGTCAGTTAAGCTATATATATATGTGTGTGTGTGTGTGTGTGTGCGTGTATTTATATATATAAATGTGTGCTTGTGTGACTGTGGCTATGCAGCTGCCGAGTGCACTTGTTGCGGTTGGCTAGTAAGTAGTTCAGCAGCAGCAGCAACGGCAGCAGCAGCAGCAGCGCGAGCCACAGTGACTGCATTTATTATGCATGTGCATAGCATATGAATGTGTGTGTGTGTGTGCGTTGCTTTTTATAGCTTATCGTATATTTATGCAGCTTGGCCTTTAAGCTACGCATGCATTAGCATTTGCCACTGTTCTTTGTTGAACTACAAGCTTGGCCTGTCCCCTCGACGTACAAAAGTTAGTTTGTTTTTGTTGAAAACTAGAGAAATGTATTGCTAAATATTATTACTTTGCAAATTTGTTCAGGTATTAACTGGGGCATTGGATTTTCTGAAAATGTTTAGTTTAACTCTTAAATATAGCACATCCCTATACCAAAAATATTGTATTATAAATTTATTTTTGAATTACAATGCATTTTAATATTTTTGTTAAATGTAATATTTATATATTTTTTTATAACTATAAAATGTTCATTAATTTATTGTATTTATGCATTATATATATATATATATATCTATTTTTTTTAATGTTTAATAAATTATAAAATATTTAAAATATAATTTTAAAAAATTATTTTGGTTATTTAAGAAAATTAACTAAATTGAATTCGCATTTATTTATTTTTTTTTTAATATAAATTTCTTATTTTTATTACTAGCATACATTTTATTTTATTTAAATAAATAACAATCAATAATTTAATAAATAATAAAATACTATACTTTACATATTTAATTTTTTTTTTCAAAATTATTTTTATGATTATTAAAAAATTTTTAACAAATTTGAATTCTCAATTATTTATGTTTATTTCTTATTTATTTATTTTTTGTTGCTTATTTTATTTTACTTTAAATTTATTTTCCATTCACTTATGAATTTCCTTTTAGCTCGGGCCAATTGAATTAGTTTGTTTTTTTGCCATTTCAACTATTGCTTTGGTTGCCCTCGCTGTTTATAGCCATCAACGTTTAGCGTTTAGTCGGCATATCAAAGTGCACTTTTCAAAACGCTTTTCAAAACGTTTTGCCTTTTCTTCACCGATTCACAAATGCCAACAAAACGATGGCAATGTTTGCAGGGGCGAGCAGGAGCAGAAACTAAACCCCAACTAGGAAAAACTAAAACTAAACTAAACTGAAATAAAATAAAATAAATTGCATGCATTTCTCATTCGACGCTCGATTTCATTCACAGGCCACAAACACACACGCTTATATATATATATATATATATATATATATGTATATAGTCTATATAAATGGGCGAAAGGCAAACATGACCAGACATTTATCAGTTGTTCACATGCATTCAAAGATACTAATGTACATATTAGTTCAGCCCTGTAAGTGGCTATGCAGCAAGGCCTGGCCTCAATTCCCTTTTACTCTGCCTGCTTTCATCCATTCAAACTGATTGTGTGTCAGTGTGCGTGTGTGTGTGTGCATGTGTATGTGTGTGTGTGTGTGATAGCTCTGGGTTCCTTTTTGCGCCATTTCCGCTTCATTTCATGCGCCATTTTTCTCTATCTTTGCACTCGAGTGTTTGCGCCTTGTTGCCATGTCCCGGCAAAGGCCTTTCATTGCCCCAACTATAGTTGTTGTTGTTGTTGTTGGTTGCGGTTGCAGCTGTTATGTGTACAGCATCCCTCACTCTCTCACTCTCTCATTCACTACCTCTCACTCACTCGCTCTGACCATTGTTTTTGCACGCTTTTGCAATTGCTTTTGCCAATCAGTCTACTGCAAATAATTTATAACTTTTGCGCCTGTGCTTTGCCAACTTTTATGCCCCCGTTCGACTCTTGACTGGTTCAATAAATATTACGTATACGACGGCTACGTTAGCAAACACACTCACACACTCACACACACACGCACACACATTTCACACATCCAATACGCATTTGTAATTAGTTTAGCTCTAAATACATTCCACACATTGCACATAGCATAGCTACCCAGCCGAGCTCTTCAATTATTCAATAATAATGCAATCGACATTTTTTTGACCACAGCAACAAATTACGTACATTGTAAACAAGTGACGGGAAACCCACACACACACACACACACACACACACACAGATATAAAGAGACAACAGTTAACTGTCACTGCGGCCAGTCAACCATGTTGGCTGTCGCTCTGTCTGTCTTTTCCGTTGTACAACATTGCGTATACGTAATGCATAAAAACTATATGAAAATATATTTATATATATGTATAGATTTATATTGTTCATATAAACGTTTGTCTGCCCACACTTGAATATCAGCTTATTTCGCAATTTTTACGTGTTTGCCTCCCACAAAAAAAAAAAAAAAAAATCAATGCAATAAAACGCAAATTTACAATGTGCAAGAATGCAATAGCCGAAATAAGTTGCAGTTGCAAATACAATTGTAAACCAACTGAGAATTTGTTACGATTGTAAATCGTTTAAATAACAAAATAAAATAAAATAAAACTGAAAACATTTGAGCTCGCATTCAAATTGTTATCATAATAATTCTACTGAAAGTAGCGAGCTAAATCAATTTCCGATTTAGTTTGAAAAGTGCTTTTTCCATAGAATTCCCTTCTTTTTTTTTTTAATACTATTTATTTGGAAGTAATTTCAATGATTGGGCGCATATAATAATTTGGTATTTGATTAAGCATGTGCTAATTTATATGCATAAATATTTATGAATTTATAATATGTATGAAATGAGCTAAACTTTGGGAATTTATTTAGAAAAAATTTTATGTCTAATAAAATACATTTTTAACTATAAATAAATATACATTAATTTATAATATGTGGGAATTAATTTGAATATACAAATATATTTATATAAATTAATTTCATGAAATATTTATTTATATAAATAAATATATATAAATATAAATAAATTAATAAATGCATAAATAAATAAATATTTGCATATTAATATATATATAAAATAAATTTGTATATAAATAAAATTACTTATATATAATATTTTTTATTAATTTAATATATATATTTATTCAAAAAATCTTTTCTTTTAGCATCTATCCTAAACGCCTTGAACTAACTGATCTCTAGGTAAGTAGACTAAGCTGCTGACATATTCAACATTTATATATTATATTATTCCTCGTCATTCATATCTCCTATTATCTCTTTCCCAAGCAACAATATACGCTGCAAATCATATATGTATATAGAGCAGATTCCCAGGGTAAACTATATCATTAATACCCATTCAGCTTAGTATAATTCAAAGTCATCTTCATGCCTGTTACATACACTTCCAGAAAAATAATATGCCCCACATTTGTGCCATTTGCCATTTGAGAACACATGCGACACAATATAATCTACATCAAAAGTAAAACGCAGCTCAATTAAATCTTACTTCATTTCATAAATACTTGATGTTGACAATTGTCACAGCGCAGTCCAATTGCATTATTCATAAGCCGTTTTCCATTAAATTTTAAAGCTTTCTTTTTGTGGCTAGTGTGCGTGTGTGTGTGTGTGTGTGTGTTTTTTTTTCTTCTTACTTTTGCTTTTTCTTTTTTTAATTTATGCGCTGAAAATTCAATTAAACTTCCTGACAATTCTTTACAATATTTTTCCGAGAGTGTGTGTGTGTGTTTGTGGATAAAGAAAATTGTTGCCTTTTAATTACATTTCAGAAATTCGCATGCTCTAGAGTATGCACAAACAAAGGCTGCCTCGCTGTCCCTTCTATATATGCTATATGCTATATATATTATATGTATATATATTTATATATATAACTATGTACATTTGCGCTTTCTTGAACGTCATGCCACATGATAATAAATTTCCGCATGCAATATCCTGCATTTAAATAACACTTCCTGTGTGCCGTCCTAGGCCAAGGCATCCGTCGTCCATACGTCAGCGAGACACTGAAATGAATTTATTTTCCAACAGCTACCTACATAGCAGAGTGTAGATCTCCCCCTCATCTGCCTGCTATTGCCATTGCTGCATTTTCTCATTGAGCTGAAGCACAGGCATCTGTCCTGGACGTGGCTTGCCGCCTCACTCTGCTCTGCCCCTCTGGCCCTCCCCCCCTTCTAGGTCAGTTCATTTCGCGCTGAATGGCTGGCAAACGCACTCTGCTTCATTACTATTGCGCCCAGCCTCACAACTCACAGCTCACTATAGAGTGGGGGCGTGGCACGCACTCTCTATCTATTGCCTGCTCTGCCACCATTTGGCACTTCATCGCAGAGGGCGTACAAAAACCAAAAAAAAAAAAAAAAGGAGAAAAAAAAAGCTGAAACATAAACAAATTGTAGTAAAGGCCAGCTCGGTGTTCGCTTTGTTTTGCTTTTGCCGACCGCACGCATCAGCAAAGATGTTGCGGGCCATGCGAATAGTTTGTGGCGGCGGGGGCGTGGCTTTTGGGTGGGGGGTGGGGCTTTTGAGGTTCCGGCTGTTTGGCCATCTTTACCACACAATAAAAATTTATGAGCCGTATGCGTGTGCGCAGCCCTTTTTTGCGTTTCATGAAAGTCGCACAACATTTTGTGAGGAGCGCATAAATTTTATATGTGCCACAACTTGACATGCTTTTCGAGCGACCCTCTCTAGGTCTACCTACCACTATCTTCCTCACTCTTTCTCTCTCTCTCTTTCTGTTTGTTGTCAATTCAGTTTGCACTCACACTCGCTCTATGGATAGCTGCAGGTAATGCAGCGTCGTAAATTCGTAGTACTTTAGCTACGCTGCGCTTGGAGCTTCATGCAATATGCATGAGTAGACAAGGGGGCGACTGAAATGGAGGGGGTGGGAGGTGGCGAGGGCTGGCCGAGTTAAGTTTAGCTGACTGCAGCTACAGCCACTTACTGCACTGCTTCAATCAATTAGTCACAGACCAAAGTTGTGTAAATGCAATTAAAGCGCAGTTCTCCTTTTTGATTTCTACTTATTTTCATTTTCCTTTTCCTTTTCATTTTTGTTGTTGTTGTTAAAGTTGAAGCAGCTTATGCACAGTGCCTGCTAAGTGTATGTTGCGGCACATAAAAAGATGATTTTATGCTCTTGCGCACAATTTGGTTACAAAGATTTCACAACTGTCGCGCTGGCTGGCTGTCTCTCTCTCTCTCTCTTTCTCGCTCTCTCTCTTGCTCTCTCTCTCTCTCTCTGTGTCGTTGACATGTGCTGTGCTGTGATTTCTTTCTCATGCAAATAAACGTGAGCTACAAAGCACGTGGCGGGCCAAGCTCGAAGAGGTGCGAGAGGTGCGAGAGGCAAAGTCAAAAGCTGCCGCCACTCAAACGATCGATGTGAATGAATTTGTGTGTGAGTATGTGCGTGCCTATATGTATGTGTGTGTGTGTGTGTTACCTTTAAAATTTGCCAGGCAACCTGCATTTGGCGTTTAGCCTGTTAAATGCGACGAGACGAACAAAATTCAACTCAGCCAACCAACTCCGCCCAATCCTAAGAAAATTGTTACGTAATGATGTGCCTCAAATTAAATCTGACAATTTTCCGGAATACAGTCTTACAGTGCAGGTGTGCCAAGTGTGTGTGTGTTGAGTGTGTGTTGAGTGTGTGTGAAAATTTTCTTTTAATATGTTCAGCAATGAAATAAGCTTAAATTGATTTATATACGCGCCTTTTTGGGCTAATATTAAGCTGTATTAAATCGCTGCCAAAGCAGCTGTAATATGAAATGGAATTTATTTCATTATGCTATGTAAAATATTTCAATCGAATTGAATTCAATTATATTAAGATATTTGCGTGTAATGATGAGGCTTAGCAGCAGCATGACTGATGAATAATTGATGAATAATTATATACATATAATTATAATTATTATTAATTATAAGCAAATGCAAATTAATTAATTCTGTTTGATTGTGGCCATAATCAGCTCTTTCTTTATGAATATATCAGCAACATTTTTAGCTAAATTTTCAAATTAGCTTTATCACACGAAAGGTCGCAAGTTATTTGTGAGTTTGAACTTCTTGGCATACATATTTTAGCTTCCTCTTGCTTGACGCCCAACCGTTTGTTATCCTTCCCATTCCCTCTCTCAAATTTGATATATCATATAATATTGATGAATTTCAAGGGTCTCCAAAATTTGCCAAAAATATATTTATATATATATACTATATGCAATGTGCCCGGCACGTGAGAAGTCAAGTTAAGTAAAATGAGGATTTTATTTTTCATGCTTGACCGCAAGCTTGATGTGACCAGAATGAGAGTAGCGCACTCGAAATCAGGTTTGACCGACAAGGCTTTGATTAAAAATTTATTAATATTTAACTTTGTGCACGCATTGACAACCAACAACAACAAACAACAAAGTGTATTCAACTAGCAGCTACTTTGCATAATTGCAAAAATAATCGGGCCAAAAAAGCGTCGTCGGGGTCTTAAATGAAGTTGTTAATATTAATGAGGAAATTTTTCAGCTTGGCAGCAACGGCAGAGGCAGAGGCAGAGGCAGAGGCAGCAGCAGCAGCAGCAACAGCAGCCGTCACAATGTTTGGTTTTAATATTGTTATTAATCAGCTTTTAATGTATTTAATTAAGTTTTGCGCTGCGTCAAATATGTTGAAAATTTAATCAACAAGCTGCCGACATGGCTGCCGCTGCCTGCTCCTGCTCCTGCTGCTGCTTCTCCTGCTGCCCGTTGTCCGCTCTCAACTCAACTCGATTTTGGCCCAACAAATAATCATTATGGCGCATAGGAAAACCAACAGATTAGCAATGCCACGCCCACACTCGCACACTGGCCAAATCGCCCTCAAGGGCTGGTCGAGTGAATATTATTACCATGCCATCAAACTTTTATGGACAAGAACCAAAAAGCAAAAAAAAATGAAAAGTTTTCTATAAAGTTGTACAAAGAAACGAGAAAAGGAAACTTGTTTTTTTTTTTCGCTCTGCTTTGCTTTTTTCGGTTTGTTGTGAATTTCAATTTTCTATTGAGGAGAGAGGGAGGGAGAGAGAGAGAGGGTGGGGGCTGTTTGGATGTGTTTTAGGGGGAGAGACAACATGTTTGACACTAACATATTAGCCAGCGTAGCAGCTGTCCAATGTTCGATCATGTCCAGCACTTGTCAAGCTAAATGCGTTGCTCATTTGTCTATGCCTTGCCAAATTTGCACTTTATTTAAGCACTTTCTGTATGTGTGTGTGTGTGTGTGTGTGTCCCCTTCTCCCTTCGCCCTTCTCCCACAGCAATGTACAATTTTTCATCTTTATGCGCTGTCTGCCGCGCTTAGCAATGGCCGCTGGGCAGCGTCTTAAATGCGTTGAGAGCGAATGCGAGTGAGCCTCCAACATCCGGTTGGCGTTTATCTTTTGATTTGTGTTTTGGCTTCGTCGCCTGTTCTCAGACTTCAATTTTTGTTCCTGCTCTTTTTCTCAAGTGTTTACAAGTGATTTGCTGCTGCTGCCTGCTGCTGCTGCTGCCTGTGCCTTGTTATGCTTTTGAGCAATGGAATTTCTTTCTTTTGCCTTTTGCGAAACGAAACTTTTTCAGCGACAGGAAAACCCAAATGACTCGAGTGAATTGCGCTTCCGGCTGTTTTGCAGCTTGTTAGCTTTGAACGTTCCCAATTGAAATCGGCCCAGACATATTGTATTGTGCGTGTGTGTCTGTGTGGGTGTGTGTGTGTGTGCGAAGGTGACGCCTTTGCCCAGCAGCTAACAACAATTTTTTTGGCCACTCATTTGCATTTTAAGGGGGCAGCAGGAGTGGGCAGGAGTCGGCAGTGCATGACTAAGAGATGCCCTAAACGTTCTGCCTGATTGGCTCCGTTCAAAGATTTCTGCTTATTTTTAGATATAAAAGAAGAAGAAAACTACTAAAAAAAATATGAATAATATATAAAGATTTATGAAGTTATATGAAGCGTATCTTAAGATTTAAATATGCCTAGCTATTGACACAATTTGCTGCTTTCAGCTTTTGTAGTCTGTCAGCTATGACAAAAAGCTAAATCGTGGGTGGATCAATTATAATCTCTATATATATATTTGGGAGTCTGTCAAATTTGATGTTCTTACGTGTGAAAGAAACCAAGTAGAATTATGTTTTTTTTTTAAAGCTACCCTGAGCAGAGCCTAAAGCAGAGCCAAACTGCGAAGCCGAAACGGAGGCTAGCCAAGAGTTAGAGTCAGAGCGAAAATCCGAAGCAGAAGATGACCAGAGCCAGAGCGAAAATCCGAAGCCGAAGCTGAAGCTGACCCAGAGTCAGAGTTAGAGCGAAAAGTCGAAGCAGCAGCCGAGGCTGCGACTGAGCCAGAGCCAGAGTGAAAATCCGAAGCCGAAGCTGAGGCTGACTCAGAGTCAGAGTTAGAGCGAAAAGTCGAAGCAGCAGCCGAGGCTGCGACTGAAGCAGAGCCAGAGCGAAAAGCCGAAGCAGAAGCCGAAGCTGGGGCTGACCCAGAGTCAGAGTTAGAGCGAAAAGTCGAAGCAGCACCCGAGGCTGCGACTGAGCCAGAGTCAGAGCGAAAATCCGAAGCCGAAGCAGAAGCCGAATCTAGGGCTGAGCCAGAGTCAAAGTTAGAGCGTAAAGATGAAGCAGCAGCCGATGCTGAGGCTGAAGCAGAAGCAGCCAGAGCGAAAATCCGAAACAGAAGCCGAAGCTGAGTCTGAGCCAAAGTCAGAGTTAGAGCGAAAAGTCGAAGCAGCAGCCGAGGCGGCGACTGAGCCAGAGTCAGAGCGAAAATCCGAAGCCGAAGCAGATGCCGAAGCTAGGTCTGAGCCAGAGTCAGAGTTAGAACGAAAAGTCGAAGCAGCAGCCGAGGCTGCGACTGAGCCAGAGCCAGAGTGAAAAGACGAAGCAGAAGCCGAAGCTGAGTCTGAGCCAGAGTCAGAGTTAGAGCGAAAAGTCAAAGCAGCAGCCGAGGCTGCGACTGAGCCAGAGCCAGAGTGAAAAGACGAAGCAGAAGCCGAAGCTGAGGCTGACCCAGAGTCAGAGTTAGAGCGAAAAGTCGAAGCAGCAGCCGAGGCTGCGACTGAGTCAGAGCCAGAGTGAAAAGACGAAGCAGAAGCCGAAGCTGAGGCTGACCCAGAGTCAGAGTTAGAGCGAAAAGTCGAAGCAGCAGCCGAGGCTGCGACTGAGTCAGAGCCAGAGTGAAAAGACGAAGCAGAAGCCGAAGCTGAGTCTGAGCCAGAGACAGAGTTAGAGCGAAAAGTCAAAGCAGCAGCCGAGGCTGAGGCTGAGCCAGAGCGAAAATCCGAGGCAGAAGCCGTAGCTAGAGCTGAGCCAGAGTCAGAGTTAGAGCGAAAAGTCGAAGCAGCAGCCGAGGCGGCGACTGAGCCAGAGTTAGAGCGAAAATCCGAAGCCGAAGCAGAAGCCGTAGCTGAGGCTGAGCCAGAGTCAGAGTTAGAGCGAAAAGTCGAAGCAGCAGCCGAGGCGGAGCGCGAAAATCCGAAGCCGAAGCAGAAGCCGTAGCTGAGGCTGAGCCAGAGTCAGAGTTAGAACGAAAAGTCGAAGTAGCAGCCGAGGCTGAGGCTGAGCCAGAGTAAAAGGCCGAAGCGGAAGCAGCAGCCGAGGCCGAGGCTAAGCCAGAGCGAAAATCCGAAGCAGCAGCCGAAGCAGCAGCCGAAGCAGCAGCCGAAGCAGCAGCCGAAGCTAAGGTTGAGCCAGAGTCAGAGTTAGAGCGAAAAGTCGAAGCGGACTGGGATATGGCAGCTGAGATAACATAATATACATCATAACATATCATGATAAATATATATAATAATATATATTTAATATTAAAATTTATATATTAAAGGCATATTTATTCCCATAATTTTACTGGCTTCAAACGTCCCTCAATTCAGACAATTCTAACTTCATAATCGACCCGGTCTGTTTTTGTCAATCATCAAGCATGTCTGAAGTGGAATCAATATGCCTTGATTACACATTTTTCAATTGCTCTTTGGAGTATAATAGAAATCGGAAACTCATCGATATTGAAACCTGAATAGCGTAGCTCAATAATTTCAATTTCAATGACTCTTAGCGCCAGTTAGACCTATTTATTTCAATGTATTTTTGTTTTCATCCAGTCTGAGTCTGGGCAATCAGCCAAGTGTGCGAAAATCGATGAGCAGACAATGCAGCAGAATGTTTGTTGTCTTGACTGTTGGCAGCAATATTAAAGATTTTTGAGCTAACGGTGAAGCCGTGTCGCCGCGTCTGCATTTCCATTTTATTTGGACGCTTTATTTACTTAATGCGCGCACTCGAGTTGACGATGCTGGCGACGGCTGCCAATGCCAATGTGCCTGGCGCCTGACGCTCGTAAAATCCTCCACTCCACCCCTGGGAGGGTAACAAAAAGAAACAACTTGCAGCCAGTCGAAATTAGTTGCTGCAGCCACGCCTCACACACAACCCGTACCACCCACTCCCAGTCTAGCAAATTTTTTGGCCTAGTCGACTGACAACTTGTCTCTGCGGTCGCTAGCCATTAAATGAAATTGTCCTGCACTTTGGCCTTGCAATTGTCGCAAGCTCCAACGAATCTGAATCTATATTAGATTTAAGCGAAATCTTTGCGTTATCCCCATAGCTGGAAGTGGAAGCTCTATGGCAGCTGAGCAGTTGCCATACCTAATTCTATTTCTGTTTCTATGCTCTGCTTAGCTTAGTTTATTGTATCACAAAAAACGTTAGACTTTAGCTTGACTTGACTTGACTTGAGTTAGCTTATTATTGTATTCCATGAACTTCTTAAAGACAGCTGTTACCTTAAATTGTTTATTGTATTCCATGAACTAAAGCTGGCGCATTATTTCGATATAGATTTGACCAAGAATTTATATATATTAATCTTAAGAATATTCAATATGCAAAATTGTTGAACTATGTTAAAATGTAGGCCAAAATGTTAAGCATCTGTTGAGTTTTACATTTAGTTAATATATCATTAAGTGACTGTTAAACAAATCTTAAACAGCTGCGATAATATATAGCTGACTGTTGAGCATTTCAAATTCTGTAAAGTCTATATACAGTTCTCCTTTTCAATTCAAATGTAATTCTCCTAATCGACCTCTAAGCTCTGTTACCACTAACTCTGTTGTCTCTTTTCTAAGCGCTTTGCTAAGCCAGTGTTAAATTTTATAAACAATAACTTTACTATTAAGAGCTTACAAGTAAAATTTTGCTCAGACCCTCTTCCATTCGCTTAGACGTTGCATAGCCATCGCGTGTTTTTCTTTACATTCTGCTAAGAAAGTTTTTAATTCAGTTTGGCTAACTTTCTAAGGCTTAGAGATAACATACGACGTCCGTAAAAATTTACTCTGCATAACATTCTGTTAAGAAACTGTTGAAGTCTGCTAACAACAGCTTTGCTGCTTAGAAAATTCAACTAGCATTTATCTATGTAGCAGGGAAAAGCTGTTGATTTTCAGTTTCACTTCAGTTAACATTAAATCTGTTGATTAACTATAATCTTCTGCTATTGGCTTCAAGTCATTATTCAAAATTGAATTGAACTTGATTCACTTTTATATTCTAGTTATTTTCTACTGTCTCCAGAAGTTAAGTCACTCAGAGCTGTAGTTGCGTCATTGACATTGGGCTAATATTTCTTGTTTGTTCGGGTTTATTGCCAATTTTAGCTGCAATTGAACTTAACGAACAATATATCCCTATTTCAGTGTTTATAGCTAAAATGAGTGAGATATAGAGGTAGATAGTAAGAGGGAGGGAGAGAGAGTGAGAGAGATAAAACGAATTTGAAGTGTAGTGAATGTGAGTGTGTGAAATGAAATTCGCTGGCATATGAAATGCAGTCAGCATATGCAAATCAATTGCTTACATATCCACAACCATCCACCCAAATAGGCACACACACACACACACACACACACACATGCCTGCACACACCTGTATACACACAGAACTATCTCAGCGCGTCAAGTTCAAGGAAATCAGATGCTTCGAAAATTTCTTGCAATTCGATTGAGAGAAATGGGCAAAAGAAAATCTTTGCACGCATATTAAGTGCCATCGGGGCACCGAGCACGTGGGTTGTTTCAACAGCTTGATATGCGATAAAATGTTATTTATTTTGTTATAAACAACCCTCGTCCATAGACACAACGAGAGAATGAAGCCAACAACAAATGAAAAGCAAACTTGTGGCTTGACATTGATGAATGCACGATGAGATTTATGCTGCATGCCAGGGTGTGATATATACATATAAGTATGTCTAACATATATTTATACTATATATATATATATATATATATATATATATATATATTTATATTTGTGTGTGTGTGGGCATAAAGCTCGACGATGTCTATGAGCTGCCACTCATTTGTTCACATACAAACAGAAGCGCGCGCGCGTGGTTGCTATGCTGTCTGGGTGAAATAAATGTTAAGTATACGCATAATAGGCGCCACAACTACAATGCTCTCTGTCTGCCTTCTCTCTGCTGTGTGTGTGCTTGCTGTATGTGTGCATGTGTGTGAGTGTGTGTGTCTTGCTCATTTACGCACTTTAAGTCACTGGCTTAACACACGTCTCTCTGCCTTGCTGCTGCTGCTGCTGTTGTGTTTACCTGCCCGTCAGCACCAAGCAAAACAAAAGTAGAGCAGCAGACACAACACTCATACGACGCGTTGGCCCCCATTGGGTCGTCATTTTATATATGTATGTATGTGTGTATATATGCCATTTACTCGCCCAACCACTCGCTACACTTGCCGCAAAGGGGCATTATTGGCTAGTTAGCACGATTGTTAGCAATAACTAGAGCTATTCAATGCGCACACATATGTATATACAGATATATATTTATAAAAGTGCACATACATATATATATATATAGACTGGTGCTAATTAAATTGATCTGCCCTGGGATATTGGATAAAAGTTAAGCCCTAGGCTAAGCTAGGCAATAAAAAGGGTGTTATGTACCAATTGTGTGTTACAGACGTAACGGTAATGGTGATGGTCAAATTTAAGCCAAGCTAGAGAGTCGATAGTTAAGAGCAAACGATAAATAGCTATTGCGATAGTTAAAGTTGAAGCGGGTAATGAAAATGGCATTCAACAGAAGAACAAATACATTTGTTGCGGCTTAAGCTAAAGCTATGCATATTTAGTGGATACATATTGTTATCGATAATGCATGAACTGTTATCGATAAATTTGATGACTAGCTAATTGTTTGATGATATCGATAGCACTAACGGCATCTCTCACTCACTCTCTCTTTTTCTTTCTCTTCCCCTCTTTCTGTCTGTCTCACTCTCTTGACAATAGTGTATCAAAACTAGTCGACTTGTAGCATAGTTTCAACTTTTTCACAGTTTATGAGGGAGTGAGCGAGGGAGTAAGAGTGAGAGAGAGAGAGATATGGGAGCTGCCTTAAAAGTCATTTTGCTTTTTTTTTAATTGTTTGTTTATTTGCCACGACGAGCTCGCGGCGTCTGTTGACGTTTGTCTTCTTAGCTTACTTCGTGCTTTCTTTTTTTCACTTTTCACTTTTCAGTTTTCAGTTGGGTTTTTTTACAGCGATTTTTTCAGTCATTTGTTTAACATTTGCATAGCTGGCAATTAGTGAGGGCAAACGACAGTGAACAACGCTTGGCCAATGCCATGTTTATTGTTTTTGCTGTCCAACTGTTGCGCTGACAGCTCCAGAGAGATTTTTAATCATATTACTGTTTTTTTTTTTTTTTTTGTTCGTTGTTGACAGACAAGCAGACAAACCTTGACCTGACCCTGATCTTGGCCATATTCGTATTGTCTGCTGTGCCATTTAGAGCGGCAATGAATCGCAATGAATTGTGAGTGAATTGTGTGTGAATTGTGTTGTGTGCAGCATATAAGGAGCTGCTGCGGTTGCTGTTGTTGCGGCTGTTGCTGCTCATGCAGTTTCCCCTTTTTTTTTTTTTATATATATATGCAATTAACGGCGTGGCCATAATTATATGCATTACCTGCGCATGTGGGCTGTGCGTAAGTGCTATGAAAAAAATTAATTAAAATGCAATTAAAGTGGCAGGCGTTGCAATCACTTATACTGCTACCACAGCTCCCTTCCGCTCTACTGCTCTACTGCTCTTTCACTCTCACCTTTTCGCTCACTCTTCACTTGTTTCTTTTAATGGTTTATTTTATGAAATGGCTGCCTTAAGTGCTAGTCGGTATAAAAAACGAGCTAAATTACACGCCAAGTGCCACTTGACGTTGCGTATACGCAGCGTGTGCATAAAAAGTCAGCCACCACAGCAACCCCTCTCTCCCACTCCCCCACTCTGTAGCTCTCTCTCCCTCTTTCTTCGACTGCTCCTGTGTGTGCTTTTTAACGTAAATTGCAACACTTTTTTCTTTCTTTTTTTTTTTTTTGCATTAAGCATGCCCGCACTCTCTCATCCGCTTCGAGTGCACTTTGTTTAATTGATTATGCTTGGCCAGCGCACACACACAGAGCAAATGTATCAAGAAGTGGGCGGCACGCTCATGGGGCTTGGCATTGGGTTAGCTTCTTGCTGCTGCTGCTGCTGCTGCTGCTGCATAATTGCAGCTGCTAAATCCTATTTGCGCAAATATGTCATAGGGCACAGTTCATAAATATGCCTGATGAGCTGCAGCTAAACAGCTATTTATAAACGAGATGTGCTTGAAAAGTTGCAATATTTATTGAATTTACATATGCAAATATATTTATGTAGGTATAGAGAAAATATATATAAAAAATATATTCATGAAAAATATGTATATATAAAAAAAAACTAATTGAAATGAATATAAATAAAAATGCTGCCATATAGCTATTTCTAGACAAATTTAGGTAATTATTAAAATGTTTGTTATACCCTGAGCACATTTGAAATGGAAAATCAGTGTATAAGGATTTGTCTATTTATTTATTTATTTAATTACTATTATTATTTTTTTTTTATTTTTTATTTTAAACTTATATAGTTCTAAAAAAAAAATGAAATAAAATAAATAAAATAAAATATCATAGGAGCTCAGGTCTCTCAAAGGCTGTATCTACGGCATTTTTCTTGGATATAGGCAGCCGGAAAACATATGGCAAATCAACATTTGCAATACCTTATGTGCACACCTCGTAGATATGCTAAAAAGGGTTGATAAGTCAAGAGTTTATGCCATACACACACACATAAAAAGAGTTCTAAATATACAGTTATATTTCAGCTAAAAGACACTCGAATTTGTGCCCCATCAGCATGAATTGTGGCTCTCAGTGTCTCTTTGTGGCTCTCAGTGTCTTTCTGTATGTTTTGTGTGTGTGTGTGTCTTTTGCCTTTGGCATTGTGTGTTGCCTTTTGTGCTATTATTAAAAATGTGGCTGCTTTATTTTCTTGAGCCTTTCGTCTTTTTTTTTGGCTCTTCTCTCCTTATTTTTATACTTATGCAAACATGTCTTATGTCTTCATATGCTTATAAGTATGTTTACATACATATACAGCACACACACATACTCACACATACTCTCGCTTGCTCGTTTTTGGTTGACTCTCACTCTAGGGAAATTTTCAGCGTGCTGTGTTTGATTACGAGCTACGTTTTTTTTTTCTGTTGCTCCCGTTGTTATGGATTATGCGACCATTGGGAACAACTGCTTGGCCCACCCCGCCCACGGCTGCTCTTACGCTTTTGTTTTTTAGTAGCCTTCACATAACTTTAGTTCTTTCTTTTCTTAAATATTCTCTTCCCTTAGGCTTGGCCTGCAGGCAGGCAGGCGAGTAAGAAAAGGGGGAAAAAAACAAAAAATTAAATTATAATTAAAAACATTTTTGGCATTGTCGAAATGCGTCAAATATTTAAACACTTGGCAATCCGCCGAAGCAGCAGCAAAAGTTGTGGGGCGACATTTTAGCATTTCGACATTTTGGAATTTTCTACCTTGCATGGCTGGCAGGCAGGTGTGTGTGTGTGTTTTTGTGTTTTTCTGTTGTGTCAGTCCCCATGGACCATAAAACGCAATAATAAGGCACATGAAGCATATTTTACACATGTCTTTGTCGCATTTATCACAATCAGCGAACAACCAGCCAACCAGCCAACCAGCCACGCCCCCTCGCCCATCCACTTGGCTGCCTACCTGTGAAATACTTAAGCAAACACGTCGCATACGCAGCAACTTTTATTGCATTTCTTTTTCGCTTTCTCTCTCTCTCTGTGTGTGTGTTTTTTTGCCAATTGTTTGCCATGGCAGCCTTGCCTTTTGGGGAGCTCATGTCGCTTCGCCTTTTCCATCTTCTGCTAATGTGACAAAGTTTTTAATAACTTGGCCTTTTTCATGCACAGGTGAATAATAAACATGTTGACAGTCATAATGTGCTTAGGGGGCGTGGCAGTAGCAGCAGCAGCAGCAGCTCAAGCCTGAGCTGTCCCATATGTGCCGCCAGCTGTGATAAGTGTGGCAAAGTGGGTGGAATTGGGTTTGGGTCATGTCAATAATCAAATGCCAGCCGGGCACGCATAACTTAAGGTAATTATTGACATTATTGACTATATGCTAGGAATGCTAAGCTAAAGATAAACGCACACACACACACACACACACACATATACAGTCACACATGTGCTGTGAATTGTAATTGCGAGCGATTATCGAGATAAAGAGGGAGAGAGAGAGAGAGCGAGAGAGGCTGAAGAGAGAGATTTCAGTTAGCCCTTAAAGGATTTGGCCATTGTTTGAGCTGTTTGTTTGGTCAACAGCTTTAATATGTAGTCCATTAGTTACAGCTTAAGCATAAATGTTGTACAAATATTTTGCTTTGTTACTTTACAAAATATTTGATATGAATTTGCTAATGTTTCTGTTATTTTTTGAGTAAATATTTGCAGTTTCTTTTATTTTATTTAGTTTTTTTTATATTTAAATATATATATTGTATAAATGTTTCTCTTTTGTTGGCTTGAGTTGCATTTTTTCCTATGAAGAATTTTTTTTATATAAATTTTTAGATAATATATCTTGATTGCCTTTAAGATTTCCTAGTCCGCGTGTTTGCAGTATTTTTATCAGAGCTCTAGAGTACTTTAGAACATTGGAGAAGTTTTGACATACATATATAGATTTTTACTTGATTAAAAACATACTCTAATGTTGCGATTTTATTGTAATTTGAATTGAGCTTGATAATGTCTCTATAGAAAATTTTAAAAATAGTTTTAAATGCAGTTTTGCGCTGACAAAACCTTGAAATTTAAGCGCTGTCATATTTGAGCAAATTACAAAAAATATTTTAATGAAAAAAAAAAAAAAAAAGGTTCATTTAATTTTGCAATTTTTCATATATTTCTAACAGAAATTTACATGTTCAAAGCACAAAATATAAAAAAGATTTATGAATATATATATATACATATATACAATAAACATATACATATTCACATGTATTTATTAATTATTTTAACATGCAAAACTGTGTATGAAATAATTTTAATATATTTTGAATTTATTTAATTAATTAAAAATAAATCGTCTGCACTGTCTTTTTCTGTTTGTTTTGTATTGATTGCATTTGCTGTGCAATTAAAATATTTTTGCCATTTGTTTTACAAAATTGTTATTTGTTTAACATTTTTACCAGCTTTTTGTTCACATAACTGTTCTTGGCAATTTTGCATTTATATTTTCAGTTGAAAATTGCAAATTTCAATACATTTATGACGCTTACATTGTAATAAATTTCGATTGCAATTTATTGGCTATTTCATACATTCTAAATTTTGCCTAATTATGCATGTAAATTAAATGTTGCATAAATTATTTTTGAATGCAAGCTAATTATGCTAATTTTAAATGTATTTAAAATGTGTGTGTGTTGTAATATTTACATGAAATAGTTGAAGTATTTGAAATTTGCCAATATTTGTTCATAAAGTGAAATAAAATTATGTGCTATGTCGATGTGTTCTAAGCGAAATTTGATATCTTTAGTATATGCAACATATAGTATTCAGATATCTCTGTTATTAGCTCTATAAGTATAAGAGTTTCCACTTGACTCTCTATATCAAACTCTATAAATTATCTTCTGTTGCCACTTGCACTTGACAAACAACGAAATTATCAAAGACAAAGTGAAATTTCATAAGCCATTTAGCATTATGCAGTCGCTTGAGTTCAACTGCAACTGCAATTTAAAGAGAGCTGCCCGAAATGCGAGCCAACATTAAAGAGTTGAAACAATAAGCCACAAAACGCAATTTAGCAAACAATCAAATGACCTTCTATGGCAGCAAAGGGGGTCGAATCGTTAAATGGAAAGAGATAAAGAGTGTGCACGAATGAGAGAGCGAGAGAGAGAGAGTGTGAGTGTAGAGCGTGAATTGAATGGGCTGCATTGCTCATACGCAACGTGTAACAACCTTGCAATTTCAAAGAGCCGGCAGCGCAACTAAAACGGAATTGCAGCGCTCATTGGTTGACTGTAAATGGGAAATCTGTGCGCATAAGTGTGTGTGTGTGTGTGTGTGTGCTGTCTATGTGTGTGTTGGTGTGTGTGAATGTGTATCTCCCTCTCGCCAACTCTCTCTCTGTGTGCGTGGGAATGCTGTGTGCTTGCCTGCCTTTTGTACATTGCTTTGGCAGCTTCGATGGCAACCCTGGCCTTAGATTGATTAGTTGTGCTTCAGTTGAATGTGCGCTATGTGCGTATGCATGTGTGTGTGTGTGTGTGCGTGTGAGTGTGAAAAAAGTGAACGTAGAAAGCACTTTGATCGCGTAAAGCAATTAACACGCAATTACCATTTCCACTTGCGCCCTGTCACAGTGTGTTGACATTTCACACGATGTCATGTCGCTGTATGAGTGAGGTGTGCGTATCTGTGTGTGTGCGTGCGTGCCTATGTGTGTGCCTGTGTGTGTATAGGTGTAATTGCCAATGTGGCTGCGTGCGAACAAGTTGCGGCTAAAAGAAAAATGCGCTGGACAGTGTGAATGTAGCGATATATCAAACAGAACAGATAATAAATGACAAGCAAAGCAAAGGGCACGCAGCAAGCGAAAGAGAAAGAGAGAGAGAGAGGGAGAGTGGGAGTGTGTGTGTGTGTGTGTGTGTGCGTAGGAGAAATGGGTGTGTACATTTACTATATCTTTCTCTTTTCTTTTTTTTATTATATGGCCAAACACTGTTGCTGTTGCTGTTGTGCTGTGGGTCATCCAAATGTCGCTTTGATTGTTTTTCTTGTCTCATGTTGTTTGTTTTGACATTGGATGAGCGTTTGTTGTTTGGCTCCAGTGAAAATCACTCAAATTGTCACTTGCTTAATAATTAACATTAATGCGTGCTAGCAGCAGCAGCAACAACAAGCGACATGGACATAAAACAAAAGGCGAGGCGCGCTCTTGACACTTGCCAGCTGCTCAGGCCCATTATTGCCGCTGTGTGTGTGTGCGCATAGATATACATATGTGTGTGTGTGTGTGTGTGTGTGCTTAGCATCATTATCAACATGTTTGCTCTTTAATTAATTTGTTTACTTTTGCCTTTGCCAAATTGACGCATAATTAACTCAAATGTCTTACGCAACGCAATTAAAACAAAACGAAACTTTTTGTCCAAACTTTTTTGTCTTTCGAATAGCAGCAGCAGCAGCAGCAGCATCAGCAGCAGCCACAGCCAACACCAACAACAACTGCTGCATATCAAAAGTTTCACCTGGCCAACGCACTCACTCACCTGTGTTTTAGGTGCAATAAATTCAGAATTTGTTTCGGTACTCGGTTCAGTTTTTATTTCTATTTTATTTCTGTGTTGCTTCCGTTTGGCTGCGTTTATCAGCCGAAGCATAAAAGCGATAAAGTTTCATCCATAAAATATGCGAAACTTGTGCGACAGCTCCTAACGCACAATAAATGAGCAACAGAGAGCGATAGAGTGTGTGTGTGTACGAGAGAGAGAGAGAGAGAGACAGAGACAGAGAGAGAGTGTGTGTGTGTGAGATTTGTTTTTATTTATATTTTACTGGCATATAAATTAACGTTAGTTTATTTGTTTCATGTTTCAGCAGTTATAATGAGAAACTTCAAATATTTGAATAATATTACTTATGGCAGTTGCCCATAAGATTTATAATTTGATTAACTGAAGAGCATCGAGTGTGTGCATACCAAACATATTATGATTGTTGCTTTTACGAAATGTGAAATTTATTGGTTTGCTATGTGCCGAAAATCAACTGAATAACTTGAGTCATATAGTAAAGTGGTAAGTTTGATATCTTTCGAAAATCTGGAATTCACATTTTCCATTATTTTCTATATTATTTATATTAGTTAGGTGAGTTCCGTTAGGTAGTTATAGAAATTGTTTAGTATATATAAAATAAGTTCGCATACAAAATTTCATAACTATAGAGAAATCATTGGTGATATAGTGAATATGATATAAGCATATAAGTTTTTCATATCATACTTAAATTTCATTAGCTATAAACATATTAAACGCTCAAATGTTAAGTTTATATATTGAAGAGTTCCCGAGTTCAAGTAGCTATATAGCTATAACATACATCATAGACTGGATTCTTATGCAAATCAAATAGACTTTTCTTTAACTATGAAAAATAAGTGTAAATACCAAGTTTGATGTAAATAACTAAAAGAGTTGCTGAGTTCACTTAGTTAGCTGATTGATGCAAATACTACCTAAATGCTTGACAGTTGTAATCTTCACAAAAATTTGTCTAGTTATTAAAAAATAAGCAGTTACCATACAAAATATATAATTTATAACTTTAAATCTTACTCAGTTTAGATATAATTTTCATTTACTATTGCCAGGCAAAGTTTTCTGAAGCTTTCGTAGTTCTGCGCCTGCTTAAGTAAGAATACGAAATAGTTGCATTACTTTAAATTTTCTAATTTCATTGTTTATGTCTGTGCATGTAGCTGACATTAAAATTATATATTGTATTATATATATATGTATACTGGATATCATCATATATGAAACATATGTCGTTTGCTGTCTAAGGCTAAGTTGCAGCTTTTTGGTAAAACAAACACGTTTTCATTAAAAAGTCTGCGTTTGATGGCACATCATGGCAGACACACACACACACACACACACACACACACACACACACACATGTTGTAGGCGTGGCAGCTGCCCTACCAGCCTCAAGGTCATCAAGTGCGCTTGAGACTTTTGCCCAATAAAATTAACCAAAAAGGAAGCATGAAAAATTACACAAAATAAAAGACAAAAAAAAAAAAACGTGTGGAAACATGATGAAAAAGAAAAGAAAAAGAAAAAGAGAAAAACTTAAACACTTTTTGCATTTTTAATATGCCGGCAACGTGTGCGCTTTGCTTGCCTCATTTAGGAAACTGTGATATCTTTGTAGCTTGCGTTACGTATACGAGGTGAGGTCAAAGCTATGTGATGAGAGCAGCCAAAATTCAAATTATCTCAATATATAATATATATATATATATATATATATATATATATATATATATATGTACATATTGATAGATATATTGTACTTGATAACAATAAAACATAATAATCTTGCATACACAATATTTCAGGTAGCTTTAGCCGATTCATATCTATTTATAGCGCTTGAGCATTAATACTGCCAAATTTTTTTTTTTTTTTTTTTTTGGCTGCAAATCAAACGAACCTAAACAAATTTTTTTTTTTATGAAAAATATGTGCTTGCTATATTTAGATAAGAAGAACAAACGGCAAATAGCATTTTTAAATTTATGTTCGATTTGCTGTTTACGTGGTATTTAAGATGATTAAAGCCAAAACTGAATTTATGATTGTGAGAAATATTCGAGTAAAGTCTAAAAAGGCAAAATTAAAATAAGATTTTTTGTTTTTTTTTTTTTTCAAATATAAATATTTACAATAATTGAAATCTACATTTTTCTAGACTTTTGTTCTAAACTCAACAAAGTAGCAAATAATTACTAAATGAGATTTAAGTTGTTCACTTTGATATTATGAAATTAGATTTAAATATCATTTAAAACAATTTTAAGTTAAATTCCCCAAAAATCTCTTTAAAAAGTTGTTTACTTAGCTTTAAATATTTTTCCAAATATAATACTATTTATATGCAGAGCAAAGTCGCTTTTGATTTATACACCTCTCGCTGGTTACTCAGCTGCTGCTGCTGCTGCTGCTGCGACGTTTGGCTTTAACGTGAGCAAAAATTGATGATGGCGAATGTAACGGGCACACACAAAGAGTATGCCATGACCTGCATGTACAACAGGACATGCGACGCTGTCGAGTCACAGCCAAACACCGAGCAGATCCCCCCCCTCCAATCCACAGCTGCTCACCTGCTCTTAGCCAACTGCCTTTAACTGTATGGCAGCCAGCAAGCGTATGCGACAAGTTGCGCTAGTTGCCTGTATTGCTAAAAGTGTGTGTGTGTGTGTGTGTGCATTTCGCAATTGATACACGTAATTACCCACGGCTACAATTAGTGAATTTGTAATGCATGGAACCGCTTTTTTCGGTCATTCTAATTGTGCAATTACGCAATATCAATTACAAATAATTACAATGATATAGACACACACACACTCACACAGAAACGGACAACAGATTTTTAAATTATGCATGAGACAGCAAAGCAAAACAAAACACTTGCATAGCAAAAGAAAAACCCAAACGAAATGGAAAATGTAAATTGCGGCTACATTGTTGGCCTGGCCAAACATACTAAATCGCAGTGAAATCCATTTGGATACTCGTTCAGCCCTTAACATTCAATTGGCATATAATTTTGTTTTTTTTTTTTTTTTCTGTTCGTTTGGGCTATTACGATACTCTTAAAGCTAAAGAGTATGTGCATTAAGTGCTTGATGTAAGCAGGGAAAGATAGAAAGTTGAATTGGAATTAAATTGTTTTATAATTAACTTCATAATTGTTGTTAAGAGATATGTGTTAAATATCCATTAAGTTTTATGTTCAGCTTAATTGACACACAAATATAAAAATCTTACATTTTAGTCTTAAGTTTTCATATTCATGTGTCAATTAAGCTGTTATAATATATTATCTAATTTTTATGGTTATGTGTCTATTAACTAATAATCAACTATTTTATCTATGAAGCTTCGACTAATTTTTTTTCTGACAACTCAGTAAAAATATTTAAGAAGTTGTTTTTAATCAACTAAACTATATTTATTAAATACAAATGTATATATTTTTAAAAATATTTGTATGTCCTTTTTTTATAACCTCATATATTATTTATATTTTATTTAAATAATATACTCTTATATATGTTTGTTTATATATTTTTTTTTAAATAAATTTTTTTATGCTAAATTTCCATGGCTTTCTTGATAATTATTTGCGTATATTTGTAGTATGTTGTTTTATTATTATTTTTTTAAATATTTTTATTTTATTTTAATATTATTTACTTATTTTTTTTAATATTTAGTATATTTTAATAATTTTTATTAAAAGCTTTAAGTAATCTTTGGCCTACCTAGCACATATCTTAATTTTCCCATTTCTATATTTTAATTTTTTTTTACATTCTGTTTCGTCCAGCTGCCTGCTCTTTCTCGTTCTATACCACAATAACTTTCACATCAAGTTGAGCTTTGAATAACTGCTCATAGAGTATTAAAGTTCTGCATAAGTTTTCTATATTTTTCCCTCTCTCTCTCTCTCACTCAGTTTTGGTTTTTATCGCAACACAAATGCATAACTAATTGTTGAAAAATGTTGTGCAACTTTTGCAGTGTTTTGAAAAGTTTTTGAGCTGAGAGGAAATTGATTCGCAAACGAATTTCACACACAAACATATGCCAAAAAAAAAAAAAAAAAACAACTTATGTAACAAGTGCTAACTGTAAGGGAATATCAACTTGATGCTAGTCAAGATTTAATCTCTACCTTTGCCGCGCCTCTCTCGTCTCTCCATCTCTGCCTCGCTGATTGTAATATAACACAGAATTAGAAAATTGAATATGTCAGGCCTTAGCCGCGCCGTGTCGAGAGTCAAGGTAAAGCCCAAGCAAAACATTGCGACACTAAGCATGGGCGTTGCGAATTGGAAAATTTAATTTGCGATGGTCGCACAACTTTTCAAGACAAAAAAAAAAAAAAAAACCGAAAATAAATAAAAAAAATAAGACAACAACAAAACATAAGACGAGATTTCAGGAAAATGAGAGGAAAATCAACAGACAAATCTGCACAAAATAAGGCCACATTGTCGTCTCGGTCTGCGTATTTTCTTGAGCAGCTTTTTTTGTTTTCTTCCTTCTCTTTTGCTGCCCATTTTCCTTTTGGCTCATTTTTTTTTCTTTGGTTTTTCATTTGCTTTTGCGACTTTGGCTTAAATTCTCATCTTCGTTGCGCGACTCGCTCGCATGCTATCTCTCTCTCTCTTTCCCCCCGCTCTCTATCTGTCAGTGCTGTTGGCATTCGCTTTTGCCTCAAATTTTCGTTCTCATTTGGCCAATTTTTTTCATGGCTTAGTTGTTGCTGCTGTGGCTCTTGTTGCTATTGTCGTTTGCTGTTGCTGTTGCTGTTGTTAAACCAAATTTCAATTATTTTGTTTGTTGCCATTTTCATTACGTTTCGCTTTCATAGTCGCCTGTCAGCGTGTAACAAAGCGCAAAGCGCAAAACTTGCAAAGCAAAAAAAAAAAAAAAATGTGGAAAATGGAAAATTGCTTATAATACTACACATAGTCAGTGCAAAAGAGATAGAGTTAGGGCTAACCAACACCATGCCACACAATGTGGCACGGTCCACATTGTCCGCAATGTTGTTGCTGTGGGGAAACCCTTGCATTTGCCATGCCCCCAGCCCCTAAGCCATAGAACGCCTACCTTTGCTCAGCTATTGCTGTTCACATTTTGTGGCTTTGTTTCGCGCTGCTTTGTGGCTGCGACTCTTTAAACGACATTAAACTGTTCTAGTGGCCGTAATGAACTACACAGAGCGTCGAGTCGTTGCTTTAGGTTGCCTGGCTCTGGCCTCGATGCGTGCAGCCGGCGCTTTGATGTGTGATTCTTCCTACTCCTGCTCCTCCTGCTCGTGCGCCCCTGCTTTAGTGCTGTCAAATGCAAGGCAACTTGGGCTGCCTTTTGTGTACATTTCACTGGCATTTTTTTTTTTTTGTTTTTTTTTTTTTTGTTTTGCTGCTGTAGCCGCTGCTCGTTTTCGTTTTCATTTAATTTCTGTGGCCCTCCACTCCGCACTGCGACTCGCATGACAACATTGACGACATCGTCACATACGTGTGCCACGCCCCCTCCACCCACATGCACAGATCTTATCGAGACGATGCTTAAAATTCCAAGCACTCTCTTTTGTGCGAAATTTTCGTCATCTTCCATTTTTTTTTTTTTTACTTGGTCGAATTATTTTGAAATTGAAACTTGATTATGTTCTAACTGCCATGACACACGGATTTTGTCTGGGCCCCTTCGCTAAAAGAGTACGAGCGACGCCTACACTGTCAAATACACTATTTCACTGGTCAGCTAGGGGGCTAAGTTGGGCTGTGGAGTGAGTGGTGAGGGGTGAGGGGGGGGGGGGCGTGTCCATTTCATTTTATCGCTCGACTGCATTGTAAATATTTTCTTTAGTCGCGCTTTGCCAGTCGAAAATATATAAATAAGGCAAACGCTTTGATAAACTAAGCTATAATCAACACACAGACAGCAGCAGCACGCTCTGCCTGAATGTATGTGTATGTGTGTGTGTGTGTGTGCAGTGATGATGAGATTATAGAGAAAACGTGCTTACATCGAAATCCCAAACTGTCATAGCTTAAAGCGCAGCGCAGCGACTTAAAGCAGCAGAAATAAATTTGTTGAGTAATATTTATAAGTTTGAGCTTTTAATGAAAGTTGACAAGAGTGAAAAATAAACAAAAATGCTAATGAAATCAAAATAAATAATAATAAAACATAAATAAAGCTAAATAATTTATATACTATGTACATTCAAATTTTAAAATAATAAAATGAAAGCTAATTAATTTATATTTTATATTCATTTAAATTTATAAATAAAAAAATTAAATAAAAGTTAAATAAATTTATTTAATTTTCATTCATTTCACCTTTTATATAATAAAATAAAAGCTAAATAATAAATATATTTTATTCATTTAAATTTTTAAAGAATTACAATACATTTGTATTTTTATTTATTTATTATTATTATTTTTTATATTTTCCCAATTAAATTGAAATTTAAGAAACTTTTCCGATATCTGAATTTATATTGGTAATTTAAAAAAATCTAATTATTATATATTTATTTATTAATTTTTTTAATATAACATTTATTGTTATTGTTATTCATTTTTTTTTTTTTTTTACTTTATATTTATTTTAAGACTAGATTTTTTTATGCCCAATTCAATTCAATTTATTTATTTATATTTTGATATGCGACGCTTTTGAATTAAATCACATTTTAACATATTTTATTTGGAATATTATGCATTTGTATATTATGTTTCGTATATTACATATTATCAATTTTAATCTTATGACACTCACAGCTGCAATTTCACATAATCTATTTGCAGAACAGAACTTCCAAGCTAAGCTGATCGCGCATTGTCCACAATCCTTGTTTTCCTCCTTTCAATTACGTAAGTAAATAGCTCTTTCAATTTCAATACATTCTCTGCTGACCAGAGGCTCTGCTCAGCAGCGATAACTTTGTACGTCTCGCAAATATGCAAAGCTGAACAGTTTAAAGGTAGCACAAAATTCAATAGAATTGAGAACTGCAAGCCGTTGCTCTTTAGCATGAAATATATATGTATAAAGAGAAATTCCACATTTGCTACTGCTTCAATTTCAAATAACTCGACATATTTGCAGAAAATCTTGGAAACAACAATAAATTCCATACATATGAAATATTTTTAAAAAACATTTTTAAAAAACGCTTTAAAAATAGTTTTTATTTTTAACATAGAGAAAAAAAGAATAGGCGAAAATATACATCAGCTGCTATCTGTGCTATTCACGAGCTCCACGAGCCCGCATAGTCCAAAAAGTGAGATATCAGCAAATATGAATTTTCCTTTTCACTTCGTTTATTTTTTTCCTTCTTTTTTTTTCACTTTTTTTGTGTGTTTGCTGCGCCTTTTGCTGACAGTCGCTTTTGAAAAGCAAATAATATGAGTTTCGGTTTATATTACACAGCTCGCTGTCTACAAAAATGTTTGTTGCTTTTCTTTTACTTTGCTGAGGGTTTATTTTATTTTATTTTTTATTTCTGTTTTTGGTCTGTTTTTTTTTATTTTTGTACATTTAGCTGCATTTGAATGAAGTCGACAACGGCGTCAACGTTTATGCACGAAATGTGTTTTTAATGAAGCCTTTTAACCAGTTCGTTTGGCCCGGCCTAATAAAGACAGCGACGCGAGCAGCGTTCGTCACTTATTTTATGGTATTTTTTTTTTTCTTTTTTAGCCTCTGTCTCTTTCCCTGGCTTTGCCCATTTATGTTTTATTTTTACTTGTTTTTTTTTTTTTTTGTTGGTTTTTCTTCCCTTTTTCAATAAATCGCAAATGGGCATTTGTCCTTGCAGCGAATGGAAACGGGTAGAAATGTGCGAACTGAGTGCTCCGAGAGAGAGAGAGAGAGAGAGTGTGAGAAATGGGACTGGCACAGGGATTGGGATTGGGACTGGCACAGGGACTGGGACTGGGACTGGCACTGGGTCTGAGGCTGTTGCCCGAAGTTTATGCAAAGTAGCTTTTAATATGTTTACGACTAAACATTTTTTTTTTTTTTTTTTTTGGGGTAGGGTGTTGGCCGCTAGCTGCTGCTGTGCACAGGTTAATGGCGGCCCGCCCGCCCTTGCTTTTATTATACAATTTTTAATAATTCCTTTAAAAAAATGGAGCAACAGCAGAAGGAAATATTAAAGTTTACTGCTGCAGTCGACGCCGTTTACATTTGGCCAAGGCAACATTTTTTTCTTGTATTGTAATTTATTTGCTCAGCTGCGTGGCTAAATTTAAGTGGCTCAACTTTAAATGAAATGAAATGTTAATGGAGCCAAGACAGTGGCAGACATATATAGAGAGAGAAAGACAGACATTTGCCTGCAGTTAGTTTATTAAATTTTCTTAAATTTCATATAAATATCTAAGCTTGTGCATTGTGCATGAATTAAATGCGATTTAAGCCGCTTTAGAAGTTTGCTTTAAGCACACTTGGCTAGCCGTTGGCTGTTGGGCTCTCGGCATTGGAAACATAGCACATGGCACGTGTCGCTTCAAATTACAGGAGATGTAAATGAAAATACACCTTTAAAAAATACGCTGCCTTTCATTTTTTTTTGTTTGAAAATAAGATCAAGCCTTTGGCGTATGCGTAATATTGCGTATACGCCGCATTGTGGCAGCGTGCGTGTTAATTGTGTTAGAACTTGAGCAAGGTCCACATCACGTCGCTGGAGTGCAATGCTTTAACGACCGGCTGCATACATAAAACGCAGCTGACATGTGCGGGGCATGGCACGAGTTGCGTCGAGTTGGGTTCGAGTTGGGCTCGAGTTGGGTCTATAAAGCGCAAGCCCTAGGCGTGCGCCCAAATGTAGGCAATAAAAAATGTTTAAACCCTAAATTATTGTCAGCGTCGGGCAGCAAAGTTAGAGAGGGAGAGAGAGAGAGAGAGAGAGTGAGTGAGAGAGTGAAAGGAAGGGCTGCATTATGCTTAGCTATAGCAAATGACATGGCAAACCAAAAGTTTGCCGCTTTGCGCGCGGCACATTGTTTGCAGCAGCAAAATATGCGAGAAACTTGCATGGGAAGGAGGAGCAGGACGAGGGAGAGAGCCAGAGAGAGAGGGAGCGAAAGAGAGCGCAGCAAGTGAGATATTTTGTGGGCGGGAATTCGTGACAGGAGACGCCACTTGATGATGAATGGATAGCACCTACGGCAATGTCGTTGACTTTGCCATACAGAGAACTTGAAGAGCGGCACGTTCTCCACTCTCTCTCTCTCTCTCTCTCTCTCTCTCTCTCTCACTCTCACTCTGCCGCTCTACCGCTAACTGTTCCATTTGGTGTCTCTGCAGCATGGGCATAAGTTTTATGGCATTCACTACTTTCAGCTGCGTGCGTTAATCTTATTTGCAACAACATTTTCCCGTACGCTGTGCTTGTGCGTAAATAAATATAACAAATGTCGCCAGCTGCGAGCGTTATATATACATACATACATATATTATAAAAGTATATATATATATATATATATATGTGTATATGGTATATCTACTATTATTGGCTGTGGGGCAGTTTGGCGATTTTAGCGGCAAAAGGCGCATATTTTGTCTACTAAAAGCATGTCAGGGATTTTCGCCTTACAATAAAAACGTGGCACTTTGTCTATGCATAAGTCAGTTCTCAAAAAGGCAAAGCAAGTGTGTGAGTGTGTGTCAAAGTTGTAGCCAGAGCATGCCAAGTTTGTGCTTTTGGTGCGTGTATTGAATGCAAAATTCGAAAGTTAAATATTGCACGCTTAACTGCCAGAAAAAAAAAAAAAAAAAAAAAAAAAAAAACAAAAGATAACTTTTTCGACTTGCTCGCAGCATTCTCATTCTCTCTCATTCTCTCGCTCGTTTCTTCTACATTTCGTTATCTTCTTAGCTCTAAGGCAACAGCATATTAAATTTAATTAAAGCGACAAGCCAAAAACGGAAATGTGATTACAATTTCAACTTCAACTGGAACTGGCAAAAACTTGATTTGACAGCAGACAGCAAATCTGACACAAAAAAAAAAAGAAGAGAGAGAGAAATATAAAATCTTGGAGTTCTCACTTGATGCTCTGGCATGTCAGCCTAGACTAGATACACTACCCGCAGCCTGTCTCTTCCTGCCTCTCCCTCTCTCTCTCACTCACTGTCTCTGACTGTCGAGTAACATGTCTTTGCATATTTGATGGCGCA
Organism: Drosophila koepferae; assembly: GCA_030914345.1. Classification (NCBI taxonomy): domain Eukaryota; kingdom Metazoa; phylum Arthropoda; class Insecta; order Diptera; family Drosophilidae; genus Drosophila; species Drosophila koepferae. The sequence goes on along the minus strand of JAUESR010000211.1, from coordinate 14,841,706 downwards.
TAATGGCGCAAAAAATTGTTTACATGCATAAAAAATGTTTTTTTTTTTTTTTTTGCATTTACATAATTTTTTATTTTACTTTTCAAGTCGCACAGCCTTTGCACTTATGGCAGGTAGGCAAAATAAAAATAAAATGTATTAAAAAATATATATATGTATGTGTATAATACATATAAGCTGAAAGTATTTTAGCTAAGCATTCGAGTCTAGCTACGCACTTTTTCTCCCTTCCCTTGGAATTTTTCATTTCTTTTTTTTTTCTGTTTAGGTCAGTTAAGCTATTTTGTTCAATTAAAAATTCATAACCGTCATCCCTTTTTGATACCCGTTGTGCCACGTTGAGTTCCCCAAATGGGTTTTCAATTAGCAAATTCTGGGAAATCGAAGAGCTCAGGATCTCGGCAGCTAGCGCTGCCTTTGGATGCGTAGCAATTGCAATTTACATTGCTTATGCATTCACTTTGTACATTTGTAGTACTTCAGCGAAATCCTCTTAGCTTTTGTAAACGCTTCGACATTTTGGTTAATTGGAAATGTTTAGAACTTAATAAAAAACAGCTTATTAGTTTAACAGAAATGTATATGATATTATTATTTTAGTATATTATTTTTTATATATATTTGTTATTTTGTTTAAAACATATACAAAATAAGAAATTTATATTTAAATCAATTATAATACTTAATTTTTATTTTGTTATTTGTATTTGTATAAAATTTGCAAAAATTAGCATTTCTTTTATTATTTAAGTTATATTTTATAGTATTGATTTATTATCATTTATTTTTATTTATTCCTATTTATTTTTATTTATTTTTTTCATATACACACATATATTTAATATTTCTTAATTTTTACATAAATACATATATAATAATATATTTATTTTTTATTTTTTACATTACATTATTATAAATTATTTAACATTTTAATTGACAAAAAATTATAATTATAAAATTATAATATAAAAACTAAAGAATACATTATAAAATATATCCAAAATATATAGATAACATTGTTAAATAGAATTAATAAAATAGCTCTTTTCCATATTAATTTGTATAATTTGATAATAATTTATATTTATAATAATATTTTGGAATATATACAGAAATATTTTGATTGTTGCTTAAATATTTTTAATTCATTATTAATGCATTTTTATTATTATTATACTTTTTTTTGTTAAGTTACTATTTATTTTAATATTATATTTATAAATTTTTTATATAATATTATATATATTTCATATTTATTTATTTGGCAAGTTTATAGAATTATTTTTTATATATTTTGATTTACTTTTTTTTCAAATGCTTATTTCATTAAGTTTTCTTTTTAATTTTTTTTAGAATATTTTTGCATTTAATTATATTAATTTTATTATTATTATTTTTTTATATTTTTTTTAGTGATTTATTATATTATTAAATATTATTATCTATCTTTAAATATTTATAAATCCAATTTTAAATTTGTTCAATTTGAACTAGAATATTTTCTTTTTCGACGACCTATTCAAACTTACAAATTATTTAATTTGAATTTGATAAGTTTCGAATTTGTTACTCACATTTGTTTCTCTGCTTTGTTGTTGTTGTTTTTCTAAATGCCTCTTGCTGCACATGCCACCACTTGAGAAACTTCGAAAAGTTGTTTAAAAATTATATATTTTTGATTTTTTGGAATTTAGCAAAAACAATTTGTAACCGGCAAAATCAAGAAGTTGATTCGAACATCACTTGCAGCACTGATAAAACCGTTTAAAGTTTGCTCCTACAACGACTCGCAAATGCAGGCAATCAGACGAACACACACACTCACACACACACACACACCACACTCAGTCACATACAGTGAATATAAAGTGAAATTTTTGTAGGGTGCACACGTGAAGAGGAGATTCGAATGAAAGCGAAAGAACGTCCAGTTACGCGCGTTGCCACCGACAAACTGATGATAAACGAAAACTGTTTATCAGCAGCAAGCGTCGGCAGAGCACCCCAAAAACGCTGCGCTGCCTCAGCTGGCGTCACAGTAGCGGCAGCAGCAGCAGCAGCAGCAGCAGCAGCGCAGCATTGACTGACTACGTCACAGCGCATATGTGAGCAGCAGCAGCAGCAGCAGCGGCAGCGATACCGACACAGACTTCGTCGTGTTCATCGTCCTCGTCGTCGTCGTTGTCGTTGTCGTTGTCGTAGTCGTTGTCGTCGGCTCGTGCTGCACCCGAAGACGCATTTCGTTAGTCAAGTTAACGGCATGTGTAAATGAACGTTGCCTGCGCTGCCGGCGTCGCTGCTGCCTACACGCTTTGTCTCTCGCTCATTTTGTAGAGTTTCGCTCTTAGTTCGAAAATGAAGAGCGCACTGGCAGCCGCTATGCCTAAAGCGCTGTTATCAGTGGCTTATCAATTTGTATCTTTGTTGGGATAGGACCTGCACATGAGCAGCGTACTAAATGTGTGTGTGTGAAACAGGCAATTGATAATTATGAATTATTAACTAATAAGAATTCTTTCATTTAATTTATATAATATTGCAGTTAATATTTGATAAATTCAAAAATACCTTTTATACAAGTAATTTTCAAGCTATAGCAAAATTCAATTCAGCTCGAATTTCACATTTTAAATATTTTTTATTATTACTTTGACTTTTCCTGTTGGACTGACCGACTGATAGCCAAATATTATTGCAGCTTATGTAGAGCAGCTGCAGCTGTGGCAACTGTGCACAGTGCTAACAGCCAACAGGCAACTGCCACGGCCACTGCCACTGCCAGTGCCACTGCAACTGTTGTCCACTTGTGGCAAATGTTCAACAGCTTTGGCGATAAGCCATTCCCCGAAAACTGCTGACAAGAAGTGAAAGACAACATTTCAAATACTTTTTTTTTTCTATTTTATTTCTTCTCGCTTTCAAAATGTGCCCGCGGCTTCACACACACTCGCACACACACACATATAGCGAAAGAGACGAAAGTCGAGAGCAGTTGGGCAAACAGAGCAACAAAATCTGACCGAGCTACTGAGCCAACAACAATTTGAAGCTATGGAAATGCGGGTGCTACAACTATAAGCTTAAACAAATGGTTGTGTTTTAGGAATGTACTCGACTAGCAATTGCCCTGTACTGGGAAAATGTAGAGAGTTAAGAAACCAAACTAACTTGATTACGTTAAAGAAAATGATAAAGAAATTTGCAGGCAATAAAAATCTCAATATGATAACATTCAATTGTTACGCACATAGGATACCCTATACTCTTAAAGTTAATTAGAAATGCATGCTAATTTACGCTTTTGCTAACTCTAGCTAATCGAATACTTTACAAACATCCCAAATAACACTTCTAGTATACCCTTTTGAAAATAGCTTCGTATAGGGTATATTTAGTCATTGGCATTGCATTGCCAAACGAGCAGCAAGCACAACCGCAATATATGCAAATGTCCGTTTCCGGCTATGTATTCTTGGCATTTTTCAAACAAAATGGAACAATAGAAGGAAGCTTCGACTGCACACAAAAAACATCAACAGAACTAAACAAAAATAAAAAAATATATATAGAATAGAAACCAGTGTCAGACTTTGCAAGGCGGCAATGCACGACTAGTTAGAATATTCTAACAAAATTTTAAATTATGCCTGAGGCGAGTTTACTGAGTTGATTTGATAATGATATTATCAGCATTATCATTTGCATTGCAAATATCACTCTTAATGTTCATTAATTCATTAAATCATCATCTGTATTATTATCATTTTCATTATAATAATCAGTTAATAGTTAAACACTTACCTTATTAGCAACAAGTTAAGGAAAAGGCAAATGGAAGATAATTTCACTGAAATTAAAAAATTAAATTAAAATTAATTAAAAAAAAAAAAATACTTTTTAGAACTTTGCGAGAGTTTAAGATGATGCTTATAAGAGATATAAAAAATATATAACAGCTAAATATAGCACAAACTGTATTTCATATTGATAAAGAAATATCACAATTGATCAAACTTATCCACCCTTGTGCCTGCTCTCCTATATATTTAGGGTATATAGCAATAGCTCTGCCAATGCCAACGAAGAAAGCCAAATGTGTTAACAATACACTTAAGGAGAATGCATAATACAATGGCCCTGCACTGCATTGCACAAGGATGAAATGTTTAGAGGAATTATAAAATTTACAAAAAAAATATACATATATAAAATTATTACAAAAACATTTACATGCATTTCCAGTTAAGTAGCTGAACGTCAATCAAAATGTGTCCTAGTTTTATATTTTATTTTTTGGCAATTCACAGGCAATCTCGAAAGCATTAGCTAGGCATTAAATGCAAAGCGTACATTTATTTTTGGCACTCACTGTCTAATTGAGCACAATGCCAAGCAACGTTCGCCTTGGTCATTGAGCTAATGAAGCAATAACAAATTCATAATTATAAATTAGCATTCACTTTGCCTCACTCATCGCTCCCTCTCTCTCTCTCTCTCTCTATCTCTCTCACTCTCTTCTGTTCTCTTTCTCTTTTGCTGCTGTCTGCTCGTAATTGACGCAATTACAAAATTGCAATCGTCTTATGAAACGCCAAAGTAAACAAAATTTGCAAATTCAATTTCCAAGCACATTTATATATATATATATATATTTGGCATAAAGTTCGATTAATCTGTCAACAGGAAGATATATATACATAGATATATACTTCAGCATAATTATAGCCAAAAATGAATTCAAGTTTATGCGCTTCTTGGACAATTTCACGTTAAAGTGCATTGAGCGCACCTCCATCATGACCTCTTATCTGCCTCACCTGTTTGGCTTGAAATTTAATTTGTTGTAGACAACGGGTCACGGGACCACAGTCGAGCATGCTTAAACACGAAAGACAAATTAAAATGCACTTAGCGCTCGTTGAAAAAAAAAGTTAGAAAGCCAAGTTCTGGAATGCAGCCAGCAGCTGGCTCTGGCGCTGGCCATAAGCGTGATGTGCGGCTCGCTAAAGAGCTGCGGGCCAGCAAAAGGTTAAACTCGACGCTTTTCATTTGAAATGCTCGGCAAGCAGGGAATATTTGGGACTATATGAGGCATAAGCATAGAGAATTTTCGCTAGAAAATGTTCTATATATTATGTGATACATCTATGCCAATAGTTTATAAACATTTTAGCTTATACAACTTCCGTTTCAATGATGAACGCGTATTGCACTGTCGTTTACGCCCGTCTGCAATGCTCTTACTTCAGTTTTTACTCAGACTAGTCCTTTGGCATATAGTACATCTATGCAACATACATATATAATAGACATCATTAGTGGCAGGCTAGTTGAGCAGTTGAGCAGTTGAGAATGTTACACAGCTTAAAATGTAGCCAGTGTTGTTTAAATAAACTTCAATATAAACATTAATCTGTCTTGAATCCTTTATTTCATTCGCAACTTAAAGCTTGCACAAAAGCTAATGTGAATCGCAGCATGATTCAACTGTGCTTAGTATATATTAAAACCAAAAAGATATATATAAACATATGTTTATATAGTACATTAATTTTTTAAGTGCTGCTCGCTGCCATTTGAGCATTATGCGTGGCATTACGCGAATAGCTCTTAAACTGCACCACGACCACGACAAAATGGCATTAAAATGGAAGCTAAACGGAAGTGCGTTCGCTGCTGCAGTTGATGCTGCTAATGTTCGAGCTGATGGTCATGGTGGCTTATCTATTGCCATGCCAACAAGTGGCAAGAGGCAGCATAATGAATCAGCTTAAATAATAATAAACTGCTCGACCACCTGTCGTCGTAAAGATTGACGGACAGGTAATGAAAGGGCGAACACAGACAGGCAGGCGAGCAGACAGGAGAGTGAAAGAGAGAGAGAGAGAGAGAGAGAGAGAGAGAGAGAGAGCTAGCTTGTAAATGGTGTAAAATAAAAGCATAGTTAATCTGATAATGTCGCCCCAACTGGCAAAAGTCCGAAAGGGTGTCCATTGTTCAAACCTATATTAATAATAATCAGATCTAATGAACAATTCACATAAACAAGCAAACAACAAGCCATATCAGACCGGGGTTCAAGGCCAAATGTGTTTATGCCAACTATGAAAACAACTTGGCTTATTGCGCATTTCACTTTTGGCTCAAATAGATATAGGCAGAGTGCGAGTGAGACAGAATCACAGCCAATGGCTCGAGGCTGAGATTGAGATTGAATGAAAACTCTTCAACTTTGAGCTGTTGCTTCGCACATGCACAAATTGTGAGCCGAGCATTCAATTGTTTTGATTAACAACTGATAATTGATAAGCTAGACAAAGTTTTTAGATTGAATGGCAATGGCAATGGAATTTGTTTGCCAAGTTATTCAAAATGCAAATGAGGGCAAAGTGACAGTTAGTGATTTGGTCTTTGAATTGAATATTACGAAATTGTTTTAAAGACTTTCAAAAAAATTTTTTTTTTAATTTAATTTATTTAGAATGCAGCTGCATAAGAAATCAACAATATTACATTTAAGAGAAAGAGAAGGAGAGAGAGAGAAAGGGAGAGACAAAGTAGAGACTACAGAGTGCAAGTTTTTAAGTTTTTACAGAGTCTACGAATTAAGATATTGAGAAACGTTCAACAGATATTTGCGAGCTCTCATTAAATCTAATAGAAATAAATGAAAATCGCAAATTTATAGAAATGGCTTAAAATCTCGTGAGTGTCTTGTTTCCACGACTCTTCGCCCACAAAATCAGATTAACAACAATTAAAGCACTCTGTTACAGTCATCTCTCTTACTCTACTATCTCTCTCTCCCTCTCTCTATTTCACTCCCTCTCTAACTGTAAGCTGCTTAACTGTAATTTATGTTGCTTAGCTGTGTTTAATATTTACTTCGACTGTGTCGTGTCGTGTCGAGTGCAAGGGCTAACGTCGAGAATCTGAACTGGAATTTCTCAAATTGTAGTTTTTGGAGTAACATTTGCCAATTTCCCATTGCTGTTGCTACTGCGTATGTTAATTGCATGAGCAGTGCGTTGGGAAGAAATGAGTGAGGTAAGAGACAGGTGGCTCAGCACAGGTAAGGAGTAGTAGTAGCTGGTCCATGGGACAGCTTTCAATTTATCTTTTACAACGTGATTTATATGCTAACAGGCGGTCAATTTGTTGTTGCCGTTTGTTTCAACTTGCCAACGAAGGCATTTTTATACCCTACAATCTATTGAATATGCGTAGAAAGGGTCGATTATTGTTGATTGTCAGATAGGGGAAGTTGAAAAACTTTTAAAATAACAAAAATTATATAAATTTAAAGGAAAATTTAAAATTGTTTAATCTGTATATATTTAGCTATCAAAATTGAAATCTTAAGTCGTTTTAGAACCTAAGCATGTTCATAACAATTTCCGGCAGCTGCTTAAAGAGAGTCTATGCAAATGCGTGTGTGTGTGTGTATACCTAGTTGTGTCTGCGTACAGCTAATTTCATATATGTAGTTGTTTTTCGTATAGAAGTTGCAGCTGTTGGCTAGAGTGAGATTATGCTAATGTATGTGTCTGTGGCTTGTCTGTGTATGTGTGAGCATCTGATTTCGTATATCTGTGCATAGCAGCAGTCTAGCATGATTGCATTAGCAGCTTTATGCATGCTGCAGGGTATGTGCTAGTTGTGCACTGCCAATTAAAGCACTCTTACTTATAGTTGTTCACTCACTACTTTCATTGGCTGTTCTTGTTGTTGTTGTTTGTCATGCATGCCCCGTTGGTATTCGTATTTGTGCTGTGTGTACCGCTTCACCCCACTCTCTCTCACTTCTCTCTCTCTCTCTCTCTCTCTCCCAATCTGTGCGTGTGTGTGTGCATGCAAATGACTTGCCAACTGACAGCCGCAGCAATAGCAAACTGCTGACCAAGTGTGTGCGTGCCTCTGTCCGTCCGTCTCTTCTGTCTCTTGCTCTCTGCTTCTCCCTCTCTCTCCCTCTCCCTGTCTCTCTTAGTATATGTGCATTTGCTTGTTGCCATTGTAGCTGCATTGTGTATCTTGCCCAACCAAAAATTTGCACATAAAGTATCTCTGACAGCCAAGTTTTCACTTGTAAAAGTTGCACGCAACACGCTGCATGCCTCATATATATATGGAGGCACTGTACCACTCTCTCTCTCTCTCTCTCCCTTCCTCTCTCTGTTTTTTCTTCTCTTGCCTCGCCTGCGGTTTTTGTAGCAGCGCGTTTGCAAATAAATTTGACTTGGCCAACAAGAGCAGCAGCAGCCAGCAGCAGCAGCAGCCAGCAGCAGCAACAACTACATGAAATTTTCGAGCAACTGGCATGACTCAATTAAAAGCCACAACACTCGAACGGGGCGTTGCATGCAACATAAATTTGTAGCATGCCCCAACGCCTCGCACGCTGCTGTTGACAATTTAAATGGATCTCTGCGGCAATTTAAGCCGCTTTGATGTGTCTGCATGCGTCCCAAACACTGCTCTTGATTTCCTATTGATTTCCAAGTGTCGGCTGGCATTGCAATGCTTTTGATTTCCTTTTGCTTTGCATTACTCTCTCTCTCTCTCTCTCACACTACTTTTTTTTCTCCTTTTTTTGCTCTGCTGCTCTTATCTTTTTGGTTGCTGCTGTTGTTGTAGTTTGTTTGTTTGGCTTGGATTGCCAGATGCCAAGCAGAATAAACAACATTTGCTTTTTCAAGCTGGGTGTTTGTGTGTGTGTGTGTGTGATTGGTGCGTGTATGTGTGTGTGTGTGTGTGTGTGTGTGATTGGTGCGTGAATGTGTGTGTGTGTGCGTGTGGCCTGCAATTGAAGCTGATGCGCCAAAATTTGCATAATGCCTTTGTCAGATGACGCATACGCCGTGTATGACAGCCGCTAAAGCAATGAAAAACACACGCTCTTGACAACATACAATATATATATATATATATATATAGGGCGACTTAACCTACGGCAGCCTATATAGCTTCTTGATGAACCTGCAAAAGGGTGCCCATGCAAAGGGATATTGTAATGCATACATACATACATATAATAGCTATAAATATGAAAGAGTTTCTGCTGGCTGACAGCCTGAAATTTTTACAATACGCTTCGTTTTCTTTTTCCTGGCTTTAAAGCGAGCAAGGCGAAGGTCTGCTGAAATACAAGCATTATGTATATATTTATATGTATATGCTATATATAATAATATATATCTATCATACAGTGGAGAGGTCGCAAAAATTTGCTTTTATATATATCTTAATTTAAATATATGATTTTATATTTATATTTTGCAGTGTGAAAAGTAAAATTGATGAGATTAAATTAAAAATTAAATTTTATTTCAATTAAAAAAAAAAAAAAAAAAAAAAATAGAATTTTAAAATTATAATATATATAATATATAATATAACAATATATATACATTTTTAAATATTTTCAAAAATAAAAAAATAAAATAAAACATATTAATTTACTCGGCTTTTATATTCTGATAACATTAATGTATATTTTTTATGCGTATATTTTATGTCTCCATCAGATTGATATATATTTATACGTATATATTTATATTTTCTTATGTGCATATATATTAATCTATGCTTGTATATCAGAGCATAGCTATTAAGCTAGCGGCTTATCTGGAGCAGAGTAGCTAGAATTTCATATTATTATTATTTTTCTAAGTTTGTTTTGATAAAATTGCGTTTATTTTTGTTTTTCCTAAAGCTTAGCGCCCTCTGTTGGCCAGTAGCTTGAGGCATTTTAATTTGTGCTACCTGTGAAATATATATGTATATTTGTATGTAAGCATTCCCGTTAACATGATTTGCCATTAGATTATATACTACATACAAACATGGATATATGTATATGAATAGTTAAAGCCAACGAAATAGGTCAGTTCTGTATCATTTAAGCTATATATTAGAAACAAAAGTTTGAATAAACTAAATTTAAAAGTTTATGTGAAGATACCTATATACAATATATTATATTTCATAATAATGTCCTCATGATTGCTGCAGCAGTTAGAATTTCCCATCTCCCTACTACATTTATTTGTTGCTTGTTTTCCTTTCATGTTAGCGCCATCTGTGGGCCAGCAGCTTAAGCAACAGCAACAGCAGTAAATTTACGCAGCCAAAACAACATAAAAATCTTGATCTAAACAAGTAAAAATCGTAAGCATAACAGACACATTTAGAAGCTTAAAAGTCTTTATCTATACTATAGCCCATAATATAATCTAAATTTCCACTTTAAAAGTTCTTTAATGATATTTGAAGAATCTGGGTAGTAAACAAATTTCTTGGCTGCTTATTAAACCATTTTCTTGATACTTGATTTTTGGTTGTTTTTGCTATCTTCCATGGAAAACTTTGCTTAGCAAATTAGCTTTAATGGGCTTAAAGTACGAAGAGCATGGCGTTTGCTCAGTGACTTCTTTGAATGTTTGTTGTCTATAGTTGACTGCCTGCTGCTGCTGCTGCTGACTCAACAGTTCAATTGAATTTGATGCTGTTGCCGTCATGGTTTTTGACTATGAAATCTAGATAACAAGTTTTTCAAGCAAGGACACTGACTGACTGACTGTGTGTGGGTGTGGCAACAACTTGTGGCAAAAACATAATTACAAGCTGCGAAATGACAGCCATAACAGTTACAGAGCAACAGCAACAGCAACAACTTAAGCGAATGGCAATATAGAAGCCCTAGCAACGCTTTGTCTGATGGCCTGCTTATGGTTACCCCTGCTCTGACCCGCTCAGCTCTTACCATCAACTCAAACTTCCTTCCACTTGCCATAAATTTGTGTTGGAAGCAGTCAATGAAGACAAAAAAAAAAGTTGTCTTCACTTCAGTTTCGGTTCCTACTCTAAAGCAAATTTAATCAAATTATATATTTCTGTAGTAGTTGTAGTTTCTCTTCTTCTTTTTCTTTTTCTCTTTGTTTATCATTTACCAATTTTCTTTTTTCTATTTACCATTTCTTTAGTGCGGCATTTGAAGAGTTTGCCGAGTGTTCTATTATCTGTTAATGCTGATGATGATGATGCTGCTCTGTTGCTGTTGCTGTTGCTGTTGCTGTTGCTGCTGCTGTCACTGAAATCATAAGCCATGCATTTCACTAGCTAATGCACTTGTTATACTTTAACCCCCATCCCAGTTGGTTACCCCCTGCATTGCAAGGTTCGCGTATCCAGCAGGAGTCCTAGGGGCTGCCATTTGCTGCTGGCAAAAGTCAAATGTGATGCATTGTCAATTGCATTTATTATTTACAATTTGTATATAAATATACGGATATATATGAGCAAGCAAATGCACATATATACTCGTACATATATATAACCAATCCAATCCAATATGGCCAAGCGTTGAGTTGGCTTAGTGGGGCGTGGCTTGGCAGGGAGCGGGCGTCATGTCACACTCGCACATACATTCACATTTACAGTCCAGTTAACACCCCAGGGACAATGGCAGAGCAGCTACGCAATTTACGAATGCTGCGTTGCACTTTTCTGCTTTTCACACACACACAAACAGACACGCACACACATACATACATACATCTTTGTTACATAAGCTTATGTATAATGGCTTACCCTAGCGTATTTGTATGCACTTATGTACATTGAATGTACACTTAAGGCAACATTCACACATCAACTTGAAGCACACACACACACATATATATATATATATATATAGATACCCTCTCCCTCACTGCTGTTGCTGCTGTGCATTTGTAAAGCAAATTTGTATTTATGCTGTTGCTAAAGCATCCATGACATTCGCTTTGGCATTCGGTTTGCTTGGGGTTTGCCTTTCAATGCTCTTTCGACTTTCAGCACATTATGTGCTCCATTTAATGTACATGTATTGCACACGCACACAGTCACACACTCACACACACACACACGCACACACACACACTCACACACACGCACACATATACGCAACGTCAAGCGACAATTTACATTAGTTTTATTGTATAAGAAATTAGCAGCTTTTAGCATTTTCACAGGCAACAGCAGGCAAAACTTTTGCCTACGATCTCTACATGTGTGTGTGTGTGTGTGTGTGTAAGTGTGTGTGTGTAAAATATATTTGCTCGTAGCTTAGTGTACGTTATTTGGTCAACGCAAGATATCAATTTTCGACAGCTTAGATTTCTACTATGTGACATTTCTGTATTTAGGCAATTTTAGTTGAATTACAATTTCAGATTTATCATAGAATTTTGCAGTTAATAACTGATATGTTTTGCACAAAATTGAATTTGCCTATTAAATTATTTACTATATATCTAGTGAAGCCACTAGATAATTTGAGCATCTTAACCACAAGACATGAAGTTTATCTAAATGTCTGTCTGACTACTGACAAGACTGGAGAAATGTTTCTTGTGACTTGATTTGAATGATTAAGCAATTGCTGCAAGAGCAGAATAAATGAGTAGATGAGTAGATATATGAATATAAAATGTGTGTATATGAATTGTATATGAGTGCATAGGTAAATGCAACTCATTTGAATGAAGATTACACGGCAATAAAGTTGAGGTTGACAAATAAACTGCCTGACTAACAGCTCTAACAGCAAATACAGAAAAGTATTAAATATTTTTAACGAGAAGTTATATTATAAGTTATAATAAAAGAATGGAAAAGTGCAACAGGTTAACACGCAGATCATATAGTTATAATTGCTTAGGACTCATCGTAGCACTCAGCTTTTATATTAAGCTAGATTTAAACAAGTTTAAAGTAACGATAATTTAGCAGAAATAAACACGCTTGCGAATGAGCACAAGCTGCTAATTCTGAAATGAGCTACAAATGTGTTTTGATGCCAATGAATTGACACTGAAAAGGATTAGAAGATGATGAATGCATTCTAGCTTAAGCTTTAGATAAATATAAAAAGTCTTTAAAGCATATAAATGTTTGAAACTTGTCACTCTGCTAGCGAGATCGAGTGAAAATAATCGCTCTGAGCATGAGCCTTCGTTTTTCTTCGCTTTGATTTTCGTATGAGCACCTTGAACTATTCGTGTGACGCTCTTATCCCGAATATCATTTAGAGAGCGATACGATTGACGCTCGCACAATATGTACAAAAGTGAGCAGATGGCGGATGGCACCCACACATTCACAACATTCACAATTATATCTGAGCACGTACGAACTCGAACAGCCGACGCAATGGGGCGCAGTAAGTATGCAGATAGCACAAAGAGTCCATGCATACGATCTTCACACTCATATACACAAGCACAACATTCACGCCTATGGACGTTCGCGAACGAATTCGTTGAAGAACCGACGCAAGCGTTTAGAGTGATACGATTGACACTCGCACACTTTCATATATGTACATATGTACGCTCTTCATGCATTTAGCGAAGAAAAGCCTCACATACAAGAGAGAAAAAACGAAAGTCTGTTCCATCACGAACGGATTCGTTGAAAAACCGATGCAATCACTTGCTCTCCGAGTTTTTTCTCAAAGTGTGAGACACAGATATTTGCAAGCTCTGCTTCAAATTGAAAAATATTTTATTAAATAATATACGACATTAAAAAGGCTTTACAGAAGATATCACAATCTTGTTTTTATTATTATTTTTATATAGCTTTGCATTACTATAACATATTTTTCAAGTTTTTCTCAAGCCACTCCAATTTGTTGTTTTTTTTTTTTCAGATAAGTATAAAACTTTGGTTAACCCAAAAAAAAAGAAAAAGAGAACCAAACTCAATTTGACAACACACACAAGGAGGTTTTCAAGTGGCTGGTAAGTAGCAGACTATATAAATTGGAACTAAAATAAAACCTAACTAAAATTTTGTTATTACTAACCCAAAAATGCCCAACTAGCTCAAGCTAAGAATAATCCCACTCAAAATGCCACAACTTGGCCCTAAAATTTTGATGCTTCTGCTTCAACTGCTAGTTCTCTCTGCTTAGATAATGTGACACTCGTTAACTAAGACAACATCATCGTCGACCATATCGCCATTGATGTTGGTATGATGCTCATGATGTATGGGACAGGTAACGACCAGTTCATCTTCCTTATGCTTTGTGCCCGATTCGATTATTGCTTTTGTCTTCTCGGCTGCCTTTTGCATGGGCAGCAAATCAATTGCATCCATTAGCTTCTCCTTATCCTTTTCCTTTTGCTTGTCCTTCATGCTCAGCTCATAATCGCGATCATAATGCTCATAGACCTCGTGATTATTGCGCAAAGCATTGTCCACAGCGCTGTCGAGGAACTGATAGAGAGGTGTATCCAAACGATTGCGTGACTGTGGATGTGGCAGTAGTGTGGGCTCCAGTTCGATATTCATGTTTGGCTGCAGCATCTGCTGCAGCAGGAACAGAAAGGGCGGCAGAGCGGCCAACGATTTGTGTTTGTGATGATGTTTGACAGCTGGCTTGGCTGCCAAAGCACGAATATGCCCATTCAAATTGTTACCGGTATTCAATAGCAATACGCCACCCAGATCGCCAGCACTTGGACCATAATTCATATCATGCTGAACGCTCTCAATGACCATATTTGGTGACAGCAATTGAAATTCCTTCAGCTCTTGTTTGCCATCCGGCGATATCATCTTATTGTAGTAGACATAAGGTGCGGCTGCTACAGCTGCGGCTGGTGTAGATGCAGCAGCGGCAGCAGCAGCAGCAGCAGGTACTGCAGTTACAGCTGCAGCTGCTGGTGCTGCTCCTGCTGCTGGTGGATTGTGACGTCGTCCATGATGCAAGGCCTTGGAGAGAAGAGATTCCTCTACGCCAGACATGCGACGCTTATTGCGATGTAAATGAGCTGACAAATCATTCGGTATCTCCAGCTCCTTGTCCTTGTCGGCAATCGTTGCTGTTGTTGCTGCTGCTGCTGCTGCTGTTATGTCAGCAAGAGTTGCGACGGCAGCTTCGCTCGCATTTTTCACTTGTTGCCTATCAGACATGGCTGCAGTGCCCAAGGCCATGGCCAAAACAGGCAAAGTGGATACAGTGTTGTTGTTGTTGTTGAAGATGATGCTGTCTGTGGCATTGGCCAAGCTATCAGAGCGTTTGATGCGTATCGCTTGGCCTGGCTGTGAGAGCAACAGGCAGCCATCTGTGTGCGCAGCAGCCCAATAAATATTTTAGCAATCAAATCTAATTTCTTATACTTACAGCAAATCCAAATAAAAAAGTTAACCAATGTATTCTTCATAGTGCGTTTTGAGGGTTTTTCTTTCATTTATTTTTTGGCAGTAATTGAAAAATCTTTGCTTGAGAGAATTCAAATAAAATGAGCTGGGAATGTAGAGAGAATAGGCTCACGATTTAGCATATTTATAAATTACTATTTTACTATTTTACTATTTTAAAATACTTTTTTTATTGTTATATTTTCAATTGTATTTTTGTTTTTCAATATTTTCTGGTTTTAATTTTAATTTTTACTTTCGTTGTAAAATTTTGTTTAGAAACATTATGTAAAAATATTGATTTTGTTATTTATTTTATATATTTATATTTTTTTGTTATTAGCATTTTCAAAATAATTTTTACCTTAAACATTTTATATAATTATTTTATTTTTTTGGTTTTTTATTTTTACTTACTTTTTGTGATGTGCACGTTACGAGGTTTGTACGTTGAATGATTTGGTTTTAGTTTGTTGTCCTATCAGCTTCACTTTGACAGACAGCCTTAGCTGTGACAAAGCCAACTTCCTATATATATGTGTATATATATTTATATGTAAAAATATGTATGAATAACAATAGACGTATATACATATGTATATGTTTGTATAAGCTGCGGTATGCGTATATATCAAATGAGTTTTTTATGTAAATCCAGTTCAAGTTTTTGTTTTTGAAAGCACGTTAAAGTTTCCACTGGTAATTCAGCATATGGCCAGGCAATATAGGAAAACTCAATAGCCAAACACTACACACAAACGCACACACACACACACACACACATACGCACTCTCTAATACTCACACTTTGCACACAAGGGCCGAACCTTTTCAAGTGCTGCGAATGGCGGCAGATACAAAAAAAAAAAGAAGCAAAAAACAAAAAAAAAATTTCAAACAAAAAAGTTAAGTATACACGTTCAGGTCGTGAAAAGAGAGTCAATTGGTTTGCTGTGATGTCTTTATATATATATTCCTCTCTGCATCTCTTTCTCTCTCTCTCACACACTCTGGCAAATCGGACATCATTTTAAATCTAGAGACTTGCTAAATTTCAATATACCTAGGCAGCCAGTATTATGCTCACGATTATGCCCGACTGTAAATATTATTTGCTTCTTTTTTCCAAGTCAAAAGAGAGAATGCCGTGAAAAAGTTTAGCTTATAAATTTCCAATCAATTTTTGTGCAAAAAATCAAAATAACAAGAACAGAAAAAAAAAAAAAAAACAATGCACGCACAAGTGCCCCACTCATATATTCATAAGCGCGCACACACACACACATACAGTCTGTATATGTGTATGTGTGTGTGCATTGCTATTACTTGATTAATAAATATTAGCAGCAAAAATTGGAAAATTCTCAGCGATGCGCAAACACACAAAACGAACTGCGATACATTTGCCAAATGGCTGAAACATTTACCTACACACACACACACACACACACACACATGCACACATACACACACACACATACAGCAGACACACTCCAACGCACAGCCATGCACCCACACAGATATAACTTATATGGCCGCCCAGCAAACGTTGGCAACTAATTTGTTGTTGTTGGCTGTTCGACACCTTTAGTGTCTGTCTGGCATTAATAATGTAAAGTGCGTGCCTCAAATGTAAATTTTCAACGCTTTGCATTTTCATAAATTTTGCGACATTCGATGCTCAGTAGCAACAGCAGCAGCTGATTCCAGGTGAGTGACACCTGCCCTTTGGAGGCGGAAGCACTTTGCTTATCAGCTTAAATGTAAATGCCACAAACCCGATTGGGCATGAGGCGTGCAACTCCTGCCAGCTCTCAACATTGTCATTGGAATCCGAATTCAGCTTAAACTGATTTTTTTTTTCCAAACTGCTGCTGCCGTTGCTGCACTTGGGATTTGCACATCGTATGCCCGTTGGCTGTTTTTTTTTTTTCCTACTCGCTGCTTAACTCTTCTTTGTTGTTTTGAGTGTATTTAATATATAAGTCGATTTGGATTTACGTACGGTAAGCGGTTTAAATATTTAATGAGCTTCTGCCACATTCTCAACATGTGTTTATCTTGACTGCTGTAAACGGGGTTTCTGCCGACATATCACAAATGTAAGGCGAGGGCTGTTTAAAGAGTGCTTATTGCGCTTAAGCAACAGGCGTCGCAGGAAATTCATATAGAGAGTAAGAGTACAGTGAACTGGAGATGAAGGCTGTAGAGTTCTTAGCTAACGAGTAATGAGAAAATTATATTTGATAAATATATTAATATATTAAATTATATATGATATGATAAATATGACTCAATTAAGCAATTCTCAATAAGATTGATCTATTATAGAGTATTGTAACATATCCTCGACGAATAATGCTCAAAAGTGATAATAGAAATCAACTAGTAAAGAGCAAAGATAACAAATAACGAATATAAAGAGTATTCCTAGCATCACAACTATTTCGTATGGATTTCCTCATTAACTATGCACCTACAGAAACAAAAGTATTTCTTGTATTGTTACATATTTCATTGGGAATTCCATGAAAAGAGATTCAAAGTCTAACACAAGACACGAGCAATTTATTAGACAAATACACTTCAAAGGTCGTCGGTAGTTAAGCCACTGATGCTGCTGCTGGTGCTGTTGTCGCTATTTATTAATGCGACCCATGTTAGAAATGCAAAGTATATATGCTTGCTTCACTTTCAGCCAGCCAACCGGTCAGACTGAGCGGATTTAGTATTAGTGTGAGAGAGTGAGGGAAAGTGATAGAGTGTAGACAAGCAGTTGGCCAATAATTGGACGTACTGTATAGCTGTCTCTCTGTTTGTCTGTCTCTCCGTCTGGCAGGCAACGCATGATTTGTGGCAGTCCGGCAGGATTTCAGGAAAAGGCAGGCCTTTGATCTTATGCTTGGCAGGTGGATACGCTACATAGCAAACATTTAATAAGCCTTTCGGTTAGTTTTTGTAGCAGATAAAGAGCGAGAGAGAGAGAGAGAGAGAGAGAGAGAGAGAGAGAGAGAGAGAGAGAGAGAGAGAGAGAGACAGAATACAGCAAATGTTTCGCGCCTTTTGTAAAGTCTCATTACTTGCTTCGTTAATATTCCGATTGTTGACACACACACACACACACACACACTTACAGCACACAGCTACAGTTACAGATACAACAACAACAACACCAAAAAAAGTTTTTGGCTTGGCGACTTAACTGTATAAAGCAATTTAATTAATAGCGTCCCTTTTGCCCTCTGCTCTCAACAGCTAACAGATATCCTTGGAGCGTTCGTCCCATCGTCCCTTGTCCTTCGTCCTTTACGTGTGCAGCGTGCCGTAAACTTAATTAAATGTGCAAGTGACGCGCTGAGCACAAAATGAACCAAGCAATAAGCACGGTTTGAACTTCGAGCATTCACTGACATGTGACAAAAGCAACAACAACAAGAGCAACAACAACAACAAGACGAAGTCAGGTGGACGAGATGGGTCAAGGGGAAATTTGATGAGACATGAACATGGCACATGTTTATAACGTTTTTAATGCTGCAACAAAATTCAGTTAGCACATTGCAGTTAAACGACTGCAGAATGCTTGTTCATAATGTAAATCGGAAGAAGTTTGATTTAATATAGGTCTATATTTTTGTTTCTACAGCTCTTAAGCTAAGCTCAAACAGTTAGTGAGCTCACTGATGACTCAAGGTAAATGATATATATATCGATATTTGAAGTATATCGTGATAGCTGTCCAATTTGAAGCAGAGCTGGCAAATATCTGTTGCTCATTCCTCAATATCTGCATGTGTCTTTCACTCACACTTTGAGGAAAAACTCAGACAGCAACTGATTACATCGGTTCTTCAACGAGCTCGTTAGCGATCGGTGAGAATATTTTCTTTTCGTTCGGGTTTTTTTTCCCCCGAACGTTTGCTTGAGCGAAAAGTCTTTGTGTGTCTGTGTGTCTATGAGCGTTAAATGTCTCCCTCCAGCTCTCCAAACGATCTTCGATGCAAAGAACATCATACGAACTAATAGCTCAAAGCAAAGCGCTCAAACGAACGCCAAACGAATGCCATTGAGCAGAACGAGAGCGAGCGAGTGAAGGCATAGTTACGCCCAAGAAGCAAACGCTTCAAAGATCTAAAATATAAGTCTAAAATTTATTTTGAAAACATTCTAAAATAATTTCAGATTAGTCTTGCCAATTGTAGGCGTAACCAATAGAGCAGTAAACAAGAAAAATCTACGCACGAATATATTTTCCAAATTTGAATATTTCTCATTTAATAAATTGAATGAATTTTCATGCAATCAATCGTCGAGTCATGCCAATATACCTCTTTAAGCCATTCACCAGCGAGCATAGAGAGCACTGAAAAACTGCAGAAAATACTGTAAAAAGGCAATGTGATTGCAAGTACTTAGAGCAAAGCAGATGCCAACGCCAGAATCAGTCATAAAACTCACGATTTGCGGTTCAGCGATTGCCCTGACTCTCTTTTTCTCCCTCTCTCTCTCTCTTTCTCCCTCTCTCTTTTTCATTCTTTCGTATTCGCGTTTTTTATGGATAGTTGCAAATTTTACAACCCGTAGAGCCCGAAGATGCTTGCATATTTAGTTTCGAGCAGAACACCGCGAATTGCTCATCAAAAACTGAGACAAGAGACATGATAGAGAGAGAGAGTGAGAAAGAGAGAGAGATGAATGTTTAGCCGAGGCGAATGGCTATGTATAACATTTCGTAATGGCTGCCAACTACAGTTGGTCGGTTGAGTGAGTGCTACGAGTGCTTAACGTGAATAGTATGAGTGTCATATGAATATTGTGAACATGTCAGTTCAGTGCTTTATTTGAAAGGTGTATTCGAGTTTTATGATTGACATAGTAATGAAGATTTATATGCATATTTAATAAAATTCCATTAAATTAGTGGATTTGTTGATTTTCATTTTATTTACCTTTAGAGAATATGCGAATTGAGTTTTATTTATTATAAATTTTTAATAATCTTTGACTACTTATCAGTATGAACTGATGTAAGTTTATTCAATTTCAATTAGCATTTTCTTAAATTTAATAGTTTTTAGACTTTGACTTCATATAGCTTTAAACTCATTTCTCTGGAGATCTCTGTTTTAGTATTCGATTGATGCATATTACATATAGAGCTGCCTAAGAGCAGGTTGAATCATAAGATTTTCTCTTGAAGTGTTAATATCCTCCTATTTCTTTCTCTTCAAGCAACATTCTTATGCTGCAATACAACTCTGGTGAGCATTTTATATACATTTCTCGCTAGTGTGCAACATGAATATTTGAACTGAGTTCTTAACAAGTTTTTCATTGAAATCTCATAAAAGTATTTGACTTTACTCAATCAAGTAGCTGTCAAGTATCTCATTTTATACCTGAAGTATCGCAAGTACACAAATCCCTGAACACTTATAGCCAAACTCGCAAATGATTCATATTCATGAGCACTTGCCACACAGCCCAACTGTGACAACAGATCAAATAAATAAGATTCGAAAACTTTAAACAATTCCTTATTTTTATTTTTATTTATTTTTATTTTTTTTATTTTTGTATTTGCCCTAGTCAATGCCCTGTTGAACTAGACAATTCTATTCATATTCATCGCTCAACGAGCTCTTCAAAAGTTTTCGTGCATTTAATTTACTTGGAAAACCCTTCAATCGAATGCTCGCAAGCAGCTGTTCACCACATTATGTGACAGTGGCTCATTTGATTGGCGACCACGCCCACAATAGGCACACTGCTTGGCTTAAATCAATTTGAGTTGTCCGCCTATTTGGCTGCCATTGATTTATGGCCACGTACGGCAAAAACTTTACTGAATTATATTTCAATTTCAGTTTCAACGGAAGCTGTTTATATGGGCCGGAATATGGGCGTGGCCATGCGCAAGCAAAGACGTTAAAAACTTTTTGACAATTGACTTAAAAAGTTTTGCCAAGCCAAGAGAGAGGGGGAGCTGAAGGGAAAAAGAATTGAGCTTTTGTATACAAAATAGGTTGAAATCAGTATAAAACTGTGGAGCATATAAAACCAAAAGTGGGTAAGGCCATGCCCTTGCCATGCTCTGTCTCATTTGTAGGCCCATTGCCCGTTGGCTGAAATGTTCAGCGCCAGAAAGTAAACACATAAAACGGAAATGAAAATTCAATTATTTCGTTGCCGATTTGTAGGTCTCTTTCTCTATTTGTTCTCTCTCTCGCACTCTCTTTTTTCGGTTGGCATTTCGGATGGTGTTAAAAAAAAGCAAAAAGTTTTTGCGCAAATTAAGTTAACCCGGCCAACACGTGCGTGGCACAAATTTGTTGCCTGCATGTGGCCCTGCATTGAATATGCACATGCGATATATCGCTTCAACCAAATTGCATTTCAACTGCGTATTTTCCCGTCTTGCATTCTGTGTTTCGGTCAAAAACTGTGAAATTTTTTGACATTGACAGCTGTCCCAGCGGCAGTTGATGGGCATTTGGAGCCCAGAGTTGCAGTAACGCTTCAACTAACCGTTACCCAACGAATTTAAATGCAATTTTTCACAGTCGCTTCACGAGCAATTACCCTCATTGAGTATGGAGAGCGAGAGAGAGAGAGAGAGAGAGAGGGAGAGGAGAGGACAGAGTCCACTCGCCATTTAGAGAGAGGCTTAAGCTGATTAGCGAAGCGAAAGCAGGTAAAACTTGAGCTGTTTGACAAGAAGCCGACAGCAAAAGACAGATAGACAGAGCGTGAGCTCGAGATCGATTGGTTAAAGTTTTCGCCAAAGGATGGACAAGTCCTGGCAGCAAAGTACTCGTATTAGCAGTGCAAATAAATCGATGGCTGCCAGAAATGTGGCGCTGAAATGTTGCAAACACAATGGCAATGCACAACGTCTATGCCAGACACTCAGACACAGGCAGATTGTAAAGCATCTTGGGTCTTATCCATATCCACATGCCAGACGCTGTCTTTTGTGCCATTCTGACGTCTGTCATTTACAACTGCCAACAGCAACGATGAGGGCAGTGAGAGTTGCAGTGGCAGTGGCTTGCCTTGGGTTTGGTTTGGTTTGGGACTGTGAATGCACAGACACTAGCAATGGCAAGGTGCATTTGTTAGCTGACCTTTTGGTGTGCAGCGTTTGTCACTTCGCTTAGCCACGCACAATGCTACACGTTGCATAAACGTGGCCATCTGGCAGTTGCCAAAAAACGTGTGAAAACGTAAATTGTGAACGCACACGAGCAATAAATAGCAGTGCAGAGCAGAGCAGAGTGAAGCAGAGTGAAGTAGAGCTCAAATATATTAACAACAAACAACAACTAAAATAAAAAAAGTAAATTTAAAAAAAATTGTATTTAAATAAAAACAGTCTAAAATGCAGAATTTAGCATTTATTTAGAAGGAATATTTACTTGTGACAAATATCAACTAAATAATTGAAAAATCAGAATTTAGCTTTAATTCTAGCTTCATTTAAATAGTCAAGCATGCTAAGCTTCGGCTAATTTAATAAACATGCTCAACTTGCCAGCACGGCAATGAAGGTTGGTAGAATGCTTAAGCAATATTCATTTATGTCATGGCAAACATTTTTAGTTAAATTTATTCGATTTTAATTTGATTTTATAAAGTGGTCAAATTGCTGGCCAACACAACTGCATAACCAAAGAGGCAGATTCTGAGAGAGAGGGCGAGCGAGAGAGAGAGAGAGGGAGTGTGACAAGAGATATATAACTCACTTTTGGCCAGAGTCTGGCATAGCCTGACAGCCTGACAGTCAGACAACTGACAACGACTGCCATCAGCTTTCGACTTTTGTTCAGAAGCAGCTGCATCTGCTGCTGCTGCCGCTGCTGCTGCCTGTGGCATGTTGCCTGCTGCCCTTTTGGCATGAACAGCTAGCCATTGTTTGGCCATTTATATGCCGTTCAGGGGGCAAGCACAAAGGAAAGTGTTATTTGGTTAAGTTGCAGTAAGTTGCATACCCTGGAAAAGAGAGAGAGAACATATATAGTTAGAAGAGAATTTCAGAGTAATAAATGAGATATATATTTATATATATGAGATAATAATATAATGATATATATTTAATGGAAAATATAATTCATTTATATTTCTAATTAAATGACATACGGATCAATTTATAAAGAGTTTAAAAAAATGTATGCCAAGCTTAAGATCTTAGCAGAAAATATACAACTCCAGACAGACTTCCAACTTCCAGACTTGATCTAGACTCTATATATTTTCTACAATATAAATATAAAAAGTTTGCTATTCCACAAATCTCTCTCTCTCTCTCTCTCTCTCTCTCTCTAAATGCAATAACATAAAATAAAAAAAAAAAAACGTGACCGACTCTATCTGTCAGCCTTTCTCTACGCTCATCTCTTCATCACTTTCTCTGTTTTGGGTATGCGTTGACAGCAACCGAAATGGCCACAATTTGCGGCTATGTACAATTTGGCCAGGCATCAATCTGTGCGCATGTTAACCAAAAAACCATTACAAACAAGCCAGACAATGTCATAGATGGCGATAGTCACACTGAGTGAGAGAGAGGGGGAGAGAGAGAGAGAGAGAGAAGCTAAGCTAATATCTGGAGAGGGTCTAGCAAACGGATGACACGTGCTGCGTGGCATTTCCGTTTCCGGTTGCGCTTTTCTGTGCAGACGAAGGTGTCTGTGTGTGTGTCAAGTGCTTCGCTTTTTGCCTTTTTTTTTTATTGTAATCATTATTTTTTTTTTTTCATTTTCAGCTGTGACTCGTGTTACACGCGGCGTATGCGCAATAATTTTAAAGCCAAGGCAGGTTGAGTCGCTTGTCGTACTATGCATGTGTATGTGTGTGTATGTGTGTGTGTGTGTGTGTGTGGGGTAGTAATGAGGCGAACTTTGGGGTCTACCAATTTAATATTTGAACAGTCTGTGGGCATTGTTAGAGTTGGTTAGGCATTTGCCTGACTTGAAACTTAATTAACATTTGATTGATAAAGGTCACACACTCATACACAAACGCACATATGAGTGTCTCTCTTTCTCTCTCTGTGTGTGCGCTTGATGTGTGTGTGTGTGTGCGTGTGCATGAGTTGTTGTCTGCATGCAAATGAAAATTTTCAATGCCAGCGGCGTGTCTTCTGCCTCTGATTATGTAAACGCGTGTGTGTGTGTCTGTGTGTGCGTGTTCCAAATTTTAATTAGTATTATAAATTATTGCCAACGGTGCTGTAATTAAGTGTATGTGAGTTCAGTTGATTTACACACACACACACACACACATGCTCACTCACCCACACATGTGCGAGGCAATTAAATTTTTGACTGCCACACACACACAGCTAAATAGTGGGCGTGGCCACAATCGATGCCTGACACGCCCTGCACCCCACAATCTACCTCTCTCTCTATGTCTCTCCTTTTCTACATTAGCTCTATGCAAATATTTCGTTTAAATTTGCATAAAAATCACAAATTTAGTGGAATTGCCATTTGATTTGATTGGGCCAATTGAATTGGTAGCACTGCTTGAAAGGCAGCAGCAACCAGTCAGGCAGACTTTGCTCAGCTGTTGCTAAGCAGCTTAACAGCAGCAGCCACATCTAGCTCCGCCTTTGAGCCACACTTCAACTTTTGTCACATGTATGCGCTGCAAATTGCATTTTGCTTAACACTTTTTTGCCAGCCAGCCCAAGCAAATGGCAAAGGATATCAGATAGACAGACAGACAAACAGAGAGAGAGAGAGAGAGAGAGAGAGAGAGAGAGAGTAGGAATGGGAGAGAGTGAGAGAACGAGAGCTAGCTGCACAAAAGGCAAAAAAGTAATTTGAATTTAGTGCATTGATCGAAACAGCCTTTAGCCACACAGTGCAACAATATTGACTAAAGATATCACAACTGTGCATGGCAATTGGAAATTTGTTAGCTCAATTTCAATCATCATTTGACGCACTTTATCATATGTATTAAAAATTTATTGATATACGCCAAAAGAGCCATAAAATACTTCAATACCAAAACAGAAAGAAAACCGAAAAACTGCAAAGAACCTAAAACCAAAATGAAACTCAACGACTGACGATAAGATGGCCAAGTGTGTGGCGAATGAAGGGGGGAGGTTGAAGGGAGCTCAGGCAGCCATGGAGAAAATTCAATAAATTGCTTGGCTCGACATAAAATAATGCTGCATTATAGACTTGGCATGCCACAGGCTGGCAAAAAAAAAAAGGAAGAAAAACCGCCAAATGTTGCCCTGGGGAGCGCGTTACGATGCCGAGACAAGGACGGTAGCAATCAAGCAACAACAACAAAAGGACAGACGACAGATACTACGTGCGACATACGCCAAGTGCCCCCCGTAGCGCTTACAGCACGCCTCTCGCCACGCATCGCTTTGGCCTGACCCCTCCCTAGCCCAGCCACTGAGCTCAACCTTTGGCAGCGTTTTTTTTTTTCTGCTTTCTCTATTTATGCTTCCTTTTTTTTTCTTGGTAATTCAAATTGTCGCTGGGCAGACGAAACAATGACAATCGAAATGGCAATGAAACTGCCAATGCTTGTGGTTGGGGCTGGGCTACCGCCGATATGGACTGCGCGGGGAAGAGGAAGAGAGCTTGAGAGAGTGGGCAGTTGAGAGTTTGGGGAGGGGGCTGCGCGGCTTGAGCATCGATTTCTATTTATGTTTTATGGAACGTAAAATGATTGGGCCACAACAACGGAAGGCGACAATCGACACGAGCCAAAAGACAACGATGCAGCGAAATGAGTATCAAAAGTGCTCAAGAAAGAAAGAAAGAAAAAAGGCGAATGGAAACGAGGAGAACAGAAAAAGTGTAAAGCGTAAATTGAACAATGCACGACTGAAGAATGCGCTGTGCAAGAGAAAGTTTTTTTTTTTTTTTTTTTTTTCAATTGTTGAAATCTAGTTAAATTTGAAAAGAAAAAGATAATTGAGACATAAGATTTGAACTTTGCATTTTTTTTTTTTCATATTTAATATAATTTGAGGTACTTCAATAAAAAATTTGCGAATCTAATAAATAATATAATATAATAATAATATAATAATAAATAATAAATAATGAAAGAGCAGTAAATGTTCGTAACAAAGTGAAAATAATAGAAAATTTACACGACAGAGACAAAATTTCGTTAAACTATTTTTCATTTTTCTTTATTTTGTTGCAAATATTTGTTAGTAAATTGCCCAAATATAGTTATTTTCAAAAGAAATTTGTATTTACGTATATTGTTGTCATTTTTTTTTTTTTTTTGGCAGTTCAATTTTAAATATATATATATATATATATATATATATATATAAATATTAATTTTGTAGAAGGAATTTGCTCATTCTTCTTTTCTTGATTTCATTTAATATATTCACATGCTCCACATACCCAATGGATATGTATTTTACAGGATATTTGGCGGCATGGCACGCATCTAAAGACGTCAGATAAAGGCGTGCAATGGGCGGAACCAAACGCGCGACGATATCAGCAAAATGTTTGCGACGTTTTACGTTGAGGCACGCGAAGCGGCTGTGTAAATTACAGCTTCCTTTTCCTCATCTTACTCTCACTCTCACTCTCACTCTCACACACTGTTACTCTCTCTCTCTGCCTTGCTGTCTCTCTTGCGCTCACTGTGCATGTTTTTTATTTTTTTATTTATGCGTTTGTGTTTGGGCTGCCTTTTGTTACTGTTCGCATATCTTTGAAAAGTTGGCATGTGTTGTTGTCACGCCGGCTAGCATCTTAAGTTGATGTGGTGTTAAGTATTGTTGTTGTTGTTGTTGCACTTGAAATGATGAACTGACAGCTGCTGCTGCTGCTGCTGCTGCTGGTGTTTCTCTCTCTTTGTGTGCGAGTAATGGCCAGCTTCAAGTGCTAAACGAGCTCTTTAAGTTGTTTAAGTTCTCTTCATTTTTTTCATATTTTTTTTTTGTGCCAACAGTCATAAAAAATCTTAAAGTTTCTTTTCCATGTATATAGATTTAAATGATTTTTGATGGAATGTCGAATTTTTAAAGATTTTAATAATAATGTGAAAAAAAAGTCCATTCAGCAATAGATTGAATACAGTCTGCTGGCCTTGCGTTCATTACTGTTTATTTTATTTTTATTTTATTTTTTTTCCATTGTTTGGTCCATCAAAAATGTCCCAGGGAATTTGTGGCTGGCCTAAAATTTATCGATCAAACTGCAATGATGCTATCATGGGGCAAGCTACATTAATGACTAAATAATTGATCGAATAGCTAACGGGCATTAAGAGGAATTAGCTGTTTTGTCAAAAATACGAGACAGTGGGAGTGAGAGAGAAAAATGAGAGGGGTTTAGAGAAAGCGGGAGAGAGAGAGAGAGCGTGTGTATGGAGGAGCTGGCGTAGTGCTTTCAATTTGCTTGGCCCAAAAAATTATATTGGCTAAGCGGCTTATGTGTCTCCCCATGCCAGGCACGCACACATGTGCTAGCTTTGTGTAAGTGTGTATGTGTGTGTGTGTACAGCTAAGTGAATAAAAATCTTTTTGCACAATTCATTAAACGCAAATTATGCCCCAGAGATGGAAGCGGGTGGAAAGCGCGCAATGCTCTCTGCCGTTGCCCTTTTTTTTTGTGTATATTATTTGTTGCCACGCACACGCAAGGCATACAGATTCTATACAGAGACAGACACACGCACACTAAATGAACGTAAAAGGATTCACACACACGTGCTCGTCCACCAGACGCTGCCTGGCACTTTGGTGTCTGGTCAAAGAGACAATGACCCCGGCAGCAACAACAGCAACAGCTAAAAATATTAAAAAAAAAAAAAAATAAAAATTGAAGGCGCCAAGCAACAACAACAATAACTATTTTTATATAGCGCATTTACCTTGTGCAGTTGGGAACAAAAAAAGTTAATAAAGCGCATTTGGCCAAGCGCAGCTGTCGAGCAAAGAAAAAAAAAACATAATAATACCCCATAGAAATATAAGCCTTGCTATGCGTTTATAACCCAAGTCCATTAAAATAATAGGCGAAACATAGAAATTGTTAGTTAAATGTGGCAAGGCTATTAAAGAAATTAATTACACCTCGAAGTTTTTTGCTCTACAGCATGTGCAAATGGGCGTGGCAGGAAATTAAATTGCGAGCGAATGAAAAATGTTTAGAGATATTGGTTTGCTTTTGGTTCAATTTGAAAGCTAGATAATAATAGTAAAAAAAAAAAAATTAAATAATAAGAATAGTAAAAACAAAATTAAAGTATAAATAAATGTATACAAAAAAAAGGTTAATGGAATATGTTTTTACAAAATAACTATAATGCCTTAAATATTGAATACGTACAAATATATTCTAATACAAAATATTTATTACTTTTGTATTTATTAGGCCTTAGCTTTTTATTATTATTATTATAATTATTATTATTATTATTATTATTATTATTATTATTTATTTATTTATATATGTTATATATTTTTATTATTATTATTATTTATTGCAGCTTCTTCTGCTTTTTATTATTTTTTATTATAAGCACTGTAGTTGCGAGAAATAATTCAATTGGCAAGCAAATTGGCAACAAATTTAACTTAAGCATCTCAATATATTGTAGTTAAGTTAACAATAATTTAAGCCAATCAACAACTACAAAAATATAGCTAAATAGTATTACTCTACCTAATTCAAATCAGCTAACATTTTAGAGCCAAATCCACGCTACTTGAATCATAAGATGTAAGAAAAACGTTGCATACTTTTTGGAGCACAATTTTAATGAAGTGAACTAGAGTTGTTTGCTTACAATATTTACAACTTAATAAATAAACAGAAAAAAAGAGTACTTGAAATACTTTAAATTGTGTTAACTTACATTAAAAATACTTTGTAACTGCATATTTTTGTTGTCCCTATCTTAGCCTAGTCAAACCCACTAATCTGCAGCTTAAAATTGAATCAAATAGAAAGTCAATTTTTAAATCACATTTCATAACAGCTCTAAGCTGTGAGCTGTTGCAGTTGCAGTTGCCATGTTGTCATGCAAGTGTCATTGCTAAAGCATTCGGCCAAAAGGCAAAGTGTTTGACACGCATTGCGTATACGCAACGTTGCAATTGCGCAACAATTTGCATTGGCGTCATGTGACACGTGGCAGCAGCTAGCAGCAACAGCAGCAGCTACTTTCGCTGTTATTAGAGGCTGGCAATATATTTATGGTCAGCGACATTTTGCTTTGTTTGTTTTTACAGCGCATTGAGTTTGCATTATTGAAGCACTTTGGGGAGCTAATGCATTGTTTTTCAAATGTTAAGTCTATGCAATATTTATAAGCTGATTGCTGTCAGCCATAATCAAGACCAACAGCAGCAGCAGCAGCAGCAGCAGCAGCAACATCAGCACAATTACAGTGCTGCATCAATAAGAGGAGGGCAGTGAGTGAGTGAGAGAGAGAGAGAGAGAGAGAGAGAGAGAGAGGGAGAGAGAGAGAGAGACTGGTAAAGGTAGCCTTGGCTCACAATGTGTGACAATCAATGACAGTTCTGTCGCTTGGTTTTCTGTAACGCTGCTCAGCTACAGTCTTTCTCTCTCTCTCTCTCTTTCCACCCACCTCTCGTCCTCTGCATCTCTCTGCATCTCTCTGACTCACTCTCCCTCTCTCTCTCTCTCTCCAACTCTCTACCTCTCTCGTTGTGTTTCATTTGCCCCTTGGGTGCATTGCTGTGCTGCGGCGCATCATTTGTTGCTTTTGACGTTTTGCGTGCATTTAGAAAATTGGTATGGGAAAACTATTTTTCAACAGGTAAAAAGCAGGCTCTACCTCTCATCAGCTTTCCTGCCATCAGCCATGCCCCATTTGCCGGACTAAGCTCAAAATGTTATAGAAAATCAAATGGCCAAAGTACGCAAAGTTTTTTGTTTAAAGCTCAAAATGGAAATTGAAATTCCAAGGCGTCAAGCGGTTGGGGTTGAATGGATTTATGTGTGAGTGTGTGTAGCTGTATATTTATGTGTGTGTGTGTGTGTGTGTGTGTGTGTGTGTGTGTGCGTGTGTGTATCGGTTATCGGTTTTGTATTGAAACACAAGCTAAAAACGGGGCAACAATAAATTTTGCAGCGCATACTTCAAATGTCTAAATGCGGCAGCGATAAAAATTTCTTTATTGTGCCAAAAGCACACACACATACACAAGCACACACATATAGGCATCCATACACATACATCCATATACATACACAGCCACACAAGCACACACACATGTATAGAA
Organism: Drosophila koepferae; assembly: GCA_030914345.1. NCBI lineage: Eukaryota > Metazoa > Arthropoda > Insecta > Diptera > Drosophilidae > Drosophila > Drosophila koepferae. Next base: position 14,811,250 of record JAUESR010000211.1, on the reverse strand, counting down.
TCGAGAATTTGCCTTTGAGCGTTTTACATTGCATTCTATTTCTTTTTGGGTTTTTGGCTTTGACAGTTTTTGCAATTTATATTTATTTTACCAGCTACACACACACACACACACACACACTTATGCTAACAACTAGCCATTGGCTACTTGTGCATAAATTAAGATAATCGCGCATCGCATTTGCTGCTTAGCATGCCATTGCAGCCTTGTGTAGCTTGTAGCTCTGACCTCTATTAACTGTCAGCTGTCTGGCTTAGAATTTATGCTCATATCAAGTTCCTCTGGCAGTTGCTTGTTTGTAACTAGCTTTAATTTGATGTCATTCAATTGTCGCGCACTCTCATCCTTCACTTTATGCCATGCCATGCCATGCCAAACCACTTCACTCCACTCTATGCCACGCCATGCCACGCCATGCCACGCCATGGCCACTTGACCATTGTTAATGTGTGCCAATCAGGCTAAATGACCATAGCTCATCATCCAGCGCTGGCCATATTTTGAGTGGGCCATGTCAATTGGCGGCTTGAGCTGTCAACGACGCTAATGAATTGTTTGTAGCCAGTGCTAATCAATGAGCCACAGATTTTAGCTTAAGCACTGCAATGCTTTAGCATCAACTTTAAGCTCAAAATTTAAGGCAGCTATAAGCTGCAAAGCAAACATTATGACGGTTGACCATAGAAAGCAGATGCTTATTGAGCCAACTGCTAACCACTAAGCACGACTTGCAAAACCATGTAAATTATTTGCATAAGTACTCGACTAGCCACAGAGAGAGACAAAGAGAGAGAGAGAGAGGGAGAGCGAAGTTGGGTTCATTGTTGGCCTGAGGCACGTGCTGCTCATGTTTAAGCACACATTTAAACACACACACACACACACACACACATACTGTGATCATGACCTCGGCCATTAGCACAGACGGTCTCTCCCTTTCCCTCTTCTCTGTCTCCTTCTCTGTTAGTCGTCCATTGGGGGGGTCTCCTTATTATTTTAATGGCAATTTTACTGTGTCGATTTCGAGTTGTTTTTGCCTGTGCTGTCATCCTCGACCGTAGACTGCATAGACAGGCCATGATTTTAATACCAGTTTAATATCTTTTTTTTTTTTTTATGCCACGCTTTAGCCAAAATAAATACGTGCTCAAATGCTGGCCAAATGCTGCTCTTATTTAATCTCAATAATTTGACATATTCGCAATAATGCAGCAGCTACAAATGACATCGTCTCATTGCACAATATTAAAAATCAAAGAAAATATATATATACAAATATAGAGAAAATAATCGATCGAATCTTATTGTTTTATAAGAGAGAGAGAGAGAGAGTGAGAGAGAGCGAAAAATGGAACTATTACCAATATTACAATTGAAATATTAATAAAAATATTTCAGTAATCACAATATAAAATTTGTAGATAAAAAATTAATCAAAAAAGTACAATTACAATAAAATAATAATTACAATAAAAAAATTATATTTAATATAAAATTAATAATATAACAAATATTCATTGATATGCAATTAAAATCATTATCAAAAGTTTACCTAAAAGTTCTGTCATCCCTAAATAATGGCTCAGCAAAAATTTAAAGCTTTTAGTTAGCTTTCAAAAAAAGAATTACATTCAGGTACGTAATGTACCTGATTAGACACATTTGCACCGAAAATCAACTCAATCCAATTGACGTATATTCGATATACTTTGTGTTAGGCTGACGCAGTTAATATAAATTTCAGATAACACGAACAACAACAAAAAATAAATAAATAAATAAAAATAAAAATAAACTCGAGTGAAATTTTGATAATTTCGCATTGTTATATACCTTGAAAAGGCAAACATGCGATAATATTAGAGATATTTGGTAGAAAATATATATATGTACATATATAAATATATTCCAACAGATATTGCTTTAATAATTGAAATATATAGCAAATAAATATGTATCACGGCAAATGTATGCCAAGCACTTTGCGCTGCCAAACAATAGATGGCGCTAGTTGAGCTCGTGCACTTCAAAGTTTATTTACGCTTGGGAGATTTTCATTTCATTCGGGTTCATTTCGCTGAATTCAACTTTCCAGCACTTCCGGGAATAATTGTCCTTCTTTTTTTTATTTTTATTTTTATTTGTATTTTCTATTTTTGTTGTTGTTGTTGTTGCTGTTTCTTACAGTTTGTCGCGCATATTAGAAAAGTTGTAGTGTTTTTTTTTTTTTTTTCATTTGTTTTTTTTTTTTTTGCTTTGGAAATGAGCGCATTAAAATAATTATTGCCGCTGCTGCTGCCACGCACAAATTAAATTTGTACGCGTGTAATTTATGCAATTTCTCCCGTCACATTTGCCCAGCATTCCAATTCAATTTATATAACATAAATTTAAGCATTGGTCTTGGGCATTGGGTTTCCGCTTTGGCTTTGGCTTTGGCTTTGGTTTTGGCTTTGGATTTGGCCAAATGCAAATTGAACAAAACTTTGGCTTGCCAACTTTTCAGCATCGAGTGGCATGAGAATTGACAGTTTTGAATTAAAATTAATTAAAATTAAGGCCAAAGGGCGAATGCTTTAAATGTGTATATAGCTGAACCTGCTAATTATTTGGTTTAATATGGCACTCGCATCCAACATTTTCTTTACAACTATAAATCAATAATTTGTTGGATCTCAATTGATATCCAAATTTTTATTTGCAATAAATAATATATAGAAAGAATTTACAAGAATATCCATCACACTTATAACATTTAGCCATAAACAAAAGTATTTATTCGGTTCTTCGGCTCCAGCGCTGGCGGCTGCTGTGTTTGCAGTATTTCAGTGGAGCTTTCAGCAGCTTCAATTATTGTTTCCACATAATGATTGTACATAATGTTCAGCAGACCACCAACCAGTACTTGAATAGCAATATATATATATTTACATATTATATTATATTACAAGCTTTAGCTAAAAGCTCACCTGCAATAGCCCAGGCCAAACAGCAGCCAAGCAGTGAACTATGCCCAACGATCTCCAGCAAGCCAACATATAGCAAGGCTATGAACGTAATCGCAGTTACGATCATCCAGAAAATCAGAAATTTATCCTTATGCTGTCTATGCGCTTTCAGTACGCCAAAAAGTTGTACGATAGTCGCCGCAAATTGCAATAGACGTATTTCCTCCAATTTGTAATTCCCTAAATATAAATTGAAGCTTGCACTTGAATGAATGAATGAATACATATATATGTATATGATTACAGTTTTGTATATGTGTCTCTTACAGCGATAAGGCAGCGCATTTGTGGCCATTGTTAGACCGAATACGGAAAGGCCAATGCCTATTTCCATATATCGCTTAAGCGAAAACATGGCGATACAACGTTTCAAAGCAAACTAACCTGAATGATAAGCGCAAATCAATATATGTAGTATAAAGTTGATAGCATATTTATCTTTATTTGATTATTTACTCTCTTACACTCTCACACTCACTCTCTCTTACTCTCTCTCTCCCGATTTCCTTATCAACTTTATTGCGTCTTCTGTTGAAAATCAACTAAAGCCCATACTAATTCTGTACGGTTACATTTAACTGATCGTATGAAGGCAGCGGATCCTTGGTTTCTACAGTGGGATTTGTTACTTGAATTGTTTGAGCTGCTTCCATCTCCTTCCTTAGCTCCACATATTTCTGATACACGAAATATACCAAATATCCCAAAAGCGCTGTAATAAAGCAGGTTTTATTTTTCCACATTGAATGAGTTTATACTCAACGAAACAGAAGATTCAACGACGGACTCACCTGTTAGGCCCACATTGACACAAAGCAAAAGAAATTGCAGCAGAAATTCACCAAAGTCGTACATTTGGAATATTTGTTTACATAAGTAAACTAAATTGAAATAGCAAAGAAAACTAAAGAGACAACTTGAGACAATTAGCCAGAAGAGCACAAATTTATCCTTATCAATCGGATCCTTCTTGAGTAAGCCAAAAAGCAGCGAAAAAGTTGCCATCAATTGCAGCGCACGCAAAATGGTAAGAAAATCGTTATCTATATATCAAATATCGGACTATTGGCATCAGTCAGAATTGTATATATACAGTCATTACTTACATATATATATATATAGTACATTACTTACAATCACGATAGTTATAGTTCAAATCTATGGCACATGTGGCTAGGGCCAAGCCCATAGCAATCGGGCCACTAGCGATTAGACAGTGCTGTCTGGTTAACAACATTTCGAATCGGAACATGAAGACTATCTGAACTTTCGATTATTCTGGCAGCCAAATTCATATCGGATATTGTTATCTATTGATATTGACTGGGCAGTACTCGTTCCGACTTACTATCTCACTATGAGAGAGAAATTGTTTCTGATACAGATAAGGAGTTTTGAAATATGTTAGAGAACATTGATGGTCATAGTGCAGACTGAAAGTAATTGAGAGACAGAATTCAAATTCAATTACTAGTAAGTGAGCAAGTATCTAACAAGACTATTGATAGCAGCTCAATCACAACTCTAAACATACTTAGCGGCAACTGATATATATATTGCTTATCAGGTCAAGTCTGGCTGACTCTCTACATTTTTCTGTCTCTCTCTCGCTCTCACTCTCTCTCTCTCTCTCTCTCTCTCTCTCTCTCTCTCTCTCTCTCTCTCTCTCTCTCTCTCTCTCTCTCTCTCTCTCTCTCTCTCTCTCTCTCTCACACACACTCCCCCTCTCTGTTCTCCTCATCGTCTGTATCATCTGCTGGCTATCTATCATAGATTACAAGTATTTATTTTATTATGATTTTCGGTTAATATATTATTAACTCTAACAATTCACATACAATTCAACGAAATTAAAATTAGTCATTGAGCATATTCCAGCAGAGTTTCAAGAGAGTTCCTCAAGTTTGTAGGTGTGGCTTACAGAGATAGATATTTACAAGCTCTGTTATAAGGACACCATGATGATGCAGTTGATTATCCTCAACATGGGCTTTTTATATGCTTACAGTTTTTTATGTGTATCTTACGATAAGCGATAAGGCAGCGCATTTGTGGCCATTGTTAGACCAAATACAGAAAGGCCAATGCCAATTTCCATATATCGCTTAAGCGAAAACATGGCGATACAACGTTTCAAAGCAAACTAAACTGAATGATAAGCGCAAATCAGTATATGTAGTATAAAGTTGATAGCATATTTATCTTTATTTGATTATTTACTGTCTTACACTCTCACACTCACTCTCTCTTACTCTCTCTCTCCCGATTTCCTTATCAACTTTATTGCGTCTTCTGTTGAAAATCAACTAAAGCCCATACTATCGTATCGATCGTATGAAGGCAGCGGATCCTTGGTTTCTACAGTGGGATTTGTTACTTGAACTGTTTGAGCTGCTTCCATGTCCTTCCTTAGCTCCACATATTTCTGATACACGAAATATAGCAAATAGCCCAAAAGAACTGTAATAAAGAAGAATGTTTTTTATTTTTTTTCACATTGAGAGACTTTGTACTCAACGAAACAAAAGATTCAACGACGGACTCACCTGTTAGGCCCACAATGACACAAAGCAAAAGAAATTGCAGCACAAATTCACCAAAGTCGTAAAATCGGAATAAATCGTTACATAAATAAACTAAATTGAAATAGCAGAGAAAACCAAACAGACAACTTGAGACAATTAGCCAGAAGAGCACAAATTTATCCTTATGAATCGGATCCTTCTTGAGTAAGCCAAAAAGCAGCGAAAAAGTTGCCATCAATTGCAGCGCACGCAAAATGGTAAGAAAATCGTTATCTGTATGTCAAATATCGAACTATTAGCATCAGTATATATATATTTATATATATATAATATATTACTTACAATCACGATAGGTATAGCCCAAGTCTATGGCACATGTGGCTAGGGCCAAGCCCATAGCAATCGGGCCACTAGCGATTAGACAGTGCTGTTTGGTTAACAACATTTCGATTCGGCACATGAAGACTATCTGAACTTTCGATTATTCTGGCAGCTAAATTCATATCGGATATTGTTATCAATTGATATTAACTGCGCAATACTCGTTCCTACTTACTATCTCACCGTGAGAGAGAAATTGTTTCTGATACAGATAAGGAGTTTTGAAATATGTTAGAGAACATTGATGGTCATAGTGCAGACTGAAAGTAATTGAGAGACAGAATTCAAATTCAATTACCAGTAAGTGAGCAAGTATCTAACAAGACTATTGATAGCAGCTCAATCACAACTCTAAACATATTTAGCGGCAACTGATATATATATTGCTGATCAGGTCAAGTCTGGCTGACTCTCTACATTTTTCTGTCTCTCTCTGTCTCTCTCTCTCACTCTCTCACTCTCTCTCGCTCTCTCTCTCTCTCTCTCTCTCTCACACACTCCCCCTCTCTGTTCTCCTCATCGTCTGTATCAACTGCTGGCTATCTATCATAGATTACAAGTATTTATTTTATTATGATTTTCGGTTAATATATTATTAACTCTAACAATTCACATACAATTCAACGAAATTAAAATTAGTCATTGAGCATATTCCAGCAGAGTTTCAAGAGAGTTCCTCAAGTTTGTAGGTGTGGCTTACAGAGATAGATATTTACAAGCTCTGTTATAAGGACACCATGATGATGCAGTTGATTATCCTCAACATGGGCTTTTTATATGTTTACAGTTTTTTATATGTGTATCTTACAATAAGCGATAAGGCAGCGCATTTGTGGCCATTGTTAGACCGAATACGGAAAGGCCAATGCCTATTTCCATATATCGCTTAAGCGAAAACATGGCGATACAACGTTTCAAAGCAAACTAACCTGAATGATAAGCGCAAATCAATATATGTAGTATAAAGTTGATAGCATATTTATCTTTATTTGATTATTTACTCTCTTACACTCTCACACTCACTCTCTCTTACTCTCTCTCTCCCGATTTCCTTATCAACTTTATTGCGTCTTCTGTTGAAAATCAACTAAAGCCCATACTAATTCTGTACGGTTACATTTAACTGATCGTATGAAGGCAGCGGATCCTTGGTTTCTACAGTGGGATTTGTTACTTGAACTGTTTGAGCTGCTTCCATGTCCTTCCTTAGCTCCACATATTTCTGATACACGAAATATAGCAAATAGCCCAAAAGAACTGTAATAAAGAAGAATGTTTTTTATTTTTTTTCACATTGAGAGACTTTGTACTCAACGAAACAAAAGATTCAACGACGGACTCACCTGTTAGGCCCACAATGACACAAAGCAAAAGAAATTGCAGCACAAATTCACCAAAGTCGTAAAATTGGAATAAATCGCTACATAAATAAACTAAATTGTAATAGCAGAGAAAAGCAAACAGACAACTTGAGACAATTAGCCAGAAGAGCACAAATTTATCCTTATGAATCGGATCCTTCTTGAGTAAGCCAAAAAGCAGCGAAAAAGTTGCCATCAATTGCAGCGCACGCAAAATGGTAAGAAAATCGTTATCTGTATGTCAAATATCGAACTATTAGCATCAGTATATATATAATATATATATATATATATAATATATTACTTACAATCACGATAGTTATAGCTCAAGTCTATGGCACATGTGGCTAGGGCCATGCCCATAGCAATCGGGCCACTAGCAATTAGACAGTGCTGTTTGGTTAACAACATTTCGATTCGGCACATGAAGACTATCTGAATTTTGGATTGTTCTGCCAGCTAAATACATGTCGGATATTGTTATCAATTTATACTGACTGCGCAATACTCGTTCATTGTTCAAAAAGATTCTCTTTTAAAATCTGTCTCTCTTCTGATTCCATGTCTTCTTTTTTTTATAGATTCAGGAGTTTATATAGCTTGAAGCATAATCTTCTATAATCTTTACAATCTAAGCATTTCATGAAATCACACGAATCAGATCATTTCACTTATTGAGCGAGCATAAACAAAGAATGTAATTATATTTGTGTTTATATATAATTTCATTTCATTTGTGCGCGGGCATACACACAAGTTATTTTTATCAAGGCGAACTGCTATCTCACTTAGAGAGAGAAATTGTTTATGATGCAGATAACGAGTTTTGAAATCTATTAGAGAACATTGATAGACAAATTGCAGACTGAAAGTAATTGAGAGACAGAATTTAAATTCAATTACTAGTAAGTGAGTAAGTATCTAACAGATCAATCACAACTCTAAACATATTTAACGACAACTGATATACTCGCCATTACTTTGCTGAGCAACCAATCACCGATATACATATATTGCTTATCAGCTCAAGTCTGGGTGACTCTCTACCTTTCTCTTCCTCTCTCTACTCTCTCCCCTTCTGTATCGCCTGCTTCCTATCTATCATAGATTACAAGTACTAATTTTATTATGCTTATCTCACAATTCACACACAATTCAATGATAATAGAATTTGTCATCGAGCATATTCGAGCAGAGTTTGAAGAGAGTTTCACAAGTTTGTAGGTGTGGCTTAGAGAGATAGATATTTTCAAACTCTGCTAGAAGGACACCATGGTGATGCTATTGATTACCCCCAACGCTAGCTGTTGCTCTTTGGCATTATATTTTCGTTTCGCTTTTGTAAACTTTCATAAGAAACTGTCTCTATTAACACTTTGTCTTTATTAATATTTGAGCAAATAGTTTTGTTATTATTATTTCTTTGGTTTTGTGGGAGAGACAAAGAGTTAGAATTTGCGCCGTATATGTTGTGTGCCTGAAGCGTGTTAACTTTTTAACTTTTTTGGCAAGCCATTTGACCACAAAGTCAAAAAGTTGCATTCATAAGAAATCCAATTGGTCACACACACACACACACACGCAGTCAGCCATGAAAAGTTCATAAAGCAAAATGAATGCATAACTAAATCAGGCATATATGTATATACACACACACACACACTCACACAGACACACACAGACACATACACACAGTCAAGCACATGGTGCATTCATGTTCATTTGATAGCTAAACTTTTGCTATTTGTGCATAGAAAACTTTTCGGGTTTTTTGAGGTTTTAGTGGCAATTATTTTTACATTTAGCGAGTTAAGTTCTTAAATTGGCTGCCGCCGAGCATATAAACAGGTACAGGCAGGCAGGCAGGCAGGACTTTGAGCGCGGGCTGGATGGTGGGTGGGCATGGCTCGACAGTTCCTCTTCAATTCAACACGCTCTCTTAAGTTCTGCTTGTGTCTCGCTTGCTCACTCTATCTGGCTGGCAAAAGGCGAAAAGTTTTAGCACAACTTTTCAGCGAATTGAGTTTTTAATTAAAATTTGTTTTACTCTAACACACACACACACACACACTCGTGCACTGGTGTGTGAGTGTGCGTCTCACATAAGTCATTATGGCGCGACTTGACGTAATTTATGAATATTTGTAATTAACATTTGCCGCCATGCAAAGTAAAGCAGCGAAAGAAAAAAAAAATCATAATAAATTTCATCTAATTGCGTTTTTATGATGCCGAAAAGTTGTTTATTTATTCTTTTTTCTGCAGAGGTAGAGTGGCCTATAAATAAATGCAGAACGACCGTGGGCAGCTCAATTGTGGGCGTGGCTAATGGCATAGATGAAATACCTAGCGAACACAGTCAGAAGTTCGAAATTCATTTCGCTTCGACTTTTATGTACAATTTCTCAATGTTTATTTAATGTGCACAGGGTATGCATTAGTCGAGCAGTTTGTTTTGTTGCTGCAACTTGATTGTATATTAATTTGCTAGTTTATTAGGCGTGAATGTTAAAATTTAGCGAAACTTTGGCCATTACCAAAAGGAACAACAACAACAAAAATCTCTTCTCGCGCTGCTCATGAATCAAAAAAAAGAAAAAAGTAAAAAATAAACTTGGTAAAATTTATAAAGAGAAAAGAAAACCTGGACAAGCTGTTCTCTATAAGTGTGTGTGTGTGTGTGTGTGTGTGTGTGTGTGTGTGCGTGTGTGTGTGTGTGTGTGTGTTTAGATGGGCACTCGTCTAAATTATCAGCTGCCAAGCTGAAAGGCCGCTCTGGCTGGGCAAATGCTTTGTTCATTTATTTCATTTAAATGCGCATTTAAATCTATTTAAAAGTCCACATGAGCCCAGGCACAAAGCTCCACAGAAATAAAGGGCAAATAAAAGGCAGAAAGAGAGAGAGTGAGAGAGAGAGAGAGACGCTATGTTGGTTTAGGTTCAGGTTCGGTTCGCATGGTTCACATGGTTCACGTACATACATACATGCATGCATGCATAGGCGTTAACTGTGGGGCAAGAGTTCAGCTCTCAGCATGATTTAACGATAATGAAGGTATTTACGAGTTTTTAGCCTTAGAGTCTCTGGGCAAAAGCAAAACTCATCATAATGCCGGCAGCAAAAGGTTACACAACATGGAAGGAGACACGCAGAGAGAGAAAGAGTGAGAGAAATAGAGCCAAGCGCACCTGAAGCTGGCATAGAGAATTGTTCTTGTGTTCTTCTGTTTTTCTGTTTTTTTTTTTTTTTTTTGGTCTATACGCATGTCCTGGCACTTGTAAGATGTTTTGCAAAAGTTTTCCTTGTTTTTTTTGTTGTCGCCGTTGATAAGGACAATGACAATGACAACTACTCGAAACGACAGCAGCCCAAACCACTCACACACATACAGAGAGAGAGAGAGAGAGAGAGAGAGAGAGAAAGAGAGAGACATACACACATACATACATAGATGGAAAATCCCTTTAGCACAATAGCTAAAAGTTCTGCACCTTTCCATAATCTACTTGAGCTGTAACACGTAATCCCGGCAAAAGGGAATGTCAGCGCACCTTGTGCGCTAATAAAATTTAATTTGCTATAAAATCTCTCTAGCTCAAGATCTACACACACACGCACACACGCACCCACACATGCACATTTAGCTGCTGCTGCTGTCTCTGCCATAAAGCAGCGTCAACATAATTATATCGACTCAAAATGAAAATGAAAATTTTTATTTTCCAAGTTATGAGCTGAAGTTAAACCAAAAATAAAAAAAATAATAATAATAAAAATAATTTTTTTTAGTACCTTTTAATATTAAGCAGACAGCATTGAATTCAAATTAACTTAGAAAAAAAAAATGAATGAATAAAATTTATGAAAATGTGAAATTTTATGCGATAAGAAACAAGTCCCTCTACTCCTTCATGTGGCTGTTAAATACTCTGTAAAGCTAGCATAACCCAGCAAATATGTGCTCTTATTTTGAAGGAGATCTAAGTTTTGAACAGCTAGTTAATTTATGTTTTTAAGTTCTTATGAGTAACATCATGATTATCAATAACATCATTATGAATAACTTTTTTAAGCAAAAGACGGTTACATGGAATTTCTCCATTTTAAATAAAGTCATTGTCAAAGTGCTTAGTCAAATACATATATGATAAATACATTCATGCCAGGTTGCAATAGAGATTATCAGAAAAGCCAGATTTGACGGGAAAAAAGCTAATTGGGCAACAGTGATACATACATACATGATTTGCCCTCACCTTTACCTAGAGCTATATTCACAATTAGCTCAATGTCAATTGATTTAATATTCGAGCTAAAAAGCCAAGAAGCTAACTGATTGTCAAGCTGAAATGCATTCACAAACGAATTAGAGTCTCAAAACTCGATGGCTGAAAAGTAAATTGTGCGCATTGTCAACTGAAATGAACTTTGACAGGCACTTAACTGCCAGTTAATGCTAACAACTCTTAGCTCTTTGACCTGAGTTGCAGCACTACAGTTTGAAGAGCAGCGGCTAAATTTTATTACATTTAGAAAATCTTATAAAACCCACACCCCAAACCCACCCATGGCTGCGCCCAAGTCCACTCAGATTTCAGACTTCTATTCTATACAAATTTTTTATGATGCAAGCTGTCTGCTGCTGGCTGCATAAATCCACTTGCTACCGCGCTGATTTTATTGTCAGCCAGCGTTGCAGGGGCGTGACGGGTGTGGCATTTAGGGGCGTCGCTGTGGCAGCGGTAGTGGCTGTGTGACAGTGGCAACGGCTGTGGTTGCTGTTAGTTTAAGCGCGAACAAAGGCTAGAGTTGAGGTAAGTTAACCTGCCGCTACTGCTAATGTTGTTAATGTAGCTGCAAATCGTATTAAACGGCGGTCGCAGCTTGTCGTGTGGCACGTGCCAAACATTGTTGCATTCGTCAACAAATTTTCGGCGACTGCTGCTGCTGCTGGTCAAACTTCTCATATTATGCATGTCCGCTTGGGGGTTGTTAATTGTAATGGGCAGCCTTGTTATCGAAGTGCTCTTCTACCTAACAAAGACAAAAGCATGTAAAGGACTTTCAGTTGTTGTTGCTGTTGCTGTGGCTGTAGCTGTTGCTGGCATTCAGCCCAAAAGCAGCTTTTTGTTGTACCTGATTGCAGTTGCTTTTGTGTGCTGCATTAACCGTAATAATTGCTAAAGACAATGCAGCTGCCGGCGAACTCAACATCGTTCAAGCTCTCACCGCAACACACGCGCCGTATACGCAATATCTCCCATGTGGCTTTTCGCTTTGTGGCTTCTATAGCTATCTCGCTCTCACTCCCTGCATGTGTGTGTGTGTGTGTTCGTCTTCCCTTGCGGCTTGCCTTTGGCACATTTTCAATTATAATTATTAACAGCTAGCGCATGCTTTTTGCTATTGGTTGGGATAGTTTGCTAGAGCTGCCCCACCTACCTAGCCTCAGCCTACCTGAGCACTCAAATGCACTTGATGCTGGCGCAATTTCCTGACTATGCATTGTCCTTGCGCGTTCGCCTGTCCCTGGTTGTAGTTTCTTCACTTTCTTTCTTTTTTTTAATCTTTTTTTTTTTTTTTTGTATTTATACGCGCTCAGAAAGTGAGTGTGAAAGTATATTGGTTTTGAATAATCTATGATGTCTTACAAGCTATTGCCGATAAGCTCATGGAAGGGCTGATCAGTTCAATATGCTATACAAATATAGATTTTGAAACAAAACTATTGATGCTATTCATGAAGAAATCCGCTCGAAATGAATGCTGTTAATGGCTTTCCCTACACTTAAAATACTAAATTGATAATAGTTTTTGAGTTAGAATCTTCAGACTTCCTGAATAGTTTTGTCGATCAATTTTGTTCATGTTGAGCGAGCATCATGCAGTTGCTTAAGCTCACTTGCAATGCTTTTTTTTTACTTTTTTTTTTTTTTTATAACTGTAGTTGTTTTAAGTGGTATTTTTTGCCATCCATGTAGTTGTAGTTTCTTTTATTTATATATTTTTTTCTCTATTCTCTCACTCTGTCCCTTGCTCGCACTCTCTATCTTCTATCTCTGTCTCTGCTTTTCGTTCTGCCATTTTTTTGCCCAAAGGCAACTTTTAACATTTAATGATGCTGCTTTGTATTTTAATACGCTTTGCTTGCTTTTGCCAGCTAGAGACCAGCTCGGCGGCACCCACAATCCAGCACGTGCCATAAGCAGCGCTTTGTACAAACTTTTAAGTAGACATGCAACGTGGCCAACATGAACAACGGCAGCGGCAGCGACAGCGACAGCAACTGTCCCTCTCCCTCAGCCATTCCTTCTCCCTCTCGCTGTGCCGCACACTTTGCGCTTTAAGTTATCTACTCAGTTCCAATTTCTTTCTCGTTTTTTTTTTTTTTTTTTTTTTTTTGCTCTGTGCTCAGCCTGCCAAGGTGTTTGCAGCAATTTGTGTCACCCGGCTCGGATTCGTATTGTGTATTCTTACAGGCGTGTCCTTGACAGAGCTGCTGCTGGTGCTGTTGCCACAACGTGCGGTGCACAGATTGTGCCAATTTAACCTGTTGCTCTCAAGACTAAAGGACTTCAAGTCTTGACATGCTTCAAGTTGTTACCCACTCTCACATACATATATATATTTAAATATATATATGTGTAGAAATATATATATGTATTTGGCTTTTGCATATATTACTTTTGGCAAAAGTTTTGAATGAAAGTCGGAAATGAATTGCATTCGCGTCATGTGCTCGACGTCAGTTTTAATGCAATTCCAATTTAAGTTCGTTACACACACAGCTCCTATTCGCAAATCGCATTCACATTCGCGCATTGCCCAAAAACTTTGCCAACAAAATCACAAAGTAATTGCAATTCGTTCGCAAAACACAATTTAACGAAATTTGGTTCAAAGTTTCAAATTGAAGGCAAGTTGGCAGGTGAAGTCCCTTCCGCTTCCTGTCCCACTTTAAATTCTGAATACTTAACACACAATTCACAATGGCTAAGAGCTAAGAGCCGGGTACAGCAGCATTTTGGCCAAAAACCTGATTGGCACTTGCTTCCAGCTTGACTTTCTTTTACTTGACTCGACTCGACTGCAGCTGCTGCTGCTGCTGCTGCTGCTGCTGTTGCACAAGGCAAATGCAAATGACGCACATGCTCTCAGAGTCATTACAAATTAATTTCACACGTGACTAAGTCGACATAGCAGCAGCTCTATTCTCTTGAGGAGCTGAACTAGAGCTGCTGAAGCTGCCAGCATCAGGCTGGGCAGCAAACTGACATTATGTCAGACATATGACATTCAATTACGAAAAGTTGTTGCATCTTGATGAGCAAATGTGCCATATAATGTGCTACCGCTCCAGCTCCTGCTCCAGCTCCTGCTCCTGCCTCTACACAATTCACATGACAGAGCTGGCCATAGCTGCTTGCCGACTGCCGATCCATTGGGGAGTGTCATCGATGATGACGTTGTTGACTGTTGCTAGGGGAACAAAACAACCAAGTGCATGTGTGCAATGAAATGCAAATGGAAAACTTATAAGATGGATTTAATAACTTGAAGCTGCTGAAAATATGTCAAAGGTTATTGTGTAAATTACTGTAAAGGCTACAGACTCAAGTACTTTCAATAAGCTATACAAAATGCCAAAATGAAGAAGCTTAATTTTGGCTATTATTATTAAACTAGGTAACTTTGCATAGGTAAACAGCATTCGAAAACAGGATTCAAGTTGAAATGTTAATTTTTGGCAAGAAGTCAATTTAAAGTTATTTAAAGCAAAATGTTGACTAACATCCAACAAACTCTTCTAACTGAAATATTTTTAAGTTTTGATGCTCTCTCTCTCCCTCTTTCTCTCTTTATGCTTTCTGAAATAGAACAAAAAAAAAATATTTAGCGTAAAAATTAAGGTTTAAATAAGATTTTATAGACGAGATGATCATGAAAATCTAAAGTAAATAATCTTTACAAATTTCCAGATAATCGCATAGCTCTGGTGTCTGATTCAATTCAATTGAATGTATATACATACATATGATTCTTTGAGCAGGCACTGGAAAAAAAAACGCACAGACATAAACAGAGCAACTGAGCATGAGAGTCGGATCTCAACAGTGAGAGTACAAAAGACGAAGAAATAGAGAGCAAGTGGCACAGCGTGAGAGTAAATTGAGTGTGCCGTAGCATTGGCCAGCCCCTAATGAGAGGCAGAGACATGGAGAGTCAGATAGAGAGATAGAGAGAGGGAGAGGGAGAAGGAGCTAAACCATATCCATCGGAAAGCAAGCAAAAACAACGAATGCAATTTCAATTTGATTCATATCATTTACAACGTTCCCTTTTTTTTCGTACTTTAGTATCTCTGAAACCATTGAGGCAATATGAAGCAATTGTTGAACGCAAAACGTACTGAAATTCTTATTGGCCTGCTGACCATGGGCGTGGCGCTGTTGATATTTCTTTTGCGAGACTACAGTAGATAAAATAAACAATAATACATTTAATAATACATTTAATATTTATATTATATTTCTTGTACAGCATACAATCCGATATGTGTGCTAATATTGCCCTTGCAATTTATATCGACGTGCGTGCTGCTCTTTGGCATACTGAAGGCTCATAAACAGCATAAACCCAAATTGATGCTCTTCTGGCTATTGACAACGCCTTCGTTGTTCTTTGGACTGATCTTCTATGGCATCAGTCGTTGGGATTATCGGAGCATTCTTGTTTCCGTAATTAAAGTCTCCATTTGCTGGTCAGCCGCGAGTAAGTATACGTTACACATACATATACATATGAACATTAATAGTATAAATCTGTCTATATAAACTGCAGTTGCTGTTCTCTACATGCTGATCATCATGTACAATCACTATGTGGAGCTGACTCTGGGTCCCATTGAAGCCGTTGTGCCACCTCCAGAAACTGAACTCACCAAAGAGGAATTGGCCAAATTAAATGGTCAAGTCTAAGGCCTAAAGAGCAACAAAATGCAACTATTGCGAATAAATAAATAAACTTTTGTTTATTTTCCCACAATCATTGATAAATGTTTATTTAATTTCATCACATCTGAAATATTAAGCAAACGAATGGTTAAGCAAATACAGAAGGAGTGAGAGACAGAGAAAGAGTGAGAGAGAGAGAGAGAGAGAGAGAGAGAGAGAGAGAGAGAGAGTAAAAAATAAACGAGCGAGCAGAAATGAAAGATGTCAAATATGCTTGACTTCAATGACAAGGCAGTGAGAGAAGCAGAACCAAAGCGAATGAGACGGAGTTTGTGTGTGTGGATAGGGCATAAATATATATGAATTGAGACACACACACACACACTGCAAAGAAGTGGAAGACCACTTAATTGAGTTGCTGCTGTCTAAGCATTTATATAGCTATCAAAACATCATGTTTAAGAGACTTTATAAAATCTACAGAGAGTCAGATTTCTAAAGCGCAAGCATCTATCTGCCTTGCAGCTGCAAAATAATTTTAGCTATGCAAATTCTGCTAATGTAAGCTCATCACTTGCAGCTCTCAAAGCTAAGTAATTCTTCTGTTGCAGCTGCAACAAATTCAAGATTTACTCTGCTTTTCAACATGCAATCATATACATACATCAATTTATATATGTATGTATAAACATATATTGATGATAAATAATCAGCAGCAGCTGCGTCTGCTGCTGCAGCAGCTATGAAAACAACGCGAAACGTTTTTATTAAAAAATTTCTCTGCTTAGCTTTTGGCTTGTTTAATTTTCATTTTCATTTTCCTTTTTTTTTTTTTTTTTTTGCATTGGTGAAAAGCGAAAATGTGAAAATGTGAAAATGGCGAACTCGAAATATGAGCAATAAATGATGAAAGATGGGCATGGGTGCGGGCTAGGGGCTAACGTCCATCAAAGTCCTTGAGCTCAACCAGAGCAGATCTATTGGACAGCACTTGCAATAAAGCTGACCAGTATTATAGCAGCTAAACCATCATCTCTCATCGCCCAGCCCCTCCCGCCTTCGACGAATCAGTTGCCTGAGGCAATGCGTTGACGTTGGAAAATTAAAATTACACAGCACAAGTTGCAGAGTGCAAAAATATGCGAGAAGGCATCGAAAAGGAAGTTGAAGTCCAAGTGGCTGTAGAAGAAACTGCTGCTAAAAAGGAAGCTAAAGGAAAAACAAACTGAATACAAAAAAAAAAAATACCGGAAACGGCGTCCATTGGCGCTAGCGGCCACAATTATTATTTTTATCCCCAACATCGAAAAACTCGCATCGAAATTAAGTCATCACGCAGTGCAAGTCAGTTTAGACTCAGTCCGAATTCTTTTGCTAGTTTTTCTCTTGTCTACGAAACATACAAGAAAAAAAAATACTTGGAGCACTCAAAAGTTTAATTTTAAATAAATAAAAAAAAATTTTTTTAACTAAAATTATAATAAATATTATATTCAAATTGTATTTTATTAATTAGCTTTTAACATATACAAGAACTTGTTATGATTCATATAAAATATTTTTAATTTTTTCAGAATACTAATAAATTATATTTTATTTAATAAATTTGTTTGTAACACACAAAAAATAAATTTAAAATCTATAAGTATTTTTTTTAATTATTGCAAAAGTTAAAAAAATAAACATTTTTTCTATAAAACTTCAAAACGATTTTATTTTAGATGTATTTTTATTTATTTATTTTTTTTTTCTTTTAATATAGCTCGAAAAAGACTAATTTGTCAATAAATTATATTTATATAAATTTGAGCAGAAATTAGATAAAGTCGAATCCCAAATTTATCCAATTATTTATTTATATTTAAGTATAATCATTACTGCACTACACAAAAAATTTTTTTTTATCATGAAACGAAACGAAAAAGTCTAGATAAACAAAGTATTTATCAAAATAAAAAAAATAAAAAAACATTGATAACATCATAAAAGTAATTCGAATAACTCAATTCGTAAGCAATTAACCTAGTCTGATAACGCAAAGCTGGAGGCTCGTCTACGTTAGCTTGGCATACACACACACACACCAAATAAATTGCAATTGGTCTGCCACAAACTGAATGGCCAGTCGCATATACCCGCTTATTTATGGCCAGTTAAGGCTAAAGCTAGCAATAAAAATGAACGCCCAAAGTGCTGAGCTATGAAATTAATATGCCAAAGCAATTTTGATTTATTTTTCGCTTGCGGCCAAGCGCTGCCCCCAAACACAGTCAGCCGGCCAGGCCAAAAACTGCCCAATATCCAATAGCCCAAACGCTCAAGCAGCAGACGCATCAGCTGTACGTCTCAATTATGCTAGGCTTTCACACTGAATAAGAAAACAGATTTATTTGAACTAGAATAACAACAAAATTCCACAAAGAAAATGAAGCCAAGTCAAAAGTTTCCAAATGCTTTGGAGTCAGATAATGTTCAGTTGAAGCCACGCCTACATTGGGCGCAGCGAAATGAACTGAAGAGTTCATGCATGTATATATGTATAAAGGAAATTTGTATATACATATGTTGTTTTCATTGTATGAAAACAATTTGCAATCAAATGGACAGAAGGACAGACGGAGAAGCCGACGTATGGAAGGCAAGGATCGCGTATTCAAATATATATATATATTTATAGTATAAAGAGGCCAACCTATTGTCAAGCCAATATTAATTATACTCGTTCATGAACTGGAAAAAAAGTATATTGGTTTTCTCACAACTCAAGCTAAAGACAAGTCTTACATAATAATAGCTGAAAAATTAGATATTAAACTTTATTTTATGAGATACAATGCATAATAGAGTTTCCTTTTATCTCCGCTATAATGAATCAAGCTTAGACCACGCCTGCCAAAGTTTGCGATAAAGACACAAGACGTGTTCCTAATCTCCTCTAGGGCAAGACTCATACAAGTTGCATATATCAAGTTACCTTTTTTGAACGTGTATTCTACAGTCGGTTAGGCCTGGCTACAATGCATAGCATTCATTCAAGACGACGCCAATCCTCTCTTGCTGGTTAATCTTTAATAAAATTAAGCCCATTTAATTGAGGCACTGCCTTTTCAATAAACATTTCCATCAGTACAGGGTATACAATTAACTGAAATGCCTTTCGAGTGAGCTTCAAGCGGCAAAGTACCGCAAAGGCGGCGCATATAGCGGCCAATTAGCTCACAATGGACATGAATGCGAATGCGAATGTGAATGTGAATGTGCGTGTGCATGTGGGTGCATAAGCGTAATGCGTGGCTGGTTGAGTGAGTGGCATGGCCAACAGGTGCCACACAGGTGCCACAGACCAGCTGCCAGTTGCCCGATTCCCCGGTTGCCAATTGGCAGTCAACACAGCGCGGTCTGGCAGGAACTTGCTGTTGCACTTAAAATTTAAAGCGTTTCGAGTGTAATTGTGCGCTTGCCGTTAACGAGGCGCTTGTTAAGGTTCAGACAGAGCTACCAACATAAACGCTTTTATACCCTGGAAAAACAATAAATCTTCTCAAATTTATGCAAATTTGAAATAATGCTTAAATGCAACATTCCATAGCCAAAGAGACAATAGCAAAGAAAATACCCTGAAAAAAAAAAAAAAAAATAGATGCATACGTCATAAAACAAATCAAATTGAGCTGATTATTTAATTAAAAGCAAAGCTTAGTTTAAACCTAGACAGAGAACAAATTTAGACAAACCAACAATAAAAATACCCTGCAAAAATTAGCAAATATTAAAAGAAAAAAATTATATTGAAATAATAATAAATAATACTTTTATCACACAATAAACAGCCAATCCAAGCTTTAAGCATGTTTTAGCATTAATGTATTCCCTGTAAAAACTATCAGGTTAGCTAATTAACAGTTGATTGGAAATGAAATGATCTTGTTAAATATGGAAGTTTTTACTTACAATTTAAAAAGTAACTTAAAAACTCACGTCATGTGTAACAAACAGATACCCTATAAAAACAATTGCATACCCTGTAAAAAAGTTAATTAAGGTATTATGCGCCACATGAAGAACAAAAAAGCTGAGGAGACTAAACTTCAAGAGCGGCAAAGAAATTAAGGATAAACAACCTATATATACACATATATACGAGGGAAGTCTGAAAAGGTTTTACAATCAACAATATTTTTAAAACGTGCCAGTCAGCTAGGGCCCACTGTTTACTTAACAGCAACAGCAACAGCAACGAGCAGACGCAGCAGCTGTCGATAAAGCCTATGCATGGCAAATTTGCCACACTAATTGACACCTGTGACGCCCAGCAAAGAGCATGAAAACCAAAAAAAAAAAGGTGGGGCTTGGCGTGGCGTGGCGACGACTGAACGGTCAGCCCTAAACAAACAATGGCCAAATAATGCAAATACTGCGGTTTGCTGCGAGCACCTCAATCAAGCGGCCAAAGAAAAATGCCTTCAAAGCGGTGTTAGAAATTAAAAATAAACAACCAAATTTTCGAAGAGAAAAATAATAAAAAAAAAAAAAAAATAAGATAAAATACGAAAAAAAGGACGAAAGGCTGCTGCAGCAGCTGCTCCTTTTTTCTCGAATTAGTTATATTTGATATCAGATACATTTATGCAAACAACCATAACATATACAGCTCGCACTCACTCTGCCTTTGCTTTGTTCTCTCTCTCTCTCTTCTCTCTCTCTTTCTATATCTACCTTTCTTTATCTTACTCTCACTTTCTCTCTCTTTCTACATATATATTTCATTCCCTCCCTCTATCTCTCCATCTCTCCTTCACTATCTATCTTTATTTCCCTCTCTCTCTCTCTCTTTCTTTCTTTCTTTGTCTCTGTCTTTCTCCCTCATTCATTGTCTCTTTTTCGCTTTTAATCTACCACTTTGTCTTTGACCCACTCTCTCTCTCACTCTCTCTTTGTCTGTCCTCTATCATTTTTTCCTTTCCTCTCTCTCTCTCTCTCTCTCTGTCTTTCCCTCACACTTCCTATAAGCTTACCATTTGTGTAATTAATATTTACCTCTCATTGTTTCATTTATGGCCTTCCCAAACTTTAGTGATTTCCATTTTTATTTTACTTTTACTCATTGCAAAAGTTAATTGAAAAGGGTATAATGCATTTGATACCAATAGGTATATGGAATCGTAGTTTACGTCATGAGTGAGTCGATATTGTCATATGTGCGTGTCTGTCTCTCTGTATATCTGTATGCCTCGATCTCTCTGTTGGTTTGACTTATGATCACTCAACAATGAATGTAAAGAAAAACTCTTAACAGCTCTAAAATATCAAAGTGTACAGGATATCTGCTAGTTATGCACGCCCAGCTTGCATAGCCACGCTTGTTCTTTTCGCATTTCTCTCAGGTTTTCTTCATTTACTTTCTTTTTCTGTTGTTGTTTTACTTTTGACGCAGACTTACAAATTACGCACTAATTAAGCGGCTTCTGCTGCGGCCTCGACCATTTTTCAAAGTCGTTCGTTCACTTAAGGCTCAAGGACCTGAAGGACAAACACAAACACAAACACCAACACGAACAAACACACCCACAGACACACACACACAAACACACAATGGCTCAGACTGTGGGTCAACGCAGCTTTGGCTTATGCTGATCAGAGCTTGCAGCTTGGCCCACATTAGGCGACAAAAGTTAATGTGCATAATTAATTTGCTTTTGCACTTTGTCGAGGCTTCATTTGGTTTTATTTTTTTCTTCATCTTTCTTCTGGATGATGCTGCTGCTACGGTTCGAGCATAAATCACATTGAAGTGAGCTGTCAACGGTATTCAAATAGCCACTCTTTGTCCAATAACAAAAAAAAAAAAAAAAAAACAAAAAAAATGAGCTGCAGAGGTAATTGGGAAAGACAGAATGAGAGCGAAAGAGAGAGAAAGAGAGAGAGAGAGAGAGAGGGAGCGTGAGGCAGGGGGCGTGGCTTGGCAATTAAGCTACCAAGTTTTGTGCCAAGTTTGTGCGCGCACATGAAGTCACGATAAAAGCCACAGCTGCTGGCAGCCAGCTACGAATTCATCATACGCACTGTGTAATATTTTTAATTGGCTGTGAAATTAAATTTAAACCCACGCACACCTGTACACCGCTTTACCGGCGCACCTGTACCTGTACAGCAAAACAGTGGTTAAACGAGACGGCATGCATCGGGCCACACACTAAGTTAGGCTGGTAAATTCAATTCGTGCACAATAAACAGCTTCATTTGCTGAATTTACTACGAGATAATTGAATAGCTGTCGTCGCAACGCGACCGAGAACAGAAATAATAAAACAAGTAGCTGAAAGACACTCACACACACTCACTCACACACTCACACACAGAGGTAGACTGTCAGTGTCTCTTCACATGGCTCGTCTAACATGCAAATACCAAATTCAATAAACTCAATGCCAGGCAACAAATAGACCAAATTATTGCCAAACAAACAGACAAAAACTCCACTCGAGCCACTTAGGGCTAAAACCAAAAAGACAAAAAAAAAAAAAAAAACATTCCAATGCGAATGTGTTTCCCATTCGCATTTACCAAGTAAATTGAACGACAAAAGTGCGTGCAATTGGCAAGGCATATTGCTAGCCTAAGTTCCATTTACTCAGCAATAGATTTTCTTTTTTTCTTGTTTTGTTTTTGTGGCCATAAGTTGGTGGGGGTCGTATGCGTGATGTGAGCACATTTGGCTGGCAGAGGCCAAGGATAGCAGACAGCAGCACACGTACAATATAACGGTAACTGTAAATATAACTGTATCTGTAACTGTAACTGTTGCCATTGAGACAGCCTGCGATGGCATTTTGAGTCAAATGAGTTTCGAACATTTTTTGAAGACAGCACACAAAAGGCAATAATGAAATAATAATTTTGAGAAAATTTTGTTATTATTAGCTACAGAAAATTGTGATCGATTTTAAAGGCTTTTATTGACTTTTACAGCTATTGGCAGAGGCAAGATTAAGTCTTGATCATAGACTGAGATTAAAATGAGGTTGCAAAAACTCTGATGAGCTTCAAATCCGATTTGACTGAATGAGTATATACCAAATATTAGGCAAAACTGTCACATGACTTAAAAAATAAATGTTCTATTGCATAATTGTTAGTAGAGAATTTAGTCAAACTTACTTGTTAAATAAAAATTTCATCATCCTGACTATAGATATTTCCTGAAAGGTCTACTGCTGCTCCATTCGCTGATGACTGTAGAAAAAAGAAAAAAAAAAAAATGAATAGAAAAATTAGAGTACAAATTAAATAAGACTAAATAAATAATAAAAATAAAATAATTATATAAAAATATTCTAAAAAAATATATAATAATAAAATATTTAATAAATATTCTAATAACAAAATAATAATATTTTATAATAATAAATATATAATAAATATTCTTAAAACAAACAAAAATTAGAGTAAAAATTAAAGAAGACTAAACAGATAATAAAATTAAAAATAAAAAAATTATATTTAAAAGAAATTATAATAAAATAATAAAAATTTTAAAAATAATATGCTAAAAACTATTAGTCAATCAAAAAATATTCTATAAAAATAATAGGTTAATAAAATTAAAAAAAAAAAAAAAAAAACACACAATTAAATTAAAAAAAAAATGTATTCAAATTTGCTTTCAAAAATGTTTAAAGCTTTACGCTTTAAGCTTTTCCGCCATTATGCGCGCCCAATAAACTTTTTTCTTCCTCTTCTTCCATTTTTTTGTACATATAAACTGAAATATATAAGCGGACTTCTGGTAGTCGTCATTTGTTTGTCTTTTCGCTTCGCTTTTTGTTCTACAAACAACTTTGCGCTTGGGTGTATTTGGACCCAGGCCTATTAATAAATACATCAACTGGGAGTTAGCGCTTAAAGTCAGTTGACCAAAAGTTTAGCTGGCTCATTTCGGGCTGAATTGCAGCACATTTATCAGGCGAAGCTGTTAACCAAATGGACAGAGCCTGACGCTGCTTAAGCGCTGTCAAGGGATTGAAATGTGGCAACCTCCAAAAAGAAAACAAAAAAACAAGTATTTTTCCTAAAGTGAAAGATTTTGATTTGCTTTAGACATGTATAATAGTAGTATGTATATGTATATATTTATAGCTACACATATACACATTGCCAAGTTTATTGCAACATTCATTTGGCTGCAGTCAAATGGGCTTAAAGCGCTTTGCTTGTTTCAGCTTGCAACTTGTTGTTGCTGCAGTTCATAAATAATTTAAATAATTTACACGCTTACTTAAACGCTTGCTGCCACTGCCACTGTGTCGGCGCGTGTGCGTGCGTGTTCATGTGTGTGTGTGTGTGTGAGTGTTGTGCATACCACATTATGTGGTTCATTGGTTTGTGCCACACGCCGCGTTGCATAGCAATCAACTAGGACCGAGTTGATGCTGCTTTTATAGTTAACTAAAGTGAACTCAGCTAAACTTTTTCCTGCACACACACACACACACTCATACACACACACTTGCTCCTGACTGTAGTTGGTCGCTGTGGTTTTGCATTTTCATATCACGCTTAAATATTTTACAACGAATTTTAGCTGTCGCCTCGCTTTTGTTGTTGTTGTTGTTGTTATTATTATTGTCAGCAAAGCTGCTGCACATCAGATTCTCTACCTCCCTCACTCTCTCACTCTCTCCCTCTCTCTCCCTCTCTCTCTCTCTCTCTATTTATATGCATATGAAGCACCCTTGTCCAAGCTTTCTATGCACATACATATGTGAGCAGCCTGTAAACTATTCTCAATAGCTAAGTTTTTTTTGTGTGTTGCTGTTCGTGGTCCATTTTAAGCTCACAGCTCTGCTGCTAGTCAAGAGTTTCGAATGCATTTAATAATTTATTGAAAACTAATCTATATACATATATTTCATATTCCATATGCATAAAACTTGACCACATGTGGCTTCAGCAGCTACAACTTTAGCCGATAAGCTTGCAGTTTTTGTTTGGCTTAACTTTTAGCTACTTTTTAGTGCGCATCATACTTGAGATTGTAAGTGGGTTTATTTTTTTATGATTTCCATGTGTGATATATATTTATATGCACGCATTATAAATATATTTCTATATATTAACACATACATATTTAAGTATACAACAAAAATTATGCAAAAAATTATAACTTAAATTATCTCGTTAAAAAAATAGCAAATCTTTTAACTCTCTAGACTAACTAACAGCTAACAATTAGCGGCACAGCACACGTGAAGTCTAAACAATTTCAATTGTACATTGTGCATTCACTTGTCCCAATTAATTATTGAAATATTATACTCTATACTCTATTATATATGTATGTTAAATGCAATTAGAGTCAAACAATAAACAAGTTGCTGTAGCGAATCGTTTTTAGTTGCTTGAAGTCTACTCAATGAAGTATTTCTGTTAACACGCCAAACAAGTTGCAATCAAACAGCCAAATAAACGACTAACAAATGCCCTAAATGGTTTCACGAACAAACTGCAAAGAGAGCATATGCCAGTTAAGAGCATTTTATTTTTATATTTACAGGGTATATTAATAGATAATCTGTGATGTCATCACACAAAGAGTGCGTTTTCTCTTTTATCAGTCTTTTTTTGCCATATACACTACACTGGGCATATTCGAATGTTTGACTATTTAAAAGATTTAATATGCATTTAAAATAGTTTAATAAAAATATATAATTAAACAATAAAATAATAAGTGACTTTCAAGTCATGTCAAGTTTTTTTTTATAAACAAACAACTCTTTCAGCAAGAATATTTGAAGTTCGGTATATGAGAGTTGCCGTGTTTTTGTTGTGCATTTAATTACGTTCCACATGTTGAGTCTGTCGCTCATTCTCTCGCTCCCGCTCTCTTTCTCTCTCTCTCTAAGTCAGCTGTTGTTGCTGAGCATTATCTAGTCCAGTCTACGCTGAACCCTCTTGCCGGTCGAAAGGTCTTGGAGCCTTTTGCGAATGGCTCGCCTTAAAGGCAAAGTCAGTGGTCGGGTTTGATAAGAATAACAAATTAAGACTTAGTTACTAGCGGAAGTTATTAAGCATTTACTTTAATGAGAAGTCAAAAATCTAATTTAAATATATCTATATGTGATGTAAAAAGTGCGATTTGTATTCTAGTTGAAAATTGAATTGAATTGAATCGAAAACAATTAGCCAAATTTGTTGTTTGCAATTTGAATAGGTTCCACAGCATGCGTCATGCTCTCTCTCTCTCTCCCTTAGCTAACATGCTCGTCACGTCTCTCTAGCGCTGCCTCTCTCAATCTACCCTGTAAGTGTTATTGTTGTCGGGTGATAGCCCAGACGGCTGTCGTTACCTCTCAATGGGTAAACCTCAAATATTAGGTGTCCACGTAATTGCCATAAATATTATCGTCACATTTTGTGCTTTGGGAATGGCATGCAAACAACTACTATCAACATCTACTGAAGAAGGTAATTTACATATACTATAAATAATCTATATCTACTATATATAACTCTATCTCTCTCCCTGAAGATGACACAGCTCTATTTTGCTGGGTTGCTGCATATGGACTTTATTTATTAGTCAATACCTATCTCCTACTGCGCCTATCTAAAAAAGATCTATTGACCATCGGAATTTGGTTTCCTTATACCATTATTTTGTTGATATTCAGAGTGATTAACTTTGATTATCGTAAAGTATTTGAATTACCCATCAATTGTAAGTGGAATGTATTTCAATTATGCACATATCATACTAATTTATGTTCTTTTTAATAGTATATATAATTTTCGCACTTACTATTATCGGATATGTGTGCAACAAGATAATGGACGAGAGAACAGCAGTGCATACCCAACCGCCAGTTTCATTAGAGTTTCATAATTTGGCCTGCAATGCCAATAAGCCAATTGTATCTAAGTCAATGACAAACACAAGAACATCAAATGAAACTCCCGCAAGCATCGCCCAACCAGTTTCACAAATTCTCAATTCCAATACGACAACAAATTCAATAGAAATAAAACCCGATGCAACACTTCCATTGCCAACGATAGACAAGTCTGATCAACCACCAAGTGTGGGCTGGTTAGATGAACGTAATAATGCTCCGCAATGGGCTAACAGCAATCAAACAATGAATAGTGTCTGCCAGCCTGCGCTAAGTCTCAATCTGAATGCATCTGCAAGCGAGTTTATGCCCAGCGCACCGGAATTAACTACCTCAGATTCTGCTGATGATCAAGCTAAAACTTTCGATTTCCCATCCCATGCCCCATCCAAATAACTACAATGAGAGTACAAAGCGAAACATGAATCTCAGAAATTACTCTATATAGTCATTTATATATTTACATTTATATAAGCTAAATAATCTTTATATGTTTATAGAGTATGAACTCGAAACCTAAAGACTAATGCATTTATTTAGAAAAAACAATAGAAGAACCAAAATAAATTATTTAGAAACTTTAAGAATGTTATGTCTCTTTAACTTTCTCATCAATTCTCTCACAGAAAGACTTGCTGATAAAAAAAAAATTATGAGCTTATGATTTTCCAGTAATTCAAATGTATCCAAAAAGATATTTATAGCTTCGTATAGAACATAAAAAAATCCAATATAAAATTATCAATAATAAAATCATAAAAATGATTGATAAAACTAATTTTTTATTGAAAACTGAAAACTAAAAGATCTACAGAGACAATATTTGAAATATCAATTAAAATAAAAGAGAAAAAACTGCTTCAATTAGCTATGATTATTTATAAGTATTAATATTTATTAAAGTAATCTAAATTATCTCAATTTATTATATTTATTATTTTATTAATCACAATTATATTTTTTGCCAAGCGTTCAATGTATATATCATGTATTTTTGTTTCCGGTTTGTATGTATAAATGTATATTAAAATGTTATTTTTAGTTTTTGTGAACATATATGAATAACATATATACAAAAATTTGAATGGAGTCCACAATATTCATGCTCATCTTGCTGTCCACTCCCAATAAGTGGGTGCCAGTATCCATTGAAATCCCTTTCTGAACACGTCGTCTTGCTGCTGAATTACAAAATTTTGTTGAAAAATGTCTATAGAAATTAAAAATCCCAAAAAATTGGGAATCAGCGTAGCTGGATTAAATATTTTCTTTACAATGATTGCCTTGGGAATTATGATGAGACGATCGGATGTATTAGACGACAGCGGTATGAAAAATAATTCAATCTATATATAAATAAATCATATATATGTTTGATTTCTTTTATAGCGAACGCTCCAGCGTATTGGCCATGGATTGTTGTATACAGCCTCGACTTGTTGCTCAATGCATATCTCTTGTGGTGCATACTGAAGAGAGATCGATTCGGCATTGCTGTGTGGTGGCCTCTGACAATTATTTTACTCATTTGTCGAGTGTATAGCGATGCAACTTATGGATTTTTGGATTTAATTATTACAGGTACTATATAAGAGTATAACTATAAATAGTTTATATGATTCTAAAATTCCACATCTCTTTCTCTCCCATTACAGTTTATATATTCATCTCGATTATACTTATGGCAATTGTTTACTATAAACTTCGACAACAATCATTGACGATAATTGAGCCAACGCTGCACACAGTTATCACAAATGTGACAACGACAAAAACAACAATTATCAAACCCAACACAGATGAAAGTATAAAAGAATCTGAAAGCCCAGCCAATAACTAAAACAGAATATGGCAAATATTTTAGTAAGTTCCGTGAGTGCTTAATGAAAATTCACAAAAATCAAGAATCAAGCATTTATAATTAAATCAATTTGTATTTGTTTAATATTTATAATATATCAATAAATTAAAATTAGTAAACAAAGTATTTGGATTACTAAAAGCGTTGATTGATTGTGCAATGATCGACGATATGTGCAACCAGTTGAGCGAATCGTTACATATTAATTGTGAATAGCCAATTGAATATCTTATAACGAATTCTATCCAATTGAGATCAACGGAAAATTACTGGAGAGACTAGATTTGCTGGACAAAACATTTAATGAATTTTCTCTTATTACTCTGAGAGCAAATGGAAAACTTTCGATTTCAGCTCTGTTAATACCAATTTCAACAAAGTGCTATGATTGATAGCTGTTATGATAACGGAAGAGGGTGGAGATAACGGTGTTGGTGGAGGGGGCGGAAACATAAATTGTGAAAGAGCGAAAAAGTATGTTTGTAGAAGCAGCAGCGATAATTAGAGCATAAAGTCGAACATTAAACTAAAGCCTTGAATAAATGAACTCACAGACTAAAAAAATAATTTAAATACTATAGCACATATAGACTTTCAAATACCCCTTAATGTTGTTTAATTGAAATAAAATATATATTTAGTATTCACATATTTAAAAAATCATTAAATGTAATTAATTTTATTTATTTACTAAAAAAAAATTTTTTTTTACTTTTTTTTCTCTTTAAAAATATTTATTTATACAAATTGCATACGCTCTTTGACTTGCCAACATATGATTTGTGATTTTTAATGTGAATAGAATCCACAGCACGTGCCACACTGTCTCTCCCTTGCTCTCAAATGCGCGCGCTCTCTACCTCTCTCACTCTCACGCTTGACTGACTAACGAATACGTTGGACAGTCGACGTTGAACTTTCGTTCTGAGTGAACGTTCTGAGACTTGGGCCAATTTGTATGTGAAAGCGGCATTGATAAGAGCACAACTATAAAATATGTGTTATATGGCACACAGACGGCAAACGATATGCAATAAATAAAAATGAGAATGAAAATATATGTATGTGTGTATATACATATGTGTGTGTGTGTGTGTGGCTAGATAAAATATACCTTATAATATAATATATGAATGTATATGCATAGTAATAATGCAACAGTTATGAACATATTTCTAATAATATCTAATCAATCTCTATTAATAATATTTTAATTTGATAGGATCTATGAAATTTTATTATATTTTTCTATAATTAAAAAAAAACATTTATTTATTATTATTTTAATTTAGAATATCTATATAAACACACATGAATAATTGCCAACAATTTGAATAAGTTCCACATCAATTTTGCTCTCTCTTTCTTCCTCTCCCTCTCCCACTCACACCCTCGATAGCTCTCACACAGAACTAACGCAGCAATCAGGCAGTCTCTACATAGGCTGAATGCTAAATGTGGCCGAGTTGTCTTAACCTTGGCCAGCATTTAATTATTGCCAAGAAATAAATAAATCAAATAATAATATAAAATTTACTCTAGAAAGGTTTAAGGCCAAGTAAAGGCCTCGCCAGTTTGAAATATTTTTTATTCAATTTTCTCACACTTACGAATAATGTGTAAGCATTACATTTATATGTAAAGTTTTTATGTAAATATAGATTTCTATATAATCACACATAATATGTTATATATATAGAAGACCCAATTCCCTACAGACAAAAATTTGTTTTATTATTATTATTTCCTATTTATTAATGTGTAGCAGGAGCAGCGTCAATTAAGAAATGATAATTTTATTCATATTCAGAGTTTCTTCGGATTAGATATGCGAACTGAAATTCAAATTTAAGATATAGCTTTATTAGCTACTATTAATACATGATATTTTCAATACTTGATTATTAGCAGTATATTCAATTTAAATTCAAGCTATCATATTTTTCAGACAATAATTCCACTTTCGCTTTCAACTACATTGATAACAATGACAAGCACAATGAATGCCATATGTCTGATTGTTGCTATGATGATATCAGCTGAAACAAATGAATCAGCATAGGCAGCGTAGGAGCTAGCAGAGTATATAATAATTGTAAATCAGGTGGCATGAAAATCGAGAGTGGAAGAGCAGAAGCTATAATTGCGAAGGCAGTCGTAATGATTCGAGAATAAAAATGGAACATATAACTGAAGAGTGAGTCTTCACTACACTAACTTCAAGCACTTACGATAAGACAATGAAACATTTACGATAACGCTTACAATTTCCAAATGAAACATAATGTGCTCAATGTTTATACAGACTATAAGATACTCTGCGAGACTCTTAAAGCAATATTTGATGCATGTCAAAATTTCAATTTTGTACATATCCAGTCAAAAACATACGCAAAATCTCTTTTTAATTTCTATTTCTATTTGAATTACTATATTATTACTCTTTATTGTTCGCTGGTTTGCTTAGAGCATACACATGTCGGCTTGTTGCCGTTCTGGCTATGCCGTGCAGCATGTTTGTTGTTTGCCATTCGAATGGATTCCACAGCACGTGCTCGCCGCTCTCTTTGGGCGCTCTCTTGCTCTCACGTGTATGTTGGCTCTCCTGCCCTCTCTCTCTCTCTTAGACTCTCTCGCACGGCTGACCAAACAAGACGCACGCCAGTCTACGCTGAACCCTCGTTCTGGGCGAGCGGTCTCGGGTTCGGCATCGCGTTTGTTTATGTCATAAGAGCGAAATAATTCGCTCACATTTTACACACAACACACACACACACACTCATACACATACACCCATACACATACAGAAACACACACACACACAAACATACATAAAACACTGCTGGCAGCCAAGATGAGCAAATATTTGGACTTGGGCCTTGGCATTACAATAATCAATGTCTACTATTCGCTATCATATTTTCTAATGTGGTGTGTGGCAATGCAAAAAGCCAGCGACGATGGTAAGCTACATCTAGATATATTCATATATGCTATAAAGCAATATATATAATCGATTCTAATTGATTGATATATCCACACACTTCTACATATATATGTATAATTAAATGACAGCTGTGTATGTGTTGCGTGTTTCGGTTTCTGTTTTGCTGTTTTTGTTGTTTTTTTTTTTTTTGCTGTTTTTGTTTTCGTTTCTCATTTATAGACATTGAGCCATTTGTTTGGCAAGCCGTTTACATGGGCAACGTGTTTCTCAATGCATTTCTCTTCTTGGGACTGCGCAAGAGAGATCGCCGGTCGGTCATCATTTGGTACTCTTTGACGTTGCTATGGTTTGTGCCCAAGCTATATGGCCATAAACGGGGTTGTCATTTGGACGCTCGCGGTTCAACGTACCGCACTATCAATCTGATAATGGAAAGTGAGTGAGGGTTTGCTGACTTTTATATACTCTAGCATTAATAAGTAAATTTCTCTCTCTCTCTCTCTCTCTCTCTTGTCGTTCTCTCTACTGTAGCCTATGTGATTCTATCTTTTGCTATCATAGCTTTGGTTTATGTGCATTTGCCCAAAGAGTTGCCTTTAAGAAAGAAACGCCGCAGATATAGCTCTAGCGGAAATGTTCTGGATGTACAAATGTTGGAATTGAGCTCAAATGGGGCTGCCAAGGCAGCCGCCTTGGCACCCTTAGCAACTGCCGAAGAGGATGACGACCTGGATCAATGCCCGCCAATCAGTCGCAGCAACAGCAACAACAGCGGCAACAATAGAGGCATGCAACAAGTTAGCAGCATTGAATTTCATCGAGCTGCTGACGCGGAACTGGATAAAGATTAGCATATTGTACAAATTTCTATATATAGATATATGTATATATAATACATATATACATATATATATATTTGTTAATCTTTGATATATTCTTAACATTCCTGCACAATTTCAAGTGTTTGTCACAAATTTCTAATTCGTTCCACATATGTATAGACTACAGACTTTATATACACACACACACATACACAAAGACACATACATATATACTTATACATATTATGTACTTTAACTTGTTAAGTTTTTTCTTAGATTAGTTTACATACTAGCTGAAATGGGAGGTGAGACAATAAAAGCAAAAAACAAAAAATAAATCATGCAACAGTGCTCTTGTTGAGATTACTCGACTAGCAGATACCCTGTACAATGCACACAACTGTTGTTTTAATTACGCTTGCTTTCATCTACATCAAAATAAACTAAAACACTCGTATATGCATACCAGAATATATTGCACTAAAAGAAATCTTTATGGACTTTGAAATGAAATATTCGAATTGAACTTAAGAATATTTTAGATGATCTTATTGGAATTGAACTTGGGAATATTTTATCCACACAACATATCGGTAAGTGTATACAGACAAATAAATATTGGTGAGTATTATTTATATGTATTCGGATGTTGAATTGGAATCATAGTAAAGCTCTAGTAATTTCAAAATCATTCAGTTGGAACTGTCACGACATTAGTCAGGTGTGCAAAAGCATAGTGACACAAAGTAATATTAATTCAACATATACATATACAGTATCTAAGTATCTGCCACAACCCACTGCAGTGCACTGCCTGCTTGTTATACACATTAGTAGTACAGGGTATAAAATCTACTCCAAAACTTATCATTGCATAAAAAAGAAAATTAACTAAAAGCAAAGCAGCCAAACAGCTAAATGAAGATGAGCTTGACTAACTTTTTGGTAATAGCTTTCTCAGTCACTATTTTTTTTTTTTTTTTTTTCGTTTTCACTGTTTTTGTTAGCCTGGTCAACACGCATTGCTGCTGTTTATATTGACCAAGAGTGTACAACATTGAACGAAATTGGGTTTGTTTTTTTTTTTTTTTTCGTAGCAAAAGCGTTCGATTGAGTGTGTCAATAAATTCCTGCCAGTCGCCCAAGTGCAACACATTTGTCCGGCCATCAGCGATAAATAGTTGGCACGCCTTCCCGCCCACACGCTGCCGCACTCCTTTCGCCCAATCTGTCTGGTCTGGACACTCTGGAGCTTTTGTTGGCAGCCAAAAAGTTTCGTGTGAATTTAGTGCGGCTCATTAAGCTGACCGTTCACGTTGCACGTCCAGTATTTGAGCCCAAGTCCTGAACGTCACTCACTCATGTGTGTAGTAACTATGTGTGTGTGTGTGTGTGTGTGTGTGAAGCAATGGCTTTTCGTTACCAACTTCATTATGTGCCAATGATGAGCAGGAAATTGTTTGCGCCATTGTCATTCGCAATGCCATTCGGGCAAATGGAGAGAGAGAGAGAGAGAGAGAGAGAGAGAGAGAGAGAGAGAGAGAGAGAGAGAGAGAGAGAGTAAGAGCAAACATTTCATCCATTTTGCCATTTGTCAAACTTTCCTTATTTATATGTATATATATATTTGTTGTGCTTTAAATGGACGCGCCCTCATTAAGTAAATTAATGCTGGGTATATATTCATTAAAAGTGTCAAAGTGCGCACATTAAAATATCATCTAAGACGACAACCAAAAGCAGGCGCAGCACAACTTTTTATACCTTGGAAGACATTGAGAATGCGTCAAGAGGGTATATTCGTATTTTTTGTGTTAAATATGTAACAGAGAGAAGGAGAGCGTATGAAGTAGATTATATATATTTTTTTAATCTGTATATACAGCCGCATCAATTTAATACTGTTCATTTGTGCCATTCTCTGGGTTTTTTTTCTCTCTTTCTCTCTCTATTTCTCTCTCCCTCATTCCCTTTGTCTGTTGTTGCTTCGTTCATGTGCTTATCGGAGCCAACATCTTTTCGTTTATCCTCTCCATTTATATACCCATACTTCTGTCAGCTCGTGAGTTCTTCTCTCTGAACACATTTATCTTGCATACTTCCTCCTTCTGAATCACTCGCACCTGTAGCTCCCTCTCTCTTCTTAAAGCTCTCACGAATTTAAAATTAAATTTAATTAAATTAATTAAATTTAAATTGAATATAGATTAAATAAAATAAAATATAGACAACAGCGCAATTAAAATTTGAAATATTTCCAATAAACAACTTTTTACGATCTACAGGGCATTTGCTAGTCCAGCACTTCCATCTCAAGATTTTCTGCTCGTTTTGGGCCATGGATTTTAAGGCATCGACTTTGTCGCGTCTCGATTTTTATGCACAAAACAAACATTAAAGACGCATAAAATGTTGACGCAGCGCAGCTTTGTTTGCTGCTCTTGCTGCTGCTATTGCTCATAAAAGGAATGACACACACACACACACACACACACACAGCATGCATACACACACACACACACACACACACACACACACATTATTAGTGTGTGTTGTCTTCTGGCAACTCATAAAACTAAACCGCAATTCATCAGTAAATTCCTTCAATTTTTGTTTTTGTTTTTTTGGCTCTGCTCGATAGCAATTGTTGTTGTTGTTGTTGTTGTTGTCATTCTACATATGTGCTGTTAGTTCTAGCAGCTTGTTGTTTGTTGTTATAACTGCAAATAATTTAGTGCGCTGCCTGAAAATATGCTAGAGTTTTATGTGGTCATAAAATGCCAAAAAATTGTTTTTATTATATGTAATTATTATGTTATGCATGCCTCCCACTAACAGTCGCCCACCGCCCACCGCAACCCAACCCACTCTTTAGCCAGTTTATTGCCTTTGGCATAAAGTTCACTGTGAAATGAACTGTTGATGCGAGCATCGCAAAATTTTGTAAATGTATGTGGGTGTAAAATGAAGCGTATATAGTAGTCGTTGGTTAGCTTAGCCCCTGACACGTTTCGCACTTAACTCTTGGTCGATTGTCAGTTTTTGGCCATTTGTGTAAGCCAAATTATGAAACATTTTACGCTGAACTTTTAGCCATTAGAAACAATGATAAAAAGTCAACAAACTTTTGGTTCAATTGCCCCTTCATACAGAAGCTGCAGCAGCAACATAAAATGCAGCACGTTTACTTCAATTGAGGGGCGATTCGACCAGAGTTGACTCAACTCGACTTGACTCGACTCGACTTTTTGTCACGCATTGTAAATGGCAAAAGCTTTCTCCATCTTAATGTTCCATAGCATGCTCACACACACAGACAAAAAACATTGACACACACACACACACAATCTGTGTTACTTTTGAATTGCTACGCGTTACGTGCTGCGAGGGTTTTTTCTCAGCTGCAACTGCTGCAATTATTGCTGCTGCTGCTGCTGCTGCAGCTATTGCATTAACTTTAACTTGCTAGCTCATTAGGATGATGTGCAGTTAGTATAGTTATTAAGCGCATAGCTTCTATATAATATAAAAAATAACAGCGCTTGAAATAGAATCGCAGCTTGCATAAAAAAAAAGCTCTAATATTATATAATTGCTTTGAAGCAAGGGAAAGGATACATTCCTTTGCATGTTATTAGCATTCAGTTTTTAGATTTTTTTTTTCACATTAGTTAATTAGTACTACAGTTAAGTGTTTACAGCAAAAGAGAGAATAATTTAAGGTGAAAATTACAAAAAAAAAAAAAAAATGGAAACGAATCTCTGTATTTGCTCTCTATAAGTTGAACTCAATCCAAACGAACTCAATCTCAATCTCTATTTCAATCTCGATCTCTATATCTAATATATCCAACTTTTATCTTAAGCTTAACTTATTAAAATCTCTAAAATACTTTCTTTCCTTTAGTTTACTTTATTCTTTCTTTATTTCCTTAAAAAAAACTTGAAGCTTTTATAATTTAAATTCCCATTTTTAAATCTACTTAAAATCTGACAAATTATTTGACAGCCAGAGATTTGTTTATATACTAACAGAACATCCATCAATTTGATATACATATAATATTCATCACATTGCCCACATTTTATGTAAAATAAGTATCCAAGCTGCAAACAAAAATTCATTTGAAAATCACATAAAAAAAAGCGAAAAAGAAAATAACTTTAAATGACAAATGCAACAAAATCTTTTTTGTTTATAGGCTAAGATGAAGAGTTTTTCTCTCTAAAAACAAAGTAAACAACGGAATTGCTAATACTCTATCTCCCTCTCTCTCCCCCTCTCTCCCTCTCTCTCTCTCTCTCTCTCTCTCTCTGTCTTTACCACTCTGGCTGTATTTACAGCCACTGAAATTCATTCAATGTCTTCCCTTTTTCATTAGCCATTCAAAGAAATAAACTTAAATCAGTGCCACGCTTCGTATGCGTAATGTGAGGCAGGCTGGACTTGTTCTTAACTTCTTTGCCCCACGAACAATTGGAACAATCAAAGTTTTATTGTTGTGCAAATATTGAATAAGGAAATGTTAAAGTGCCAACGCCTTCAAGTGGGCGTGACCTCACATAAGCCACAAAGGCGATTGCTGCAGACTAGAAACTTAAAAGACAATCACACAAAAGCCAACACAAAGCATAAAAAGAAGTTAGCCAAAGAGCGGGAGGCGGGGGCTGGTGGGGCTATGGGCATGGCCTGCTACTGACCAGCAAATGAATGGACGGCGTAATAATTGCAGACGCCGGGACGCGTCCAAAATGTCACGTACTGGCAATAAACCGCTGCTAATTTACGATGGACCCCAATAACAAAGCTCGCCAGCTCGCCCAACTCAAACGGAAATCAAATGGCAAACGAAGTGCAGGCCTCTCTGTCTAAGCAGTGAGGCCACTTGGCTGCTTGGCTGCTTGGCCACTTTGCTACTTGGCCAGCACAGTTGATGCCCGATAATGTTGCATAGAGTGGCCTGGCAAAAGTCCTGAAAGTCGTTGCGCCGTGTGGCACGTTACGGCGACTGCATAGAAATGGCCTTCAAAAACGAAACGCAAATATCGAAAATGCCAATAAGGGCCAACGCATAGAAGACTTTGCTTAATGCGCATTAGATGAAAGACGCACAGGAAATGGCACAAAAAAAGACTAAAGCAGAAGGATGAAAAAAGTCCAGAGTGCGATTGAGTGTGCTCGACAGGGTGTTACCCTAAAGAGATATAGTGGATAGAGCATGGAGAACATAAATATCTGAAGGTCTCAGTTTGATATAGTCTTTTAAAAGTTTCTTAACTTCAACAATATCAAATCTAGTCGTTTTTAACATTTATCTTGCTATAGCTTACATAAATATTCATGGTAGACGATTCTAAAAGGAATCAATAAGAATTCTAGCTTAATTCAGCTAGCTTAAGTTCACATCGCACTTAAATAAAACTTCATAAATACCTACTTCATTCATTTTGTATTACTCTAGTTTTAAAGAGCCTAAATAAACCATCTTTAAATAATTTACTAAAGTTTTGCCTTGTGTTTTTATTACAGTACTTCAAGTGTGGTAAAAACCTAAATGATTTAATATATATTATATATAAAACTTTAATCTTTAGTATTTGCAACCTTTATGATCTAGTCTATTATATATAGTAGACGAAATCCCCCTAGTCTTTGCCCTTACTCAATGCCAATATACCCGATTCAAGCACTCTTCAATTACTTTCTAGGGTATAAAGAAAGGAACAGCGTATTTAAAGGAAACTCAACAACTGGGCATTGCGGGCCTGACTCAACCTAATTCGCACATTGCATTAGTCATATTAAAAACTGCTGAAATGCAAAGCTTTTGAGAACCGAATAAAATGTGGCATTGTTGAAAGTTGCAACAACCTAGAATGGATTTCTTCAGCCATTAGCGAGAGACTGGACAAGCATACAAAAATTTGCTATTTAGCTGTGCAGCTTTATTGAGGCAGCAAAAATAAAAAAGAAATGAAAAAAAAAAAAAAATAATAATATAAGCAAATGTTGCAACTTAAATGATTAATATCAGCCGAAGGCCTCTGCTGCCAGTGCTTAGTCATAAGTTAGAGTTAATTTTACACTAACTGTAACTTCTTAATAAATAAATAAAATGATTAATATCATGCAACAGTTCAGATAAAACTTTTAGTTGTTTCTTTTTTTTTTAAGAGAACAACTTCGAATTCGAACTGCTTTCTCTTAAATTAAAGTCTTGTAGACTTTGGTGCCGATTAACTGTATAAGAGAATGCCGCTGCGGCTTGTGGCAAGCGCAGGCGCTGCTGCAAGTGTAAAATGAAAAATCAGCTGCTGCCGCTGTTG
Organism: Drosophila koepferae; assembly: GCA_030914345.1. Classification (NCBI taxonomy): domain Eukaryota; kingdom Metazoa; phylum Arthropoda; class Insecta; order Diptera; family Drosophilidae; genus Drosophila; species Drosophila koepferae. The sequence continues at coordinate 14,772,172 of JAUESR010000211.1, read as the reverse complement.
CTGCTGCTGCTACGGCTTGTGTTGCTGTTGCTACTGCTGCTGCTGCTACTGCTGTCATTTAACAGTAAACGGCCACATTGAGGCAGTTTGTCAATAGTTATGCTTGGGTATAGGTTAAAGACGCATGTGCCGCCGACAGCAACAGGATCTACATTAAAGACTGAATTTCTCAATTTCTCAAAAACAAAAAAATTGTGTTAAAAATTAATTTAAAAACCCACAAAAAAAAATTATTTTAAACAAATATCGAACAATCAAATTTGAAATAAAAAATCAAAATAAATCAAATCAAACTTGGAGAACTGAACTAAAGTGAAATACGCCCGCATAATTAAGACATAAAACCGTGAAATTAAATACAAGAAAAAAGCAAATACAAACACGCACACACACACACACACACACACAGATACATCTGCCGAGTTTGTGGTCGTATTTTTTAAAGCCTGTTGTGGCGCGCTGTTGTTGTCGTTGTCGTTCCATCTCGTCTCGTGACACTCGGCATAAATATTTATGTTGACGCATTTACCTGCGGCGCTGCAGCGTCGCTAATGAAGCGCACGAAAATGAATGTGAAAGGACATAATTATGCTTATGTGTGAGTATAATGAATAAGAATTCAAATACAAATATACAAATAATATTATATATATATATATATGTATAAATGAATATTTATATATAAAAATATATTTATATACACACAAATTTAGATATATATATTATTTAAAACTATGACCAAGGTCAAGCCGAAGCGAAGCACTTTAGTGGCCATAAATCCTTAGGGCAAACAGCATACAGCCAAAACGAGAGCTAAATACTGTGCATTGAGAAACTGTGGAATTGCGAACTGTAGAGAAATTTTGCTGCATTTAATATTCTATTTATTTACGATTTTGTAGGTAGCTTATGAACTTCATCTTGAAATGTGTAAAAATTTGTAGTTGTTGAAGCTTTAACATTGCAGTTTTATACAGCCAAAAGATCTGCACTCAACTGTATTGTATTGTATATTATTATATTTTGTCGTAAATAATGTATATAATATACAATTTATAGAATACATGTTTTTAGGATATACCAACAATATTTAGCCTTATATTATAAGGCGCTTTGATAGCAGGCTAAGTTTAGTTCGTTATTTGTTTATATTTGGTAGAACTATCTAACTAATATTTTTTTTTGTAAGGAACGTATTTACTTTTGAAAAAAAACTCAGCAAAAACTAAATCAAAGTTCTTAAAAATTTATAATAAACTTCTTATTATCAACTTATTACATGATATACATAAATTAAGCTCTGAGCATTTGTTAATTTATCAAAAACTTTAATCCTAGCATCTCATCAACCATATGCTGAAAAAAATCAATCAAACTACTAAAAGCAAATGAAGAAGTAAAATCTCAAACGCATAATCCTCCCACAGTTCTTAGTTCTTATACCTAATAGAGTATTTTAGCTTCGTTTAACTACTCTCAACTGTTTTTTTTTTTTTTTTTTTTTTTTTTTTTTCGCCAATTCACATTAAAACATCTGCCTGCAAAAGAGAGAAAAACATTTCAATTGCTTTTATTTTAGTATTTTTTTTTTCATGTTTTTTTTTTCCTGTTTTTATTGCACTTGCAGTTGCTTTTGTTGGTTCTGTTGTTGAGTTAATGGGATTTTGTCTGGCCTTAGGACTATGGGTCTGCGTTCGCAATAGTTATTTAGTTCAATAACAAAACTCTGCTATATGATGAACTCGGAGCAGTTGAAGCAATTAGTGGACAAACTTTATGAAAAGTTACCAATGCGCCTGAGTGCAGTTCGTTGTTCGTCTAGATGAGGCAATTGTCAAAGTTCTTTGGCAATATCGAATGAATTCAATTTCAATTTCATAGCATAAATGAGAGAGAGAGACAGAGGGAGAGAGAGAGAAGTAGAGAGTGCTACAACACTTGAGTGATTTAATTCAATAATTTGCAGTTGCTGTAAAATAAATCATTCAATTTAATTGCTCCACAGATTGTCAACCATTTAGCTAACTAAACAAAACTAAATTTAATATACATATTTAATTAAAACATTTTCGCTTGATAAAAAGCCATTGCTAATTGGCGCATTGTCCAGACACGACTCCAAGTTGAGCACAGCAAATAGAATTAAAAAAGCCAGATAGAGTACAGAGAGATAAAGGCTAGAGCTAAAGATTATGCTGACACAAATGACAACTAAATGGGCGGCAGAGAGGGGGCGTGCCTAACACTGCTGCGGGTGCTCCCTAGCTCTTTGTCTCTGTCTCTCTCTGTGTGTGTGTGTGTGTGTGTGTGTGTGTGGGTCTCTCCCTGTGTCGGTTGGTCTGTGTGGCAGCATAAAAAGGCGCTGCCAGTTGCAGGCATTCAACATATACAAAACTTTTTGTATATTTATTAGACTATGAATTAATTCAAGTGTGAGTGAGTATGTGTGTGTGTGTGTGTGTGCCGACCGAGTGTATGTGTGTATGAAAGGATTTCGTATGCCTCTGACTGTGGCTGCTAAGTAAACGCGCGATTTTCGTACTATGCCCCGCAGCGGGCTGCTTGCAAACGTCAGCAAAAAATGTTTCCTTTTTTTTTACAAATATTTTTTTTCGATTTTTTGTTTTCTACATTTATATGTTATATTTTTGTTGTTTTGTGTTTGTTCTTCTTGTTCTTTTTTTTTTGTTTTTTTTTTTTTTTTTTGTTCGTTCGTCCTTTACATGTTGCGGCTGACAAGCACTGCGAAGCCCGTCTTGTACCTCTGTGCACAACAGGGCATAAGCACAGCGCAAAAATTGTATGATGTAGCCTTGCCAAAGAGAGAGCAACAACTACAACAACAACAACAACTCAGTTCAAAAAAACATCATTCGCTATTCAAAATTAAAAGCGATTCGCACAAGACAAAAGAACGAAACTAGATGCCCAAATAAAAAGCATGAGAAGGAAAAACAGAAAAAAGAAAAAGAACCGAGTATAAAAAGCTGAAAATAAAAGTTAACCCTGCGCATCGGACAAACAGTTAGTTGCATTTATTAATAGCCAAGGCAATGCATATGTTGTGGGCGTGGCAGGGCAGTGAATGGGCGCCTTCTCGGTCTCAGTGGCGATTACCTTGACTATGAAAATATTCCTCACACATGAGCTGCTTGGGCGCATCGCCCTGTCTCTGCTGCTCGCTGGCCTGCATTTCCCTTGTCCGTTAGCAGCATTAACATTTTAGCCAGGCTATGCAAACCCAAAAGGCACATATATACATACATACTTATGTTTGTTTATACACACATAGATATATGTAAGCCAACATTTCAAACCTATTTGGAAAAGCTAATGCGAGGGAAGTTTCCCGAGAACTGAAGCAAAAGAAATGTTTTTTGTTTTGGTTTTGCTGTATGTAGGTTCATTAGTATACAATATAAGTAGACAAACAAACAGGGAATATTTAAGTTAGCTAACAGCAGCAGTTGTTCAGTTGAGTCATATTTTGAATCGTGTTATTATTTTCTCTCTGTATCTCTCGGTGTCTTACGATCTTACTCTATCACACTCTCTCTTGGTTTTTATCTCCCTCATTCTCTCTCTAACTTTCTTAAGTTTTCTCTTTTCCTTCCCCTCTCTTTAAAATTTTCTTCATTTTTTCCATTCCTCTCTTTCCCTCTCTCTCTCTCTATCCCTCACACACACACACACGCACACACACACTCTATATTACGCAATCATTCTCTCTCTCTACAACTCTCGGACTCTTTGGGATCTTCCTCTCTCTTCCTCTCTCACACTCTCACTCTCACACTCTCACTCTCACACTCTCACTCTCTTCCTTCTTAAATGAATTGAAGTAACTTTCGATTTTCATTTATTAATTAAACACAATAACTTTATGTGCAACCTTCGCAATTCACCTTAGCGGTTTGCTCAGTCTGTGTGTATCTTTCGCTGTCCTGCGACCGCACACAATTCAAGCACACACACACGCACACTCACACCCATACATACTCGCGCATATATTCTCGCACACACTAACACTGTTGAGTGGCTGTGTTTGTTTAGTGTTTGTTAGATTGCTGCTTGGGTGGCTAGTCACCTGCCGTGCACCTTGACACAGACAAAGGTCACCTAATGTGTTGCATTCTACTGCACACAAAAGGCCAAGTGACACACAGACAGGCAGCCAGAGAGAGAGAGAGAGAGAGAGAGAGAGAGGGAGAGAGGAAAAAAGAGAGAAACAGAGAAAAGCGACGGCACTCTGTGTGTATTAAATGATTACACTTATGCAAAAGATCTGCACACACCTGGCTTTATTGTTTTTTATTTTCTCTATTCTTTTTTGAAATGCAAAACAGGAAAAACAAAAGAAAAAAAACTTAGTTGACAAACTCAACTCGGCAGCTTTTAGCTGCGAAACGGCGGAGTTTTCAATTCCGTGCGAAACTCTCCGTGCGACTCGTACGGTAGTCGTCGCTGCTGTTCCGGACGATAACCAGTGGTGCGCATTGCCAGCCCCACTTGCAACAGACCCAACAGCAGCAGCAGCAGCAGCGGCAAAACTTGTTGTGCTCCCAGTAACATTTTGAAATGAATTAAAACTTGTGGAATTGCAATAGGCGATAATCAATAGAGGCAGGTGATAAGCGAGGTTGTCAGTTGAGGTCATTGCCAGATAGTTACAGAGCTGGAAAAACACACAAAGAGTGAAAGAGCGAGATGGAGAGAGAGAGAGAGACAGGAAGAAGCTCTAGTTACGTAAGCGACTGCTACACTGCGCTACTGGCTGAGAGCTGAGAGCAGAGCAGCTCTTCATTTGTAATCTTTTTATTCAATTAAGAAAGGTCTGCTTGAAGTGTGTTACAGTCTGAAAGCTATTAGCGTTAAAGTTTAGCTGCTACACTGCACTACAAACTGAACAATATGCAGCTTTACATAAAATTAATTTTGATCAAATTTAATAAATTACTAAAATACTTAATAAAGTGCTAGACCCAAGAGTTGTTCCCAATGGAATAAACATATTATAAAAAGTATATGAAATAATCATATTATAAGAACTATAAAAGTATAGAAAAAAAAAAAATATTTATTTATTTAACTATACTTTTTAGCACTTTTTTTATTTTTTTTAGTTTATTTATTTATATATTTATTTTTTATTTTATTTTATTTTTTTTTATTGTTATTCATCGATAGGTGAATCATAAATAATATTAGCTGAGCTTTAAAATTTGGTTGGATTTTTTTTTCTTTTTTTTAGCCATTTTTCTATGCCTTTTGTGCTTTACTGAGCAAATCAAATAAGGCATTTCTTTTTTGCTTTTTAGACGCGATTTTTTTTTGCTATTATTTCTCAGTTTTCAGTTTTCAGTTTTATTTTTTTGTCATTCAACTGACAGAGTCTCTGTCTCATTCCCGAACATTTCAGTTTACGTGTTAAGTGCTTGGCAAGCACGATTAAGGCGCTTTATCACCCGCAACAACGGCAGCAACACGAACTGAAACAAAATCAACAGCAACAGCTGCGACGCCAGCAGCAGCAGCAGCAGCCAGAGCAAGAGCAGCAGAATCATCAGCAGCAGCAACAAAGGCGCTTACGGCAAGCCTTGTCGCAGCAGCAGCAACAGCAACTGTTTTAAGCACTCTCACATACATTGGCACGCCCACTGGGCGTTAAGTAACAAGCAACAGCAACAGCAACAGCAGCAGCTACAGCAACAGCAACAAGAATAAGAACAACATGCTGAGCACAATGACAACACCAGCCACATTGCTTGAGTTTGGGGCAATTGGTGATGTTCCAAGCATTTTGGAAATAGAACTGCCAGCAATATTGTTCAACGAGAGTCTCTTCATTGAACTGAATGGCAGCCTAACACAGCTGGATGCTGGCAGCGGTGCTGGCAGCGGCAGCGGCGGCAGCGGCGCCAGCAACAACATCAACATCAATGCCAACAGCAATAGCAGCAACAGCATCACAAGCAGCAGCAATTACAACAGCGGCAACTACAATGGCAGCATTCTGTTCATCAACAGCAGCAACGGCTACAACACGAGCAACAGCAGCAGCAGCAATGCAGGCAGCAATCTCACACAATTGGAGGAGGAGCAACGTGTTGCCAATGAACGTGCCGCAGCTGAATTTTGGCTATTGGTCAAAATGATTGCCATGACCGTTGTGCTTGGCCTAATGATACTCGTCACCATTATTGGTAAGTAAACACAAAATATTCTTAATCACATACTCAAGAAATCAAGCAAGAGCAATGCTCGCTTAGACTTCATAAAAATCGAGCTACCAGATCAAGTTGTCACTAAAGATGGCAAAACATTTCTTTCATAAAATATTCGTAACTTACAAATATCTGGCTTAAATTTCGTATATGTTTACATGGGCCAACAGACGTTTTATTAATTGTCGATAAATTGTCGATTTAATGTGAAAACCAATATACTTCTCCTATCACATCTTCGATTCATGTCTTAAAGCAGCTGCTATCATTTATGTGGCAAGTGGCAAGTGGGTGTGGCATACTGCCAGATTTTGTAGCCGTTAAATTATTCTCAAATTTATGCCGCCGGGAGGCAGGCAAGAAAAAAAAAAAGAAACGTTGCCATATCGTCCAAACTGTAAATGAAGTGAAATTTATGATGCAGAAGATTTTTATTGCGCTGCTTGAAAATTTTATTGATTTTTGGCTTACGAAAGATGATTTGCTGCCCGTGAGGAGTAACAGAAGAAGAGGGGCGGTGGGCGTACATTTGCTAGGGCTGGGCGTGGCAGCTATGTGCTTAGAGTGCGCGCGCGTTTTAAAAAGCTTTGCGTTAAACGTCGCACTTAGCGACGAACAGCAGAGAGTTGAGTTGCGTCCTGTAAGTCCTTGCCAGCCAAGGACGGCAAACGACAAGCGACAAAAGCAAACAAAGTTTGAAAAAAATTTGTTTTTTTTTGCTTTGTTTTTTTTTTTTTTTTTTTATTTTATATGAAAATACATTTTTTATATTTTACGTTTTTGTTGTTGTTGTTGCCATCGACACGTGAAAAGCTATTAAAAGCGCGCCAAGGCGTCAAATGGAAATTGTGCAAACAAACGCACACAGCCTTAGACGCACACCAACGCAGGTAGACAGCAAGAGTGTGTATTGGTGTGTGTGTGTGTGTGTGTGTGTGTGCGCGTCACATGTGACGTATGCGCAACATCCGTAACTGTGGCAAACGCCCGCTGCTAGCAAATGCAAATGCATTTTGCTAGGCAATGCCACGACGACGAGCACTGACAAAAACGTTTTGATAAACTGCAGACAGACGAACAACAACACTAACAGTACTAACAACAACAAGAGACAATAACAACAACAGCTAGACATACTGGCATAGTTAGCGACAAGCATCGAGTTGACAGAGGCAAAAAGCTTTTGAATGCCGCCGTGGCAATTACAATTTGCCAAGTTGCATCATTTGCATCGCACAAGAGAGATTGGCAAGCAGCAGAACCCTCTCCACTTTCCATTTCAACTTGCCCCAAAGGCTGTCGAAATTGAACTTGCCTCAATTTGAGTAGTAAGCGTGCGTGTATGTGTGTGTGTTTCTAGCCTCAGCTGTCGGCATGTGCTTTGCTATGCACAATTGACTGCAATTAGAAACGTGCTGCAAAGTCTGATTGATTTTGGCATAATAAAACAGTTTGTCCAGCGACTACTTTAGTTGTCCCCATTGCAATACTGTTTAACAGTTGCTGCTGCTGCTGCTATTGCAATAGCTGCTGGCTGCAATCACAGTTTCAAGTTAATTGACTATCTCTTATTGCATACAGCACCAAAGTCGTTCAAATTAATATTTAATGCCATGCAAGTGAGCGTTTGAAATGCATTTTGTGCAGCTAAGACAATTAATTAATAATTTAAAAAAGCTAAACGAGCCAAACAAGTTACTTAATATGTTTGAAGTCTTTTCATTTAAATTGACAGAAAATGGGAACCTGTAAAGGTCAAGAAAATATATTCTTGGTGAGCCAATAGTTAATACGTTGCGATCTTATTTAAATATTTCTTGTTTGTCAGCATTTTATCATGTATGTATATCGAAATCAAAAAATCTAAAAGTAGTTTGGAATGATCACAGCACGAAGTCAATCGAAATTGTTGAAGCTGAATGGATGATTATGAGATCCAACCTAAAGAAATTTATATTTATGCAGCAATATGTCGCTGAAATATTCCACAATCCATACATGCATACAAAAAGATCGTCTAAGTCTGCCTTTACTATACTTGATCTAAAATAGTTTATGAATTTCAACTATGAATTAAAATTACATATATCTATCATGCTAGCTGCAAAAACTATTGCTCACAGTTTAAGAAGAATCTTTACATAAGTGTATACACATATGCAATGAAATTTCTAAAAAAAAAAAAAAAAATGATTTGCTTTACATAACTACAAATCTTTGTTAAGAATTAGTTATTGAGCCTATATCCAGCTTCCTATACCTAAAGTATACCTTTAAGCTAAAGTACTTACAACAGACTTAAAACCAAACTCGAATAACACTGCTTCCTCAAAAATAACTCATTTCAAACCAGAAAACCTCAAAGTAAAACTCAAAGCATTTTGACAAACCACAGCTCTAGGCAGTGAATACGAAAATCTCTTTTATACATATATACATATACTGCATATTTATATATACTCTACATTTACTACTACTATATCAAAATCTTCTTTTTCTTACTCACTCGCAGGCAATGTATTTGTGATTGCAGCCATTATACTTGAGCGAAACTTGCAAAATGTTGCTAATTATTTGGTCGCATCTCTGGCAGTTGCTGATTTATTTGTTGCCTGTCTCGTCATGCCGCTTGGCGCCGTCTACGAGGTAAGTTGTTGTTGTTGTTACTATATATATTATTGCTGCTTGTGTTGTGCAAGCGACTGGTTTTGTTGTCACTAGCAGTTGTTGCAACTGCTTCAAGCACAAACTTCATTACCCTAATGGAAACTTGGAATGAAAAGCGTGCAAATGAAATTACGAGCAAAGAGTTGACTTTGCCCCGCAGCAAGTGTCACGAGCGAAACGGAGACTTCTATATGTAAATGTGTGTGCGTGTGCGTGTGTGTGTGTGTGTGTGTGTATGCGTAATGAGCCATTGCGCGTTGTTAATTGTTCAAATTGCGTCATCTCGTAAAGGCAACGGAGAAGCAATGACATAATTTAATTGCATTTCTTCCCGCTGGCAAACACTGAAAACCATGTCCTTGCATTCAATTCAATTTAGATAAGCAACGGCTGGATTCTTGGACCGGAACTCTGCGACATTTGGACATCATGCGATGTGCTCTGCTGCACAGCATCCATATTGCACCTGGTGGCCATCGCAGCAGACAGGTGAGTTATCTAACATGGCATTATTATTAATCTTTTTTTCCTCTCTTTACTTGTTGCTTGTTATGCTCTACAGCTTTAGTTGGCTATTCATAAATTGTGCGCCCTATTGAGTGCAGGGAAAGTAGCGAATAAAGCATTTGTTTCACGCTAGTTATCCATAGCTATTCATATTGTAAAACCTTTTCTCTCTCGTCTCTTCTCTTTTCTGGATTTACTCTCATAAAATATTAATTTTGCCTATTGTATGCATGAATATAGAATTTATTTATATTCAACTTAAAAACAATTGAGCATTGGAACGTAAGAAAATAACTTGTTCAATATGAAATCTCGGTAGCTCAACAAATATATATATATATATATATACATATATATGTATACATATGTTTTTTTTTTTTTACTTTTTCCCTTACTCTTGACTCGTTAGTCTCTTTTATTCACTCATGCTTTCCTTAATTGACTTCTCACTTTCTCACCCACCTCGTTGCTCACTATTTGTTCTTGCTATCTTTTTCTCTCTCACTCTCTCTCTCTCACACACACTCTCTCTCTCTCACACACACATTTCATTGCATTGCAGATACTGGACCGTAACGAACATTGATTACAACAATTTGCGTACACCACGTCGCGTCTTCATCATGATATTCTGTGTGTGGTTCGCTGCGTTGATTGTCTCGCTGGCACCACAATTTGGCTGGAAGGATCCCGATTATATGACACGCATAGAGGAACAGAATTGTATGGTCTCGCAGGATGTGGCCTATCAGGTAACCCGAAACAGCACGCACACACATTTCTATTTATTTTCATTCTTCTTTTATTTCATTTTATTTATTTTTTTGTTTTTCTTTCTTTGTATGTCCCGCAGATATTTGCCACATGTAGCTCGTTCTATGTGCCGCTATTGGTGATTTTATTTCTTTATTGGAAAATCTACTTAATTGCAAGGAAACGCATACAGCGTCGCACACAAAAGAGTTTCAACGTAACGTTAACAGAGACCGAGGTGAGTTCAGCGAACGGAAATGATTTTTCGGTTTTTCGGTTTTACAATTAATTCTGATGAATTTCTCGCTAGTTGTGCAGCATTGACAAATCTTAAATAATAATAAACGCGGGCGCGTGTGCGTGTTGTCATAATGAAATTTAAGCTAAAAACCTTGTCTTGTTGCCGTAATGAGAGTGTCATTAACCGAAACGATAATGCGAATCCTTTGCTACCCATTAGGGCTGGGCCCAAATGAGCACTTGAAGCAGCCAAAAAGTTCGCACTTAACGATTTATGTTTGTGTGTGTGTGTGTGGGTGGGTGTGTACGTGTGGGTGTGGCAAATGTGCGATTCACTCAAAGCTTTAGCTAGTTGTATGTTAGCTAAAAACAAAATGTGCCCCAGGGGAACAACTAGAAATGCTTAGGACAGCTTCTAAATCAAATACACGAAAATAGCTAAAAGCGAATTGGAAATGAGGGAATAGATGAGGGAATAGACAGACAGACGGACGGACAGCCAAGCAGCGAAAAGTAGAGGTAGAGAAGTAGAGATAGTAAAATAGATATATACATATATATAAAGGCAGAGAAGTATAATGGGTCTTCAAAGCAGACTTCAACTCTTTGCCTTTACCTATTAAATAGCGAAATATATAATTAAATTTTGCAGTGCGATTCAATGGCGCGTGACGCGCCCAAGGAGCAAACTGGTGGCAAACGTCGCTTACGAAATAAACCTGAACAACTTGATGATGTTGAAAATGAAGCTGGCCAACTGCAGCGACGGCCACGTAAACGTATTAAGATATGCTTTGGCCGTAACACAAATACGGCCAACATCAATGCGGGCACCGAGGGTGCCGTAGCACGTTCTGTGGCAGCCATTGCCGTTGACTTTGCCAGCCTGGCCATCACAAGGGAGGAGACCGAGTTCAGTACGAGTAACTATGATAACAAAAGCCACGCGGGCACCGAACTTACAACCATATCTAGCGATGCTGATGACGTAAGTAGCTGCTGCAATTTGAAAAAGACGCTGAAACGGAACTGAGCTAGTTATGTTACCTGTTAGCTATTGGCTGTTACCTGTGCTCAGCTCAGCACAGCTCAACTGTGCTCAGATGCTCCAACTGCTCAGTTACTTTAACAAAACGAAGCTAATTGTTTCTATTTGCTTTTTGTGTGTGTGCACATTCTTGTCTTTGTCTCACAATGCTTTGCTTTTCTTTTTCTCTCTCTCTCTTTTTGTCTCATTCGCTTCGTCTCACTCTCGTCCGCATTCAGTATCGCACGAGCAATGCTAACGAAATCATAACGCTCTCACAGCAGGTGGCCAGCGCCGCACAGCAGCATCTAATAGCATCCCATTTGAATGCCATTACGCCGCTAGCACAATCCATCGCCATGGGCGGCCAGCCAACGGCAACAGCAGGGGTAGCAGGAGGTGCGGGAGGAGCTGGAGGAGCTGACACTGGTGCCACAAGTCCCATTGGAAATACTATCGGCAGGGGTGTGCTGGCTAGCATTGCCAATCCACACCAAAAGCTGGCCAAACGACGCCAGTTGCTGGAGGCGAAACGTGAACGTAAAGCAGCACAAACATTGGCCATCATCACCGGCGCCTTTGTCATCTGTTGGCTGCCCTTCTTTGTCACGGCCCTCACAATGAGCCTGTGCAAGGATTGTGAAATTCATCCAGCAGTTGCATCGCTCTTCCTCTGGCTGGGCTATTTCAATTCGACGCTCAATCCGGTACGTACATAAAAAAAAAAAGAAGAAAAAAACAGAAACAAAGTGAAACCCCAAAAGATTTGTCCAACTGTCCGCTGCAACCTCACGTCTTTGTACTGTTTGTAACAAATGCGCCAAGTGTGGGTAATTCTGATTGAATGATTGATCTATGATATATATGTATGTGTCTCAATTGAATACAGTTACCAAGAAAAAAATCAAGCTGTAAATTTTGTTAATTTTCAGCCATATTTCAGCTTTTCTCCCCCTTTTTTTTCCGTGCAGACATAATCAATACCCAACGGACTTAATTGAAGCATTGCAATATTTTCATACAGTTCTCATTCCAATTGAATGATTGATGAATTGAATCGTTTTTCTAAATCTCTCTGTACTCTTTCATACATATTTATGACCATTTGTAGCAGCTGAAGCAAGTCTTACTTTACTATTTCATACATATTTATGGCTATTTGTAGCAACTTAAGCTGAAATAAATCTTGTGTAAAAATTTGAATTTAAAATGTTCTCGATTTGAGTCCAATTGAATGATTGCATCTGCACGTATACATAACATGAGAATATGCTTGATTTTAGTTGAAGAAAAAGTCTATACAAATTTAGAAAAAAGTTCAAAGTTTAGCATATTCTTTAAGTTAAAATCATGTATATATTCAAACAAACTCTTAACTCTTCCCCAATCCTCAACTCTGCGCTCTTTCTACAGGTCATCTATACCATTTTCAATCCAGAGTTTCGACGCGCCTTTAAGCGCATTCTATTTGGACGAAAGCATGCGGCACGTGCGCGCAGTGCGAAAATTTGATTTCAACTGAAAACCAATGAGGACCAGTATCTGTAAGCCACAAGCCTAAACCAAAGAGGTGAAAGCAAAAGTTACTAAACAACAAAAAACAAACAGGCATTACTAACACAAATATACATACATGTGTATATACAACTATATATATATACAGTATATAGACTCAAGCGCTATCGACTCAGAAACATGTAAAAAATGGATGTGTAAATGAAACTGGATACGGAATTGATGTTAAAAGGCATTGTAGTAAGATGAAACTTTAGTTAGGCGTTTAGATTTGTAGTTTGTTGTAGTGCGTTTAACGGTATTTTTAGCAGAGACAATCCTAAGTACATGTACGCTATAAGAGTAATTCCTAAACCTACCTTAACGAATAACACACACGTGCCCCAACTAGCAACCAACAAAAAAAAAAAAATAAATAAATAAATAAATAAGCAGAAATCCAAGCAAATAAATTACAATTTTTATAAGCTATATGTAGAAGATGTTAGCTTTAAGAGATATCAAACATACACACATACACACACACACATACACAAATCAATATATTCGTATACGTATTGTAGTTGATATGTCTGTGTAATTTATAATATTTCTAAAGTCTTCCCTGTGTCTTAAAGAATTATGCAAGAATAAAATAAAATAAATACATTTAGATATGTTTAGCCTATAAGTTTAGCAAAGCTTGAGAGATTGGCAATATTTGTTGTTTAGCATTATCTGTGTCCAAATATATATATGTATACATATATATCTATTCCATTACTGATAAGGCTGGGTCCAACAACTTTGTACGCTTTCGATTGTTCTGTGTTAGTTCTCATAGCATAAGCAAAAAAATCCCAATTTTCGCATCTTTGTTCATGTTCAATTAAAAATTACTAAATAAGATATTGGAAAATTAGATGAGATTGGGAAAACATAGCTCGGCTAGCCGAAGAGTAAATACTCTTGCAGAGAGAGATTATCAGATTGGTATATGTGTCTATTGGTCTAGTAATTATTAGCGCATGCAAATGTTCCCTTAATAAAAAGTATAGAATACTTATAAGAGCATATATAGAAAAATTATTTAGCAAGCAAAATCTCTAAAACCTTACTGCAAGAGTATTATATATAAAATTACCATATGCCATATAATTTGTAACGAATTTACACATGCACTAACATACACACACATACACACAAAATTAAAGTATCTGAATGTAGCCCCAAACCAATTACCGAGCATAAAATTGCAAAACCCGTAAAACAAGACAAACACAAAAAAAATATTCATAATTAAACTGAACTTACAAAATGAAAATTAACTTAATAATGTCGGAATTGTGTAATCAAATTATGTGAATTATAATTATTCACATACATATCCAAAGCGTAGTCAAACTTTTTAGCCTGGCCAGTGTGCACAGGCTCTAAACTGTGCGCACATGCAACTTGGCTAAAATGAGCAAAAAGCAAATTGCTGAACCGGATATGCACACGCACATATATATTCATATAGATATAGATATATACATATTTCTGGGAATTTTTTATTTTTCAACAGAAACAAAAATATCGTTACAATTTGCATTAAATGTAATTTTATTATGGTGATGTTCTATTATTTTCATGAATTTAATAAAATTTAATTTAAAACTTTCAAAAAAATACATAATAAAAAAACTTAAAAATATAAATAAATGAACAATAATAATAATAATAAAAAAATAAAGAAAATATAAAAAAATATATTAAATGATTTCATATTAAATGAAAATTTTTAGTACCAAAATTTATTTATTATTTTATTTTTAATTTAAAAAAAATTTTTTTTTTTACTGTTTTCATTTAATTTGAAACAAGAAACCTACTTAATTGTGCAGCAATGTACTTATATATATATATATATATAATTATAATTATATATATATATTATAATTTCAATTGATAATACATATGAATTTTAACAACAACAATTGATATTAGAAGTAACACGAATACGCTTCAATGTGCATAGAAAACTATAAAAGAAAATATACCATATAAATACTGATATAAATACTATATATATACATACATATTCATACTACTCATATATTAGCTAGTAAGTACTTTGTAAGCCTAGCGGCTTATAACAAGTTTCTTGTCTGTGTGTGTCATTGCTAAAGAAAAACAAAAAACAAATCAAATTCTCGATGTGTACTTGATGTCAAAGTTATTAAAAATTGTGTTTTATCAAAAAGTTTCGAGTGTGTTTTATTTTTTAAATAATAAAATAAAGAATATTAATATGCCACAACGCTAGCCTCGTTGTAATGGGTGGGGAGCTTTGAATTTTGTTTGCACTCAACTCAACTCAAAATTGACAAACTTTTCAACCGCACGCACGTAAGCAAATGCCAGCGCATCGCACCAAATGCCAAAGTTCAAGTGCAAATTGCGTCAAGTGTTGCAGAATTCGGAATCGGACTACGACGGACTACATACAAATCGGATACAGATTCGGTATACGAATCGTGACGGAGTCTGTGTATGTGTGCGTGCATGTGTGTGTATGTGTGTGTATGTGTATGTGTGTGTATTTCACTCATGGAGATGGATTACGCATTGGCATTATCAACACCGGAACAGGCAAAAGCCGACAAATGGCCCAGAAATGGTTGTGCTTCCAATGACAAACAACCAGGCAGCTGGTAAACAACAACAACAACAACAACAACAATAGCAGTGACAACAACAACAACAATAGCAGTAACAACAACAACAACAATAGCAGTGACAACAAGAACAACAACAAAATCGATACATCATGCAATGCTCACATTACAGTGCCTGCCAGTTGAGCTGTTGTACTCGCACACGCACACGCACTTGCTTAAATCGGTCTCACAACTACTCCACCTACTTCACCTACTCCTCTCACTCCATTTTTTTTAACCTTGTTGTTATTCTTATATTCTTACTACTGACATTGTTGCCACCGCTGCTTGTCACATTGTTGCACTTGCAAGCTGCCAAAAGCTGCACTTATCAGGTGTCAGCAGCTGCCGTAAAAAAAAAAAAAGAAATGAAAAAATTCGAAATTTTATCGAAAAAAGTAAGTCGAAGTCATTTGACATTTGGTTCAACAATCTCATGCATACATAATGTACCAGATCTTTAAGCTTCTGGCTTCAGTTCATAAATGAAATAACAATCAGTTCGACGTATTAACGGAAGCAAAGTAATTTATTTATTTAGGTCAATAACTTTGTAGACTCATGCATAAATAATTGTAGGTTATTTTTTATTTATTTTATTTTATTATTTTTTTTTTAATTTCGTCTTCCGGCTGCGTGCCACAAATGACGTTTTTATTGCGTCATCAATAACCAAAATGACGTATTTTTAAGTATTATAAGCAAACTATTAAATATTTACGGTTACCCTAGGAAAAAATATGAAGTGCCTATAATAATTATAGAGCAAGTATTACAACTAGAAATTTTATATTGATTTCAGCTGAAACTTTAAGAGTTTTCAAATACGCAGCGTACTAAATAACATCGGATAAAATTATGAAATTTTAAAATAATTTAATAGATAGAAACCTATTCAATAAAAAACAAGTAAGAAGGCTCTAGTCGAGACGGCTCGACTACGAGATCCCCTGAACCCTTCAAAAAAGTGATACTCTTCTTCTTTACGCACTTAGATGCGCGCGCTCTGCTAACCGCGGAGTTGCTGTCGTGGCTTGGGGGTGGGTTGGGCTGAACTTTGGACGCTTATAACTTCATTTCTAGATGGACGATCTTGATGAAATTTTCAGAGTAGATTAGGAGTATCTAAATCTATCTATGTGCCGAATTGCAAGTCTCTAGTATTTGAAATGCGTTTTTCTTAAATTGGGGGCGAAGGGGGCGTGGCATTTAAAATCTGTAAATTACATAATCTGCGTATCCATAATATCTATCTAAATAGACAAATTTGAAGTCTCTAGCTGAAACAGTGTAGAAGTTATGCCCAAAAAACCTAAAAAATGTAAACGAATTCTCGATTTTTTATCGATAATTTGGAAATGGGATGAGTTATCGAAAAAACAAAATAAACTCGTACTGCGTAGCTAACATACGCATGTTCATGTGAAATTTCAGCTCTCTAGCTTTTGTAGTTTCCGAAATCTCGACGTTCATACGGACGGACGGACGGACGGACAGACGGACAGGGCTCAATCAACTTATTTTTTTATGCTGATCAAGAATATATATACTTTATGGGGTCTGCGACTTCTCCTTCTGCCTGTTACATACTTTTAACAAAACCATTATACCCTGAATTCCCATTTTCAATGGGTTCAGGGTATAATAATTAAGATCTGCAAAAAAAAATTCTGTTGAGTTTTGCTCCAAGCAAAATTTAACATGTATCGTATAATTGAGTATTTTTTACATGAAATTAAGCTGCTATAAATCATGTATAAAAAATTGAATGCTTCATGAAAATATGAAATTATTATACAGTTTATATATGCAAATATAGAATATATCAATCAATATTAAATATATACGTAACCAAAGTTTACTCCATTTGTATTTCAATTTGAATTATATATACATGTAAAAATATAAAAAAATATGTGTGAATTTTTGTACCTTTATTCCTTAACCCATTATTCACACATAAATAAATTAAATTGCCAACACATTTTGTTATGTGGCCCACAGCTAGGCAATATGTATATATATATATATATATGTGTGTGTATAAATGTATACATTATTCATCTATGGCTTAAAAACTGTGTGAAAAATCAATCAATAACTGTGCGTACGACCTGACAATGTTAACTCATGTAGATTTTTGGGGGGCCAATCCAATAAGCCTTGTCATAAGCCACGGCCACAAGGCATAAAAGCCACAAAAATCCCAATGCTTTCAAATGTGCAACAGCAAACATGAGTGTGAGTATGTGCGTGCGTATCTGACTGTGTGTGTGTGTGTGTGTGTGTGTATTGCATGTGTAAATATACGTGCCTTTATTAGCTGCTACACATTATTAATATTGTTAGCTCTCTCACTCTCTCTTTATCTCTCACTCACTCTCTGCATCGGATAATGTCAATAAAATGCGTTTTATTAAAAAATTTCTTAGTGCGCCCAAAAAGAAGAGAAAAAAAATCCCATAAATCGAATAAATATCATTTTCTCAACGAGTGCCACGAGTGTGTACGAAAATGTGTGTGCGAGAGTGTGTGTTCACTTGAGTGCATGTGTGTGTGTGTGTGTGTGTGCGAGTCACAGTTAATATGCCATATGAGTGCCAGCACACTGTTTGCTCGAGCATTATATACGTATTTATTTGAAGCCTGCTCGAGTCGTATAAAAAATGAACGAAACTTGCCAAGCAATTCGATAGGTATTAAAAGTATTAAACAGCAACGGCTGATTATAAACCTTGAAGAGCCAAACTTGTCAAAAAAAAAAAAAAAAAAAAAAAAGAGAGAAAAAAATCAACTTTCAAGTGTAGCAACATATCTATCAAATACTTTTAGCAGATATATACTTAAAGCTACTTCAGCACACTGTGTGTGTATGTGAGCAAATAATACATGCTAGCTGACAAGAGCGTAAGTACATAAGTACATAGTGGCTCGGTGTATGTGTGTGTGTGCGTCTGTGTGTCTGTGTGTGTGTTAAGGAAAGTTGTAATTGAATTGCAGCGAACGTGCGCAAATTGCTTGAAATGATTAAGAGCTTATGGCGCTGTATTAGTTCAAGGACTAAAACGACTTAGAGCAGGCAATTAAAACGCACGACGTTCACACACAAGCGATCGACCAAGCCACATGAAAAGTAAGTTTATACAAACATAAAGCCAAAAGCTTTGATTACATTGATATCGGGGAGTAGCAGCACAGATAGGTGTGGAGAGGCGTGAGTAGTAGAAAGAGGGGCAGGAGTAAGAGTTGGAGCAGGACAGCTGAAGCAGGACTAGGACTGGGTATTAAAGCAGCAGTAAGAGTAAAAGCAGGTACTAGAACAGAAGCGGAGAGGCAGAAGCAGAAGGTGGAGTAAGCTGTAGGAGAGTGTAGTTCAAGCTGCAGCCAAAGTAGAAGTAGCTGTAGCAGTAGGAGGAGGAGTAGGAGTTGGAGCAGCAGAAGTTTGAGAAGAAACAAGAAACTCAAGAGGAGTAAGCAGTGGGAGTTGGAGAAGCATAAGCAAAAGCAGAAAACGGAGTAGGAGTAGGAGGAGAAGATGTAGAAGCAGCAGAGGCAGTAGCTAGAGCGAGAGTTAGAGCAGCAGCTGCAGCAGTAGTTGAACTCGCAGCAAGCAACAGCTATTCAGATAAAGAAAATGATGCAGCACATAAGTATGCTATATTTTTTTGTGTAGATTACTGCGTGTGTTAACTGCAGTTGCAGCAGCTCGCACACTGAATGTGCCCCCAAGCTGCCATAATCCGCAGAACAACAACAACTCGACTGCTGAGTCGTGTTTATTAAAGCGCTGCAGGTAAAACAGCTCGTAAAACGCGCAAAATATAAAAAAAAAAATAACTTTATGAGCCAGCTGCGTGTTTGTGTGCGTTTGTGTTTGTGGCAAAAAACTCATTTTGAAGTTGTTGACACCGCATAGGTAGCCAAAGCACTTGTCACCAACAACAGCAGCAGGAGGAGCAGCAGCAGCAGCACCACACAAAGCATCAACACAAACAAGTTGCAACTGCTGCAAAGTCTTTGCAAATTGCGGTCAAGTGCACTTTTCAATGCCTTTCAAACTTGCGCCACATTGAGGTGATACTATGAGATGCTGAAGCTGGAGCTGCTCTGAATGGCAACCACCTGAACCAGCTGACAATTGTCAGACAGAACGCAGAGTTGCCTTCCACTTAAGCAGCAGCCAAAAGATGGCAATTAAATAGAGCATCTACACTAATTGCAACAACAACCAAAACAAAAAAATCTGCGTTAATTATGACCGAGGGATTTATGTATTATTTTTTATGAGATAATCAAGCTCTTGAGCAAGTATTTAATTATAAGCTATTCAAGTGGAATAAAGTTGAAAGTATTATTTATTATTATTATATTTAAGGATTCTGACTCACAGAATTCTTTATAAATTGTTGATAATGAAACATAATTAAGACTAGTATATCATGTTAATAGTTGACTTATATTACATTTAATTGTAGAGGTTTATATCAGTCGTAATTGCTAGCTTAATTCAGCTGATTTTCTTACAGCTAAATTGTATTAGTCCAGTTATTGGTAATGATAGTATGCACTGCATATAAAATATATTGTAAAAGATGTGCTTACCTGCTTAGAGTCTAATCAAGTATCAGAATGCGTCAAATCTTATCAGCAGCGTTTCCAGCTAGCACGTGCGTGTGTTTTCAACTTATTTTTAGAGCGCATCTTCTGCTCAGCTACTCATCCTTCACATGCTTCGACTGCTGCTGCCGCTATTTCCCTCCGCTGCGCGCCGCGCTGACAACTTGAGTAAAATGGCAAAAAGGACACGTACGTAATGAACACCAACACGTACGCAGCAGCGACAACGTTTGGGGCTTAAAGTTACAGCTGGCCAAGTTGCACATGCTTCAAGCCCTTTGGCTAAGCAGCAGCGGCTGCGGCAGCGGCAGCGGCAAACAGCAACAACAGCAAAAAGCTGAGCAAAAACTAAAAACTTGCTGCAAAACTTTGCAGCACAATATTCCATGCCCATCTTCTTCTTCTTCTTCTTGCTTTCGTCTTCTTCATTTCGCTGGTACAATGGTCGCTCGGAAATTGAAAATTTCTGCAAAGTAAAAATGTCAAAATATTAATTCTATGTATTCTATTTGGTGAAATATATTTTATATAATAATAAAGTACAAAACTTTTCAATATCTCATTTGGCACAATTGCAGCAGACACTTGAGAAGTTCTTCTTCTTCTTCTTTTTATTTCTGTGCATTTCTTGACAAAGCCTCTGGCTAAACTACACTCTAGTTCAAGATCGTTTGACTGTGCAGAATGCAACTTTGCTATAATAAGTTTTCTATATATAAGTACATTTCGCACATTATTTTGATTGCGAAAGAAATTCGCCTTGAACAGGAAACGAAAGTGTAGCATAAGCTGGCTAACTTTTTTCGTGTAAGTTAAGCAATCAATCAGTAAGGGAGAAGAGTGTAAATCGTTGGAAAATCCAGAACAGTTACTTAAAATGAATTATATTTTATTAATTACTGCCGACTTGACTGATTCATCATTCCAGTTCAATCATTCTGTGTATTTAACTGAATTAAACTTGTTAATTCATTATTATCAATCATTATTCAGCTTATCATAATCTGAAGTCAATCATTTATTCTAAGTAGCTAGTCAGAGAAACATAAAGACAAGCCTTAGTCAATCAACCAATTTGAAGTGTTTGTCATTCTGACAATTTATTCATCAATCAAGCAGTCAGTCAGTTCAGCCGTATATCAATCAATCAATCAAACACATAATAAACAACAATTCTAACAGCTAAGCAAAAAAACTTGTTATCAATCAATCAATAACTAAAGTCAAGCGGAGAACATTCAGAAGCGCTAAGGAAAATCAAGTCAATCAATCTGTCAATTTATAGCCAGTATAACAAAATATTTACAGAAATTATTATTATTATTATATAAGTTATATTTAATATTATTATTATTTTCGTAGAAGTAATTATTATTATTAATAATCAATCAATCAATCACAAGATTAACAAGTACTCTATCAGCTAAGCATACAAACCTGTTAATCTATCAATCAACAAATCAAGTCAAGCAATTTTGATTCAGAATCTTTAAGCAAAACTAATCAACCGATCATTCAATCTATATCTAATAAAAAAAAAGATTATTATTAATATTATTTTTATTATAGTAGTAATTATTATTATTATTATAGTAAAGAGATAACTTTAAAAACACATTAAATGAAATGTTCTCCTTAACGAATGTCCACTGTAAATGTTGCTAGCCAGCCAGCTGCTGCCGCTGCTGCTGCTGCTGCTTCCTCTACTGTTGCTTCATTTTCATTTTCTTCCTCTTAGTCGTTTGTTGCTGTCGCTGCTGTTGCTGCTGTTGCTGCTCGAAAGGGCGTTGGGCCGCATTGGTGTTGGCCAAGAAGGATGTGCAGCACGGCGTGACGTTTCGGGCGCTCACAACGCATAGCGGAAGTTGCTGTCGACTGTTGCATTTTTGGTGCTTTGGCCAGTAAGTTTTTGTGACTTGATATTGTTGCTGTTGCTGTTGCTGTAGCAGTTGCAGTTGTTGTCGTTATGGTTGTTGTTGTACGTGTTGTAAGTGCAGTTTGCTTAATTTTTATGCAACATGCATGTGTATCTGTGGGCGTGTGTCTGTGTGCGTGCTACAGCTATTGCTCTTGTTGGTTTTACATATTTACTTGGCAAACACTTGCGTAAACGCGGCATTTGCTATCGCTGGCTGGCAGTCAAGCAGTCCACCCCACCACACCACGCGACGTCACGCCATGCCACACAACATCCTCTCCCCTATTCAAGTAACTTTTGGCTCACTTGGCCCAAAAGTTTTTGCCTAGCTGCGGCCTTGGCTAAGTTCAGCCACTGACATTGTGACTTCCGTGCTCAGCCCAAAATGCAACGCAGGCAGCTGCCTTCCCTTGACCTCCATCGCCGTCTCCGCCGATAAATGAACATGAAATTGAAATTTAATGTAGCGCAGCCGCATTCTGCGCTATGATTTGCACATGCAATGGCGTCGAGATGGGTGAGAGATGAGGATGAGGGTCTGACCCGGCCAGAGTTGCATGGCTTGCCTCTGCCAAGCAATACAAATATTGCTACAATGCGCTTTGGAGCCGCAGGCACGCGGCATCCAACAAAGGCCGCAGATTGCAAGGACCTGCCGAGCAGCAGCAGTAGCAGCAGCAGCAGCAGTAGCAGCAACAGCAGCAGCTGCAGTCACTACAACAGCAGCAAATTGCGCGGCCAACCCCACATACATACATCAACACCGACGCATTTAACAGGTGGCTGCCTTTTTTCCCAAAAATTGTAATTTAATGCATAAATTTAATTAATGTAAAATTTTCGCAACTTTTATTCATTTTTTTTTTCTTCTATACATGAAAAAATGCCAACTAAATTCTTGTTAAGCTAAAACAGCCAAGGCTACATTTTGACAGCAAGACATTTGTTTTATATATTCAAGTAAGAATTTAATACCAAAAGGCAAGAGAAACTCTTGGCAAATAAAAGAATTATGCGCATTCTTAAATTGTGTAAGGTGACGCACTTAAAGCAGTCAGCAAAGGAAATTTGAGCACTGCGCGGTTTACATAAAATTTCTTTACTTTTAAAGGCCTAAAGGCACTTAAGATGTAAGGGAAATTTTAATGCCAGAAGACAGTTAAACAAACAAGAAAAGTATTTTAGGACAGTAAGGGAAATTTAAACAACGCGCAGTTAAGAAGAAATGTAAAAAACTTAAAGCAGCGCTCAAACCAAGAGCTTTAAATAAAAGGCAAACAGCGGCATTTACATTCGCTTACTTTAAGGCAAAGCATATGCATAGCATCTCGGAAAATTTTAGCAAAATACCAAGTAATTAAATCCCACAAATTTGGAAGGTCAATTATTTAGCTGCAAGAAAAAATTTATTAACAATTACTGACCAAAAGGTAAAGATGAAACTTTAGCCTAAGCTGTTGAAGAAATTATGACATAGACTAAGTGCAAACCTAAAACCTGAAATCCTATAATATAGTAAATGAGAAGCCCAATTTTGACAGCCAACTCTCGGGTGATATTTTATTTTTTAAGAGTAAACATTATAGCCCGAGGTATTCAGGCAAATGCATAAATACTGAAATAAAATTGTTTAAAAAATTTCTGACAGTTTTAAAGTTACAAAAAATTTATTTTATCAAAAAATTTGATTTAGTCTACTTTAAATATAATTATTATTATTTAATTTTATTAATATTATTTCATATTGTAATTAGTATTTAATATTATAATATTAAAAAATAATAATAAAAATATTTTATTTATATATTATTATTTGATTTATTTATATAATTTTTTTCATTAAATATAAATTAATGCCCAAGCTACTTAATTAAATTAAATCACGGCCAAGCCCAACAAAACTAATTGTGCACTTGAATTTTTCTTTTGTTTTTTGTTTTAGTTGTTCTCTCATATTTTGTCATGTGTTGTTGCCATTGTTGTTTAAATTCTTGTGGGCTTTTCCTTTTCCTAATTATGTTCAGTTTTCTTTCATTATTCGAGCGTGTTTTATCTGTCGCTGACTTTTCAGATTTGTGGATACCGTGTTGCATGTTTGGGCAACATTTCAACCGCGCTCCACGCCCATTTCACACCATGCCCACGATAAAAAAAAAAGCAAAAAACAACCAAAAAGAGGAAAAGAAGCAAAAACGCAAACGCTTTTTGCCTTTTTACTTTAGCCTTTTGCTTCGTTTACCTCAGTGTTGCTCTGTGTTTGCGTGTTTGTTACACTTTTTTCCCTTTGTTCGCATTTTGTTTCGCTTTGCCCTCAAAAATCCACACGCGCGCTGTTCACCAACTCGTTGCATGTGTGTGTGTGTGTGCGTGTGTGCGTGTGTCGTGTTTACCTTTGAAAGTGAAAACACAGCCTCCTTTTGCTTTCCTTTACTCTTAACCAACATCCTTACTGCTAACTACGTCATAGACGTCTCACTACCTCTCCCTTTTCACTCTATTCACTCTCTTTCTGTCTCTCTTATACGCGTACTTAGCTCACTCTTATACAGCACATGACGTATACGCAGCGTCGTCTGTAGAGTTCACAATTACTACAACTTTTTTGCCGGCTCGCATACGCACACGCATACATCTACAAGACACACACACACACACACACACACATAAACAAACACTGAGTCGCATCTACACATAGCTCTTGCCATTTTTACTCATCTGTCTGTGCGTTTGGCTTTTTTTTGCTAGTTTGCTAACAAGTTGCCTTTATTATAAACTCCTTCAGCATCAGTCCTTGCGTTGCTCATTTATCTACATTTTCTTTTTTAGCTGCTGTGAAGGCATTAAAAATTCTTTACTTCACTCTCTCTCACTCTTTAATTTGCAGTTGAAACTAATGAAATAAAATGTGAGTTCACCAAATCATAATGAAAAGACAAAAGAATAGACGCGCATGGAATATGAATGAAGTTGGGATATTCGTACAATATGAATATTGTGATGGAAAATAAAAATTAGCCGGTTAAAAGGTTAGGCTAAGATATAATAATATTTATATTAAGATCGTATGTATATATAAAATGTAAATTTTAAAATGCTTTTAAACTTTTATCAATATCAAGTGATTTCTCAACGTTGTCTATATCTGTTCTATATACACCTTATCGAGTTGTTACCTTCACTTCATAAAGCTACTCCCTTAAAGAGTATACATGAGCACAAATGAGCAATTTGCTGCAAAATGCAGCGCATATAATGCATACACACACACACACGCAGAAGCTCCCACACTCACTTTTTTGCCCTTCTAATGAACCACAAATGTTCGCCATGCTCCTCCATCTCTCCCTTACTCCCTCTCTCTCTCTCTTCTTGTTCTCACTCTGTTATAGGTCGCAGCAAGCCCTCTGTGCCACAGTCTGGGGGCAAGCGTTAATTAGCGGCTATCATATTTCTGTGCGAGTGCAGCAAAAAGCCTGCAAACCTGTTGAGGCAGCTGCCAAGTGTTGACCAAGCCACTGCCCCACTCTCCCACTACCCCCTCCTACCTGCTGCACTCTCTTCGGACTTCACTTCACTCCTGTTGGGCGTGACTGGCCAAGGCTATGCACTCGTTTATTGGAATTTATTACGTTTTGGGCCGTACTGGTCAGTTTAGACTCATGGCTGGCTATTGCCAGCTCTCATGGCTTGTGGCATGCAATCGAAATGAGCGCACGCCAAGCTACGCTGGCATTTCCGTACTCATTCCGTGGACATGGCTGAGCCTTAACGTTGCGTGCCATTTGGCCAAAAGCTGTCATTTTATTGTTAGCCAAATACAAATCAGAGTGTGCTAATTACAGTCAACAGCAGCAGCAGCAGCAGCAGCAGCGATAGCAGCAACGCCAGCGCCTTTGTGGGCATATCAGCTGACATGCAAGGCGCACACACACACACACACACACACACACACACATACACAGTTGACACCTCGCCATTGGTGGGCGTGCCGCTTTGTTGCCGCTTAATGGCTTTTGATTGCAGTGCAAAGTGTGAAATTAAAATTCAGCGCATGCTAAATGCTTTGACACTTGTCCGGGTTAGTTAACATCCAGATAAACTTACCCAGAACCCATGCTCTCTCCCACACTCTCTACCACTCCTTCACTCTCTCACACTTTATCTTTGCCATGTTTCTATCTTTGTGCTCGCATCTATGCGGCAAAGGCTGTTTGTCCATTTGGCCGTTTGCTCGTTTTGTTAATTTTTGGCACGTTTCAGCTTCAGCGTCGCTTTGCTTTGTGCCGCCACGTTGCATTTATCTCTTCATTTTTGGCAACACGTTTTAGCATGTGCCAAACGACTAACGTAGAGACTAACAAACAGTGCGACAGACGATACGATACGATGTGATTAACGGTCAATGGAGACTAAAATCTGGCACAGCAAGCCAAAAAGACTTTAGGCTATATTCGGAAAACAAAAAAAAAAATAGACAAAAAATTGCCGAAAGTGAAAGAGATTTTTCAGCAGTTGTTTGTATTTGTGAGAATTGCCTAGAAGAGTGCAACAACTTTGGCAATGCTCAACTAAATCAAATATAGAACATGTATCGTCTGCAGTGCAATTGCTAGAATTTGGTATTGTATATACTTTTGAGAATAGCATAGAAGAGTGAATAATCGTTTGACGTGAAGCGTAATTAATATGAGAGTTTCATATAGTGTATACTAAATTTACGTAGTATTTGTTAATGAGAACATAGAACGTCAAAGTAGAGATGTAGACGTGGAGACGTAGACATAGAGACGTAAACGTAGGCGTAGAGACGTAGACGTAGACGTAGAGGCGCAGACATAGAGACGTAGACGTAGACGTAGACGTAGAGACGTAGACGTAGGCGTAGAGACGTAGAGACGTAGACGTAGACGTAGAGACGTAGACGTAGACGTAGACGTAGAGACGTAGACGTAGGCGTAGAGACGTAGAGACGTAGACGTAGACGTAGAGACGTAGACGTAGACGTAGACGTAGAGACGTAGAGACGTAGACGTAGACGTAGAGACGTAGACGTAGACGTAGACGTAGAGACGTAGACGTAGACGTAGACGTAGACGTAGACGTAGAGACGTAGACGTAGAGACGTAGGCATAGAGACGAAGACATAGAGACGTAGACGTAGACGTAGAGACATAGACATAGAGACGTAGACATAGAGACGTAGCCGTAGCGATGTAGACGTGGAGATGTAGATGTGGAGATGTAGAGCGTAATTAATATTGTGATAGAGAGAGGGGAGAGAGAGATAGAGAGGGAACAAGAGGGAGAATGTTATAAAGAGACAAAATATAAAGTTTGAAAAAGTTTTTATACCCACAAATATATGGTTTTAATACAGATCTAGAAAAATGCTCACATTTATATATAAATGCCCAGCTTACAATAAAAAATCTTAAGTGAATAAAAATAAATAGATTAAAGAAACAAATTATCTACTCAAAAATAAATAAATAAATTACTTAAAAACAATTAGAAACAATATCAAAAATGTCCTTTAGTTAAATAAAACGCTAAATATTTTCAATTAAATGAAGTGCGAAGTGTTTTTCTCTTTTGGAAAAATTCAAATGCTGACTCAGTAAACCGCACTGGCAAGTGCTTGTCATCAATTAAACAGCAGCAGCAGCCACAGCAGTTGCAATGGCAGCCGGCAACACAATTTTTACAAGCCCACTTACAAGCCTCTCAGCACAGCAATTACACATGCAAAGCAACGCAGAGAGAGAGAGAGAGAGAGAGAGAGAGAGAGGTAGAGTGTAAGGGCAAAGGGTAACAAAGCGTATTCCTCACATGTTGCAAAACTGTCGAAAAGGACGAAAATGTCGAATGAAATTGTGGCAAACTACATGGCACTGTGGGCTGTGCCGCTGTCCAGACGGCATGTCCAATTCATCCGGCTTGTCCTGGCCCCAATATATCAAATGTCAGTTGAGCTTTGGCAGCATTTGAAATGTCCACGTGGCCCACGTTCGTGTCCCAGACAAAGCCTGCTCATGGATGCATGCCTCAGGCCCGCCAGGACACATAAATTTTATCTGCAAGCGGCCTGGGCGCCGTGTGATTGTGATGAATGCGAGCCGGAGCCAAAAACGGGAGGTAGAGAGCAAGCAAGAGTATGTGAAAGAGAGAGAGAGAGAGAGAGAGAGAGGGGAAGCAAATATCATATGTGAGTGTGAATGTGGGTGTGTGAGGCAAACAAATAGACGCAAAATCCCAAATTAATTTGCAGCGGCTGACCAATCGGTCGACCAGGTCAACTACATTGAGAGCCGACACGAAGACAGAGTCCAGAGCCGGCAAAAGTGTTTGAGCCAAGTGTTTTGCTTGGATTTCTTGCACAATCAGCAGACGAAATAAATGGCAATGCATATATAATGGCACCCTGGCCCAAAATACCTTCATTATAAAGCACAGCACAAGGCGAGGGAGTTGTAACGAAATCATTTGATGTTTCTTTCTTTTCTTTTTTGATACCCATTGAAAATGGGCAAGCAGGGTATAAAGATTCTTTTAAAATGTATGTAACAGACAGAATGAAGCGTCTTTAGCACAATAAAGTATAGATATTCTTGGTAAGTATGACGATATGAGTCGAAATATGTTATTGAATCGAACTGAGAAAAGTTCTTGATTGAATGGAATATCTGATCCATATTCTGAACTTTAGAGTATTTTCTAGTCGAGTTGTTTCCGGCTGAAACAATTTTACTTGTTTTTTTATGCCAAAGCATTTAATATCAATTTTCAGGCTGAAACATGCAACAGACGCCGCCACCACCGGCACCACTGCTGCCGCTGTCGCTGCTGCCGCTATAACATGAACCGGAAAGGCCGCTGCGCATTGAACGTGGCGGCATTCGTGCCACATGCTTGCGTGGCATATTTCGAGACGAAGTAGTCTTGCTACACATTGTTAAACTGCAGGCAACATTTCTGTGATGGAGTGAGCTAAATGGAAAGGGGAAGGCTTAGTGCGATAAACCTCAAGTGCTGGCGTGTTTGCACTAATCGCTGACTTTATGGCCACATATATTTATATATATATATAGAAAATTATATATATAGAGAGAGTTACGTTTAACATTTACAGTTAATGTGGCAGCAACAGCTAGAGCTGCAGCTTGTGCTAAATATTCGCATTTCGTGTAGCTAATCGGCGTTGTGGCAAACAATGTCTGCTCCAATTGTTGCTCGACTCTTAACATTTGCATTTTTGGCTTTTTGTATAAATTTAAATAGTCGTACGATATACATGTTGCCACGCCCAGCACACCCTGTACGCCCAGTACGCCCAATATGCCCAGCACGCCACATGCCACATGCACCCGATAATAGCTCACTTTGCATACAAATTGCAGGCTGGAAAATTGCAAAATGAAAAACTCAAATGTAGGCAAACTCCGTGTCACGCCTCGTGTCAAAGTTGGCCATAAATTTGTTATTGATGCCAACTCCAGCGACAACTATGAACATCCTTTCAATAAACTCGCACGTGGCGCAGCAGCAACAACAGCAACAACAGCAACAGCAGCGGCAACATTTGGTCCACCCTAACGTAAATTCATTCTACAAGGCAATAAATAACAGTCGCCCAGCGCCCAGCGCCCACGCCTCTGTGGCATGATTAACATCGAAAGGATTGTCTATAGTTAAGGCGCTTTTAACTTAAGCTACAGTCAGGTAAAGGACGAAAACGAGCTTCACTGCTTGCCTTCTAAATATAAGCGCTGTCAGCTTGACCTTTTTATCGGCTAGATTTGGCTTTTTTTTTTTTTTAATCAGTTGCCCTTATCAGAAAAACGAAATTTAAAATATGTAATTTACTATTTATTTTTATTTACACTTAAATTTTCCTCTAATATTTACTCATTTATTTAAAAAAATTTTTTTTTGTATACAGTTTTTATACATTTTTTCCCCATTTTAATTTAGTTTCTTAATATTTATGAAAAATATATATTTATATTTCACTTATATATACTATTTTTAAATTTTCTTTATATTTTTCACATTTTAAACTATTTTTTTTTTTTAGCATAAACTTTATTTACTTTTTTTTATTTAATTTATTCTTTTTTTAATTTACACAAGTTTTATTAATTATACTCTTTTTTAATTATGCCTTATTTTTATTTGTTTTTTTTTTTTTTTTTAATTCTAAATATTTGAAGCGCAAAGCTCATTAATTATTATATAAAATTCATTAACTAATATCCACAAATTTTATTATGATTTGCCATTTCCTTTCTACCTTTTATTCAGCTCTTTCAGCTATGGAACTTTTGTGTTTGGTCGAGTTGGGCGCAGCACTGCTCTATATATGTATATGTATATGTATATAGAGCCGCATTTATGCGAGATTTCACATTGATTTTATTAAGTAAGGCGCCAGTGCCAGCGGCAGTTCGCGTTCACTCGCCCAGCTACAAAAGGGAATTTCAATTTAACACCAACAGCTGAGAGCTAAGAGCTGGGAGCTGGGAGCAGGGAGCTGGTAGACGAGCAGAGCGACACGAATTCCCTGCAGTCAGGGCAAACCTATGATAAATTGTGGGCACAGGGCGTCGATACAAAGAGTTATGAACACAACTTGACCTCAATAGGCATTTAAATATAAATCAAATGCTCAAAGTAAAACCCATGGACAGACAGGATATGTTGTGTAAACGACGACGACGATGGCATAGGCGACTTCTGGCCAAGGTCAATGTGTTGAGATTTGTGTGCCAGTTTTGTTTGTTTTCAGGTTTGTTGTTCCTGTTATTCCTGTTGCTCCACATTCCACATTGCCCACTCCCATCGGCACTATCAACTCTGTCTGTCTGTCTGTCTGATTTTATTAACATAAGAGTAAAAGCTGCTCGGATTTGATGAATTGACGAAGCAAACCAAAGCCAAAGCAAAAGCCAGAACGAAAGGAAAACAAATATCTTATCGTATTCGCATTCGCATTCGCATTCGTAAAACCAAATGCGAATAAATAGCAAATGCGATTCCCTTTGTTTTTGTGCAAAGGCGAAGGCAGCCGTTCGTCTGATAAATGGGTTTCACGTGGCGCATGATAAATGTTAATTCGCCATCAAAGCCAAGCTGCTGCCCGAGTTAAGCATCTTCCAGCCAGCATTAACGCCGAATTCATATGATATCAGCCATATTTATATATGTACATACATACATACATACACACATTGGGATGATTGTACGTGTGCATGTATTTGTGCACACATGTTGCCAGCCAGCGCAGATGTGTATAAAGCTTATTGCAATCATCCATTGCATAGCCGTCAAAAACAATCAATGTAATTGCTTAATGCAGGCCAAAAACAAACTTTGCCAGGCTTGCGTAATTGCAATTGCAGCGCACAAATGCTGCCATCAGTGAGTGATGGGAGCGTGAGCAGCTCGTGAAGCTCAAATCAAATCAATGAGAGTGAAAGAAGTCTAGATTAACTAGATTATAATAGCAAAATTTGTAAATGAATCTCAATAATTGTGAAATGAATATTGGAAAAATATGATGTATATGCGTTTAGCTTAATCCCTTAATTTTATGGATTTTATGAATCGAAAAAGAAATCAAAGGTAACGTAAACCTAAAACTAATAATTGATTGATTGATTGAGCTAAGATCTTTTCTCAAAAATCTGTCTATAAAATAAAAAAAAAAAAGTATGCAATAAATATGATAGTTTATTAAATATTTTCTTGTTTATAAATGGAGTCCAACTGTTTAATTATAAAACTATATTTTCTATCTCTAATTATTTATTTGTTTATATATTTAAAATATTTATTTATGTATTATTTATTGTTTATATATGTTTTTATTTACTTATATGTTTAAAAAATTTTTTATGTATTATTTATTTATAAATTTTCATATTTTTGATGTACCTATTTATCTATGTATTTTTTCAATAATTTATATATTATTTACTTATATATTACAACTATTTTATTAATGTATTTAAAATTAACTAGACATTAATGATAAAATAAACACAAAATCTATACTATAATAACTTGAACAAAACCACAATAATAGTTTTTTATTTATTTAATAATGTCTGGCATTTACATTTCCCAGAAGAAAGAAAACTAATCTTACTCTAATACGTAGTTACCCACATTTAACCACATTTTCATTAGCAACACACCTCACGCCACACAAATATGAAATTCCCAATTAAAACCGAAAAACCCCTTTAGCAATTCAACCTTTATATCGCAAACAGCATAAATTACCTTTGGCATGGTATCACGTTCACGTTCGATCACGTAGCCTATATGTATGTATGGCCTGGCACATCGCTAGTTCGATAAGTGCACACTCGTACAAACAATATGTCAAAATCCATTTAATGCTCGAAACTGTAAGCAGCTTTTAGTTAGAAGTTTAATTTTCTCTTCTCTTTGATTTACGCAAACTAAAAGCTACTTCACAATGAGCCAAACAGCCAGGCAGCCTCTTGACAGGGCCCGAATCCTGAATGCAGCATTCAGTTACGTGGCTAGAATGCACTCTTATACAAACATACACATATACATACATATATATATCGATATATATGACTCTAGAGTGCTGTTAAGTCTTGACTTTTTATACCCTGAACCCATTGAAAATGGGAAATCAGGGTAAATTATTTTTGTTTGAAAGTGTCGATCTCAGAACCTATGAGAGCTAGAGACTTGAAATTTTTGATAGTGCACAAGCACAAGTATATTGAGCTTGTTTCAAAAATATCATTAACTGAAACCAGAAACACATAAACGCGCATTTAAAATGCAGATCATTCAGGAACCAGGGAATCTTCTAGTCGAACACTCTGACCAAAGTTATCTGACTTGTTATCTATTGCATTCGTATTTACACAGAGTTGCACATTGAGTTACCTTTAAGGTAAAAGCTTCCTCTAGCTAACTTGCTACGCGTTTGGCGCCATTCGTTACTTTGTACATTGTTTGGAGAGCAATCGAAAGAGAGAGCGAGAGAGATAGAAGGATAGAGTAAGGGCAAAATAGAAAGAGAGAGGTAAAGATGAAGTGCTGTTGCCTGTTGTGTCAGCTGTCCGAGAATTGGTTAAACTTACAGATTTGATCCAAGTTTTTGGCCAAAATGAAGAGCAGGCCACGTGCATTTTGACGACCAGCTCTCACAGCGCATCAGCTTAAAATTCAAATGCAGTCACAAGTGATGCCATGATATCAAGTTGCATGTGTCTGTCGTCTCAATGGCCAAAAAGTGCTTCAGATTGCACTCGTTGCCATTGAAAAGGTCATTCAGAATGTCAGTCAGTCAGTCAGTCAGTCAGTCATTGTTAGCTCACCATCCCCTACTAAAGCATAGCATGGCACAAATTGCACAGCTGTGGCCACGACTTGAGCTGACCATTTTATTTATTAAAATATTTATTTAAATGCATGCAGATGCTGTCGCAAATGTTTTCATGACTGCTGCCAGCAATGAAAACAAAAGCTCGCAAATGGAAATAATAAAACTGAAAAACACTTTTCTTTGTTTTTGTTGTTGTTGCGCGGTCTACATATAAAAATGTCAGGCACGTTGCAAAAAAAAAGGAACTAAAACAAAAACAAAGACAGAACAGCAGACAAATGGCAAGGCTAAGTCTAAATGAACACAAAAAAGCACAGGAGAAACAGCAACAACTCACCCATAGACCTCCCACACACACACACACACATATATATATATAAGCACGCTCACATATGTCTGACCATAAAAAGTCACTCAAGTGGTATTAAACGTACCGCCAAGTGCACCGGTCGAGCGCACAGCAAGGCGCAATAGAACGGAAACGCACACCGAATGAAACTCTAGAGAGATGGCCACACACACACATACTTACACATGCATGCACACACAAAAGGTTAAGACTGCCTACACTTGTGTGACTGAGCATTCACTCTCTCTCACACACACACATTCGTAATCGGCATTCGAGTATTAGGTCGCATTCCAACATTCTAACTAACTGACTGAACGGAGCAGCGGCAACAATAATAGAAAATAGCACCAGAATCAAAAAGAGAAAATAAAATAAGTAAGATAAATAAGTGAAGCGCAACCGACTGCTAAATACTCTAAATAACAGCATTAACATTTATTTCCCGCTATCAATTCTACTAATTCATTTCTCTAGAGCCTCAGTGCTTGCCTGCATGCCGGACAATGAGAAATAACGGTTACTTTGCAAAACATACAGCACAAAAAGCAATTCAACTAATAAACATTTTTCACTTTGTGAGCGGCTAAAAATAGATGAGTTTTTGCAAGTAATGCCAAACCCTAAATACACTTATATTTACATATTTGCATTTAACTATATGTATGTACATACGTACACATCTAGTCATGCATACATACAGAAACTGCTCGAACTCTCGATCTGCGGCTGCAATTTGATGTACATACATACATATTTACATATTAGTGTAGTGCAAAGGTGTACAGAGCGAAGAGATGTGGCAATCTATTTGTATGGGTGCGAGTGAGATAAACAATGCTCAAATCTCGATGTATGAAGTGGAGACGAAGAATGGAGTAAATTTGTGTATGCGCCAATGCAACTCTGTTACTATTCACACTCATGCGAGTGCAAAAGGAATTGAAGAAAATAGCGAAATTGAATTTGTATATCTACACCTCTCTTCATATATATAAGACAATTTTTATTTATAAATAATTAATATTATGATGCATATGAAGTCAGAAATTCTTTAGACTTCACATCAATAGTGTAAAAGAGTGGGAGAAAATCCAGGCCATTTTGATCGGCTCGAAATTGACTTTTTCTTTTTGCGCTGGCGCGTAATTTTTGATTGAAACTGAGTGGCTTTACCTTTTCTCTTCCAGCTGCCGCTCACAGGGGGTGGCCATATATACATACACACGTATATAAATACGTGTACGTGAGTGTGCTTGTGTGCGTAGGTGAGCTGCTGACCCAGGCTTGTTTATTTGGAGTGTGCGGCTGTCAAAGGCATTAAGCATTTTTTACACTTAACTGCCAGGCAAAAGAAAAAAAAGAGAGGGGGCGAATTCAAAAAGGTGGCCAGCTGTTGCTTCTGACCATGGCTAACAATCGGGTTGGGCATAATTTTATTGTGCAGCGAATGGAAATGAAAAAATAAAAATAAGAGAAGAAAAACAATGTAAAAAATGAAGGAAAATAAAATACATTTCAAACTGCCCGCTAAAAGTAATAAGCGAAAAGGGTTCAGACTGGAAGGCAAAGCAGCTGCGTCGCAACGCTTAGAGAATTAAAAGCGAACGAAAATGAAACCAAAAGTAGAAGCAGCGCAACAGTTGCCAGCAACCGTTTGGCATGTGAGAGAGAAGGAGACAGCGTCTGAACAAAAGTATTTAGCTATCTACATTTCTTGCTTTTCAATTATTATGCTACTTACCGTTATATCGTCTCTTAAGCAAATTCGAGATATTTCACATTTTCAGTCTAGCAAATAGCAAGACAAATAAATCAAATATAAACTTCCCACTATAGACACAGCACATGAAAAAATATATACACATATAATGGAAGCACTTTATATAAAATATCTTATATATAAATATTATTATTTGCACAAAAATATTTGTAGCACTAACGATCACATATTTATTGGCCACACATAAAAAAAAAAAGAAAAGAAAATAAATGATTTTTCTTGAACGCAATTTCAATTAATATAGAAGAGAATTTCACGCACGTCTTCTTCACTCTAACGCCCGATCACAACTACAGATGTGTGCGATTTGCATATGCTTGCTGACTAGAAGATACTCGACTCAGTGCCAGGTACTTAGTAGGTGTGTGAGTGAAATGTATGCAATGCTCTCACACTACTTGTAAGATTGGGCGACAAAGAAGCAGAGATGAAGAGAAGAGCGAAATTGTAGAATTGAGCGAATTTGTAACTGCATTTTGACGACACTTCTCTAACGCTGCTTGTGTAAGAAATTTAAAGTCAAAGATGCAGTAGAAGAACGAAGTGAATCGGTACTTATGACAGTATATGAGTAAACGAGATAGACAATATTCACACTCGTCTGATTCATTTGAAGAGAGTTGAAGTAAGGTTGAAAGTATGTGTGATAATTTTACCAAGCCTCTGCATGAATGTGTGTAAGCGAGACAAGTAATATTTGGTATGATTGTAGAAATAAGCAGAAGTCAGAAAATTAACAGTTAACAATAGCTCTGAGCTAATTTAGCTGGAACTGCTTTCGTTTTATGTTATTTTTAGATGCTTCTATTTGGATTTATTTATTTGCACTCGCACAAATTCGCCTTAAAAACGCGCTTGGTAAATTCAGTTTGTGGCAACAGCAGCTGGCTCGCTCGCTTGCTCTCTGGCTGGCTGGCTGGCTGGGGGCATGCAACATAAACTTTTACCAGCTCATAAAACGCTCAAAAACAAGCGCACAGAAATCGAACGCACATCAAAATTGCACTAGCTGAATGGAAGTGGTTGGGGTGATGGTGGAGCAGGCACATTGGGGATTGGTGAGCAATGGCCAGTGATTTTCGGGAGAGGCGGGGCGTTACCACTCCGTTGTGGCATGGATTGATTTCGTGCGTTTATTGTAAGAGCAAACAAGCAAGGCCAAGTGAATTGCTGTTACTCTGTGTGTGTGTGTGTGTGAGAGTGTGCGTGACCTTTGTGGGCTGCAAGTGCAAAGCGTTTTGTGCAAACAAATGAAAATCGAAATGCCGCAAGCGATGAAAATCAAAAAGTTACGGCGGCTGTAAAAAGATTAAACATTCCAGTGCTTAGATAGCGCCACAGTCCGCTCTAACTGACGCTCACTGCCCGTCAGCCTGGCTCTCCCCTTGCTGCCTTTCATTGCCTTACCATTCGCTTGCTGCTGCTCGCTGCCTTCTCTACTCAGTTCTGTTATTGTCTCTGCGCTCGCTCTCTTCCATTGCCTTTCCCGCTGCTTTCACTGTTTGAAGTGTCGCTCTTCGCCTCCTCCTTCCACTATTCAGCAATGCACAGCGATCTTTTCCCCTCTTTACCCCTACCTTCCACTATTCAGCAATGCCTTTGCTTCGCTCTACCGTTTACGTAGCGATCCCTTCCCCTCCTTTTCGCTGCCTTCCATTGGTTATTCTAGCTTCCATTTCGCCTGCTTCTTCCACTGCGCTTTTAAGTTTCTTTTTCTTTTTTGTAGCATACAGTTAAGCGCGCCATATTTTTTTTTTTTTTTTTTTGTAATTTTTTAGCACATTGCAATTTGACGACGCGTCGTCTGCAGATGGGAGGTGTTCATAAAACAAGCAAACTGTTCTTATTGTTGTTGTTGCGGAACGTGTTCCAATTAAATGAGAGCGAGCCACGCCCCTTCCGCCCATTGGCAGTAGTTAATTTAAATGAAATTTGGCGACGCGGCACGTGATACATGCAAATAAAAATTACAAGTCATAAAAAAATCGAATCGTGCCGCACACACACACACACACGCACACACACACACACAGGCACTCACGCACACATTCAGTGTAGCTGTAATTTATGTGGCTGGGCGCAACTTGTATCTACTGCCACGCCCACCTGGGCTCATATGCGACGGCTATAAAAAAGGAAACAACAACAAATACAGTAAGCCAGGCACTTTAACAAATTATCTACGGTTTTTCTTCTTCTTCTTTTTCTTGTTTTTTCCCCATTTGCCACACAATGTGGCAAGTTTTTGTATGGAAAATTTGGTTGCATTCACATATTGAGGCTATGCGATGTGCTAATTGAAAGGCGTATTTGTTGCGTGACATTGCGAAATGTTCGCATTTTGATTCAATTAGATGTAGCTAGATGTATTAGATGTGGCAGCACAAGCAGGAGTAGCAGGAGCAGCAGGAGAAACAGTTGTAGCAAACGCATGAGCAGGAGGAGGTGGAAGGTAGGCGTGTCAGTTATCCGTCTCGTAATTTGTTGGCTTGCACCAATCAAAGGTTAATTGCGACAGCAGCAAATCAACAAATTTTATTATGTAATCAGGTCTCAAATGTGTGCGTGAAATGCAGGAGAAGGCTGAACAGGAGATGGTCTCGCAGGAGCAGGAGGCGCAGCAGCAGCAGGAGGAGGCGGCTGTGTGGGACGAGCTAGTGGCGAAAGCAATGGCAAGCCATAAACTTCTACGGTAAATGCCGCGCTCTACACTTAACATATCACTTGCTCACACACACACACACACGCACACTAGCACTCGCACACACACACACACACTCACATGCATTTTAATCACATAAAATTCACTTAAATTCGCAACATTTTGCGTGCTTTGTATGCGTGAGTGAGAGTGACTGAGTGAGTGTGTGTGTGTGTGTGTATGTGTGTGTGTGTGTATGTGTGTGTGTGTGCGTGCAAGTGTATTGGTGCGTCTCAATTCACAAAAAGCTGTAATTTTTGCTCAACGCAAAAAATGAGAGTATTATAGCGAGCAAACTAAAGTTGGAAATGACACAGAGGCGAAAGGTATACAAAAATTCAAGATTTAAATTGAAAATAATATAAGAAAAAATTAAAAAAAAAATAATTATAAATATTTGAATAATAAAAAATAATAAATAATTTTAACAAATAATAATAAACAATATATAAATAAATAAACGAAACGACTTTCTATATGAATTTTAAATCATTTCAAGCCTGGAAACGAACCATAGCCAGCATAAAAGGTTCATACATTGGCTAATAATTTATCTTTAGTTCTAAGTTTGCAATTTTTAGTTTATGTTAAACTTCACTAAATTGCCAATAAAGGTAGCAGAAAAAACATGTTTTTATTTTATCTTAGCTTATGTAGAACTTAAAACTGAATTTCGCTCATTTTAACCATATTATCATATGGGAAATTTAAAAAGTAATTTTATTGATAGGGCAAACTATTAAAATCTTTAAGCATTTCATATAAATATTGTTTAAAAATGTATTTATTTTCTATATTATATATTTCGTATATTTTTTAATAATTTTATTCTTACTTTTCAAATAAATATGCTCAGTTTGATTTCAAAATATTTGGGAATATTTCTGTTATATATTATATAGAACAGCAAATGAAAACTATTTCGCGAAATCCAACAAAATTTTTTACAAATAAGCTTTACTATAACAACTATTGAAATTTATAACAGTAAAGCGCGTAAAGTTGGCTGCGTCAAAATTCAATAAAATCAGCTGATGTCATAGAACGAAATTACTTAGTGAGCGATCCAATACATTATATATATACATATGTATATATTTAAATAAATTAAATGATTTCATATAAATCAAAAATTCATATATTCTAAAAAAAATCTTGATTTAATATTTGATATAAGTTTTATATTAATTTTGATTAAATAAATATATTTAGTCTGGTTTAAATAATTTGGGAATATATATGCTAATTTTTCGCAATAAAATTTTAAGTTACACTACAACTTATATATAAAAATCGAATCTAAATTTAAATAAAATATTTATAATATTGAAAAAATATATATTTAATAAATTTACTATTGCTGTGAAAAAGTTGCTAACGAAATAAATAATAAATAATAATAAATAAATAAATAAATATGATTAATTTGTAAATTTAAAAATAAATGACTTACCAACAGCTGCAGGCCAGGCATATGTGCAGTTAGTGTAACTGTTGTTCGTATTCTTTACTATATACATATATTTATATATATATTTGTATATAGCTAAACATTTGGCTTGTAGCTTGAGCTACATGGCGTATAGGCAACATTTGCTGGCAAACAAATTTATGCGAGTACACATAAATCTGCAGCTGTGCTCACAGTGCTCGTTGTGCTGCACACACACACACACACACACACACACACACACACACACTAACACACTCACTAACGCACATTAAGACACTCGAATACACTCCACACACACAGTAAACGAAATAGTTTATGTAAAAAAAGCAAAAACTTTCATTTTGCAGCCAACCCGAAGAAGATCTTAATTTAATAAAGTGCCTCGCAACGAATG
This sequence comes from Drosophila koepferae, assembly GCA_030914345.1. NCBI lineage: Eukaryota > Metazoa > Arthropoda > Insecta > Diptera > Drosophilidae > Drosophila > Drosophila koepferae. The sequence goes on along the minus strand of JAUESR010000211.1, from coordinate 14,731,969 downwards.
TAATTTCAGATAAATCTCAATTAGGGCCAAAAGAGAATTATGACCCAAGCCAGAGAGTACTGCACGGCAATTGATGTTTGTGGCTGAAATGATTGGGCCAAGTGATGTTTTTTTTTTCACTCCAACTCTGACGAGTTTTCGCTTTGGTTTTTTATTAAATTAATTTATTAAGCAATACATATATAGATATATATAAAGTAGATAATATTTATGTGATTTTTCTAACAATTTTTTCGATTTTTTTTTATTCTCAAATTTTTCATTTTCCCATCTTTGAGCTGTGCATATTTCTAGGCTTAGAAATGTGAACTCAATTTTCGTATTATTTCAAAATAAAATTTAAATGAAATCATAAATTGTTTTATTTATTTTTGGGACTTAGTCCGTGGCTCAGAAGACCTGAACACGATGATTTTCGCGATCGCATACCAAAATATTGCCATTCGACATAATGGCCACGCCCTCGAGCCCTTTGAACTCCGAGTCGCCGGAGCCCCAGGAGCCGAAGGTCTTTAGGAAACTGCCATCCGGATTGAAGATCTGTATGCGATTATTGCCAGAATCGGCCACAAAGATATAGCCCTGATCATCCACAGCCACGCCGCTATATATATATATATATATATATATATTAGATATATATTTTATAGATATATTAAGCATACGCACCGTGGAAACTTGAATTGTCCATCATCGGAGCCCTCGCCGCCCACAGTGGACAGCACTTTGCCATTTACATCGAATATCTAAGAGAAAGAAAGAGAGGAAGAGAGAGAGAGTGAGAGAGGGGTAGAGTGAAGGAAGACAGCTAACAGCTGTAACGGATTCCAATTAAATTCAGTTCGGTCAGCATACCTGAATTCTGTGGTTATTCGAATCGGAAACAATAACACGATTCGTATTCGATACGGCTATATAATGCGGATGCTCAAGTTGGCCCTCGCCACGGCCACAGGAACCGAATTTACCAACGAAGGAACCATCGGATTGGAAAACCTGAACCACGAAAGAGTTTTTTTTTTGTTTTTATAAAAAAAAAAAAAAAAATATATATATATATATATAAAGATAAACAGAGACGGGGAGAGCAAGAGAGAGAGTGAGGCAGGCATTGCGCTCTGTCTGCGTTAAGCGCATGAAAATTGAGTGGGCGTGGCATGGTGGGCGTAGGCAAGTTGCAGCAGTTGCTGTTTGCCTGTCTGGCAGCCTTCTCAAGTGTGACAAATTGGGAAACACTTTGAGCTGCAGCTGCCGCTGCCTGCTGCCTCGGCCTCGCTCTCTCTCTCCCTCTCTCTCTCTTATAAATATTTGCAGCATTTCACCTGCACTCTGTGGTTCTCCTTATCGCATACGTAAATGAAGCCGAGTGCATCGGTTGTAACGCCCCAAGGATAATTGAATTTGCCATCTGCAATGCCCTGCGAGCCGAAGGCGCGCAGGAAACGTCCTTGTGGATCGAGCACCTGAATGCGATGATTGTATCTGCAACGTGGCAAATAGAGGTGAAAGCAAGTACATGTTAAATCAATATACAAATCAACTTGAATTTAAAAAATATTAAAAATATTAAATATTAAATAAATATTATATTATTATAATATATAAAAGTTTACAACATTTATTCTTTAATGTTTGCTTATTTTGATTATTACATTTTTATTTTGTATCTAACTATTTTGTATAATTTGTTCTTAAATTTTTTTTTATTTTATTATTATTATTATTTTTTTTTTTTTAATTAAATTAAATGTCTTTTATTACTTATTAATTATTAATTATGATACTTGGTTTTACTTTAATTTTATTTTAATAGCTCTTTAAGTTTCGCTTTACACACCAAAATGTTTATTCCATTTTTTTAAGTAAATTATTATTTTTTATTATTTTTATTTCATTTATCAGTTATAAATGAAATTTTTTTTTATATTTTTTTTTTTTTTTATCATTTACTCAAAATTATTATTGTTTATTTATCAAATGAATTGTTTATTTAATTATTTTTATTAAATTGTATCTTATTAAATTTTTATTCATTTTATATTTTATTTTTTGCACTTCCGATTTTTTTTCATTCCTAATGTTTTTTTTTTTTTTTATTAATTTTAATTTTTATTTTAATTTACAGACATTTATTTTATTTTACAGACATTTTTTTATTTTTTGTATATTAAATTTAATTTTAATTTACCTACTATTTTTTTTTTTTTTTTTTTTTTTTTTTTTGTTTAGATAATTTTTTTTTTTTTTTAATATGTTTTGTATATTTTTAAAATTTTTACTTTTGATTTTCAATAGACTTAGATTTCAATAGATTTAATTAATTTTACTATTCTTACATCAATATAATTCACTTTTATTTTATTTCGATTGAATTTTACACTTTGTCATTTTAAGTCTGCTTAATTTTATTTTCATTGAAATTCGAAGATTTTTTATTTGATTGACAAAAGAGCTGCAGCAATCTATCTCTATCTTTCTCTCTCTCTCTCTCTTTCTCTACCCCTCACATCTACGCCTCTCTCTCTCTCTCACACTTTAAGCAACAACAAAATTGCGTTGACCTTTACAACATTCTGCTATTTTGCAGTCAACTCAGTCAACTGAAATTGTGAAACGCGCTGCTCGGACTGTCATTAATTACAAAATGGGGCGTTGAGAACTCATTACCGTGCGCCGTAACTTGAGGCAAATGGGCGTGGTCGTTTGGCATCGTGTGACGCATTTTTGCCAGGGCATTGGGCTTACAACTAAGCCGCTTAACGTGCAAAATCAAAGTTGAGACAGACAATGAGGCTCGACCGAACGACCGAGCGACCGACCCTGGGCGCTTAACGAGATTTCTCATCAGACAATGAATGACAGCCCCTACATACAGCCAAAGATTGAGCATATGCACATGTGTAAACACCAAGAGAGAGAGAGAGAGAGAAGGAGTGTGTAGAGGGAGATGGAAAAAAAAACAAGCTAGCATAAGGTTACATGCGGCTTAAACTGCGTGGTGGAAGGGGGGCTGGGGGAGCGAGTCTGAGTCGTCCGCACATGTTTCTCATTAACGCGGCTATTATGCGCTTAGCTGTGCCAATTACACGGCTTCAGCATAAAGCTAAGCCCAAGAATTAATCATGGACTATTGTTTCGACTTAATTAAAATGCAGCCAAGAGTCGATGGGGCCAAAAGCTGAGCGCGGCCAAAAAGCTGAGCCAACTCAAGCAGCTCAGCCGACCAGCAGAGCTGTCCAAATGATTTCCCATACATAATACAAGTTTTTTCTTTCATTTTCCTCTCGTTTTTTTTTTATCTTACGCAACTTTTCAATGCAGTTAAAGCAATAATAGGTATAGGATGAGGCAGGGCATGGGAGCATGGGAAGTGAGAGATTTCAATGTGATTTAAAGAGCATACAAAAATGAAACATTTGAAAGAAACTTAAGTTGTATATCAGAGAAACCTTAGAGATAAGCTTACGCCTTGGTTACCATTTGTATTGAAACCAAGTCAATGGACTTAAGCTACAGAAAAACTATTTCAAGGATTTCATTTTGCTGCAATTTCAGTGTGAGGATAAATCGTGAGGGAAAATCAAATGTGAATTTAATAAAAAAAAAATGAAAAGAAAATGCAAATGTAGAGCTCAAGATATAATAATAAGATATAATATAAATATAGGAAGATTATGTTAAAACTAACCCATGGAACCCGGAGATCTTCAAAGTTAGCCTTAGGGATAATTAGAATTTAAGTTGATTAAAGGATTCATATTAATCAAAATTTATATTTCCTCAACACTAATCCATGGAACTCTGAGATCTTTAATGCTTAGCCTTAGGAAGTATTTATATTTTTCAACACTTTTTAATTCCCTATCACTAAACCCTGTAATTCAGAGATCTTAAGAGTTAACCATAGAAATATTTATCATTTAAATTAATAAAGGCATTCACATCACATCTATCATTAGTTTATTCACTCACCTATCGGCTATGATGTACTGGCCGATGCGATTGACTGCCACGCCCGCTAGACAATCGAATTCACCCTCGCCGTTGCCATATTCGCCAAACTCCTTGACAAAGATGCCATTCGAATCGAAGACCTGAACACGATGATTGCTTGAATCGGCGACGACAATGCTATTGTCGGGACCGACGGCTAGGCCGCGCGGCCACGTAAAGGATCCGGGCTCGCTCCCCCGGCCCCCCAATTGAAATAGCTGCTGACGCTTGCGCAGGTATACCTGTTTAGGGATAGTACCTGCCACTCCGGTTATACCGGCTGCTGCTGCTGCTACCGTAGGGGACGTAGGGGAGCCTAGCCCGTTTTTTGACCCGTCATCGTCGGACGAGGCCAGCTCATTGACCTGACGCAATGGCAGGCCCAGGCTCAAGCGTCTCGACACATCGCTGGCCGTGCTTCGACTGGCCGCTGTTGAGCCTGAGGCATGGCTATCGCGTGCACTGCTGCTGCTGCTGCTACTTGGCGCATCCTTGGAGCTCTTGTTGCCGTACTTGTTCTTCAGATAACGTGCCCACGAGCTGAGCGCTTCGCCATCCTTGTTGTCCGTCGAACTGCCCAATGCGCTGCGCGAAGAACCAGCACTGCGATCCGTAATTGGTGAATTGTCACGCGATTTTAGCGCATGCGAAGAGCGACTGCGTGATAGATCACTGCTGCCATAGCCGCTATATCTGTAATATAGTTTTGAGATGGATTAGTATGGATAAGATTGCTCTGCTTGGCGCTGAACGTTGAGTTGAGCTTGGCGAACAGATGTTGCAGAGCCACTGCATACAGTTTGACTGAAATTGATTGGCTGTTGAATTTCAAATTGCAAACTTAACTCTGTTCAACAGTTTGCGAATCACTGATTATAGTTTGAGAGACACTGTATAGATTGTATCTATGCATGTACAAGCTGCTTAATAGTTTTAAAGTCATTGATAATCGCTAACTGTGCTGTTCAGCCTAGCAGTTGAAGAGCCATTGGTTGGGCTTTGACTGGAGCAGTCTGATTAAACTCATTCCCAGAGCAATTCATTTTAAACTGTAAGAATGCAAAACAATTCAAACTGCAAATTGACTGTCAAACTGTCAAAATATACATTCAATTAAAGGTCACTGGTATGACTCTCAAACTGTCTCATATACATTTCAATGCCAATCAAACTGTTAACGTTACCTTTGAATTCAAGCTACGTCACAACTGCCACAAAATACATTCGAATGACTCTCAAACTGTTGGGACATACATTTGAATTCTAGCTAAAAATGACTCTCAAACTGTCTATGAGACATTTTAATAACTCTCTAGAAATTATATTTGATTTCACACTATAAAATGACTCTCAAACTGTGATATATCAAATATATGAATGGCTCTCAAACTGTTAGACAATATACTTGAAGCTGCAACAAAAATGACTCTCAAACTTTCAAATCAAGCTACGAATGATTCTCAAACTGTCAAAGCTATATTTGCATTCAAATTACAAACTGTTCGCCACTTAGTACGAAATTCCTGTCAAACTGTAAGCAAACTCTCAACATATGAATACAAATCGCCTGCACAACTCAACGAGCAACCCTCGTTTCATCAATTATTCATCACTAAAATTATGAGCATGAGTTTCAAATGCATGTTTGAGCTGCTGAGCTGAGCGAATTTTATTCTTTTTTTTTTCATATTTAACTTTGATGAATGAGACGGCGCAACGAAAACTGAAATGGAAAAATGCATGATGAAAATGCATGACGAATGCATGATGAAAATGCATGAGATTTGTACAGATTTGTATTTGAAGAAAAGACAGTGAGCAAGGAAAAAAACAACTATACAAAATGGCTTTAAAAATCCTGTTAATTTCGGTTAATTTGAACGCGCAGAAAAAAAAACAATTTTTTTTTTTTGGGTGACACAAATTTTGTAAAAACTAAAAATCAAATAAAAAATTTAAATAATAAATTTACATAAAAGAAACTGGAATTAGTGAGTGTTCGTCTGTGTGTGTATGTAGGCGTGTGTGTGTGTGTGTAGAGTGCAAAACAGAAACGAGAACGAAACGTGGTAAAGAAACGTGGGTCCAGCACGCAGATAAACTCATAAAATAAAAGAAAAATAATTAAAATAAAATAAAAAATAATCATAAAAATGAAAAAAGGAAAAAATAAAAAATTTCGAATACAAATTTTTTTGGTGTTTTTCTTGGCCATAAAACGAAAGGGGCGGGGGCGGGTAGCGGTACAGCACACGCACATTGAAAGCGCCCATAGAAACGTCCATAACAGATTTATATAGAACATATATAGAGTATATATAGTATCTATAGTATTTATGCCATATGTACAAACGCCAGCGTCCTATATACAACGGAGTAACGAATTGATTTTGCAAGAATTTTCTTTTCAACAATTTTCGGATATTTTTTCTGGTATTTTTCTGGTATTTTTTGGTATTGGCTGATAGTTTTTTGTTTGTTTGACTTGCGCACCTTGAGGCCAGGTAAGCAGATGGCGACACTGTCGTTGGGGATACAGGCTCATCCAGATCATCGTCGTCGTTGCCAAACTGATGCGAGGAACGACTGCGCGCCAAGCGATTGCGACGCTCCTTCATGGCCAGATAACGTGAGCGGCCGGTGCCGTAGCGAGAATCGGAATCGTCGCCGGTTCCAGTGCCGGTGCCAGTGCCATTGCCATCATCGTCGAAGGAGGCATTCGGCGTGGATAGCGATGGCTGTGCGACAATAGCGCTGCTCTTGCTTTTGTTTAGGAAGCGGCTTGTGTAGCTAGAAAAATTTTTTTGGTTTTTTTCGTTTTTTTTTTTTTTTTATACTATATTTAACACATATTTTGTGTATAAATTGTGTTTTGTTGTTGCTTTTGTAGAGGTTGTGTGTGCGTGCGTGTGTTTGTTGTATCTGTGTGTGTGTGTGTGCCTCGCACCTGGCTGTGAAATCAACTTTTTTTAAGCG